>OZ012738.1:6700336-6937836 GCA_963859935.3 Lathyrus sativus | reverse complement strand
TGTGTAGCAGAAGTTAAATAGAAAAAAAAAGGTATTTTGGCGCACAAAGAAAGAAAGAGGGGGCGATCTCGATAAGCTAAGCAATTGACTATTTGTTTGCGATCCTTTCAAGGAAGGCTCAGATCCAATATCGATAGCGCAAGAATTAGACTTGTGTAAGCCTGAGGCCTCTTTAAGAGAGATAGAAAGCTAATTCTTAGATTCGGGAATAGAAAACTAGCAGTAAGGGTATTACGCTTCAAGAGAAAATATTGAAATATCAAAAAAGTATATATATATATATATACATATATATATATATATATATATATATATATATATATATATATATATATATATATATATATATATATATATATATATATATATATATATATATATATATATATATATATTAAAATATCAAAAAATTATAATTAATGAAGATATTGAAAAATACAAAATAACTTATAATAAAAATAATATAATTTATAATATAAACATAATAGATTTTTTATGAATATAACTGTTTAGTACCGTGTAAAGAAATGCATATATATATATATATATATATATATATATATCCAAATTTTTATACAGATATTTGATCAATAACATATTTTTTTTAAATAAAATGATATAATATTTAAATATAATTATATGATGCATATTAATTAAATTTATTTTTAACAACATACACACAGGCACGCACACACGCAGACGCACACGCACGCGCACACGAATACACACACACAGACGCATGCACGCGCACACGCACACACATACGCACGCGCGCATGCACACACACACAGATTCAGCAAGGTTGTTTGGAAGCATTGAAGGGAGAGACAGATATGGACGTTGCGTTAATGGCAAAATAAAAGACGACCATGATTGAGAAAGCCCATAGCGCAATATTGTTGAGCCTTGGTGATAAGGTTCTTCGATAGGTATCAAAGGAGACTACAACATCGAGGTTATGGATGAAACTTGAAAGTTTGTACATGACCAAATCTGGTGAAACTTGAATATGTTCAACAAGCTGATTCTTGATCTTGAAAATATTGGTGTGAAGATCGATGTTGAAGATCAAGCACTGTTGTCATTGTGTGCTTTGCCCAGAACATATGCTCACTTCAAAGAAACTCTCTTGTATGGAAGGGAGTGACTGAGTTTTGAAGAAGTTCAATCAGCCTTGTATTCTAAGGACTTGAACGAACGAAAGGAGCATAAAACTTCGATGGTGGGCGAAGGTTTGGTCGTTAAGGGAAAATTCTTGCGAGAGGATGGTAAGTTTGACAAGAAGAAAGGTAAAAGTCAGCAGAAATCTTATAGTGGCGAAACATCTGGTATTCGACGTTATCACTGTAAGAAGGAGGGTCACACAAGAAAGGTGTGTCCTGAACGCCTGAAAGATCATAGAGGCAATGATAATGGAAACGCAATCATTATTTAAGATGACTTCGACTCATCTGATGTTCTTGTGGTTTCAAGTTGCGAATCAAGAAAAGAGTGGACTATGGATTCAGGTTGCACTTGGCACATGACTCAAAACAAAGAATTGTTCGAGGAGCTATGTGATCAAGATGGTGGATCAGTGCTCTGAGAAACAACAAATCTTGCAAAATTTCAGGTATTGGATCTATGAGATTCAAGATCCATGATGAGTCAATAAGGTTATTGACTGAAATCAGGTATGTACCTGATTTGAAGAGAAAATTGATTTCTTTTGTTGAATTCGACGGGAAGGGATATGTTTTCAAGTAGAAAAAAGTATCTTAAGAGTTGTGAATGGGTCGAAGAAAGTCTTGGGAGGTGTGAAGTAACAAGACTTGTATACCCTTGAGGCTGAGGTTGTAAGTGGTTCGAAAAATGTTACTTCCACGAAAACTGTGTCGAAGATAAAATTATGGCACATGAGATTGGGCCATGTCATTGAAAGAGGCCTGGTCGAATTAGGGAAGCAGAACTTGCTAGGAGGTGACAAAGTTGAAAAGTTGGAATCTTATGAATCTTGTGTATTTGGTAAATCTTGTAGGGCAAAGTTTAACAAAGGCAATGTAAAGAACACATGGATCCCTGGATTACATTAATGCTAATCTTTGGAGGCCTGCAAGAAATCCTTCACACTAGGTGTAAAGTATTTTCTATCCATCGTTGATGACTATTTCATGAAGCTATGGGTATTCATCCAGAAGACGAAGGATGAAACTTTTGATAATTTCAAAAGTTGGAAGGTTTTGGTCAAAACTCAAACTGGCAGAAAGGTTAAGAGGTTGAGAGTCGACAATAGCCTTGAGTCCTGCAACGAAGCGTTCGGCAGTTACTGTGTTGAGTCTGGGATGGCAAGGCATAAGACTGTAGCGGGTACTCCTCAATAAAATGGCTTAACTGAGAGATTCAATCGAATAATCCTTGAAAGGGTTAGATGCATTTTGATTAGTGCTGGATTGAAGAAGGTGTTTTGGGTGGAGGTTGTTTCGACAACAACCTATTTGATAAATAGATGTCCCTCAAATGCCTTGGGAATGAAGACATCTGAAGAAGTTTGCTCGGAACATCCACCTAGTCTCGACACACTGAGAGTATTTGGCTGCGTGGTCTATGTTCATATTAGGCAAGACAAGTGAAGATGAGAAAATACTTAGAAGGAGGGGGGGTTGAATAAGTATGCAAATAAATTAGAACAATAAAAACAAAAAGATTTTTATCCTGGTTCGTTGAACTCAATTACTCCAGTCCACCCTATCAAAAGTGATTTGCCTTTCTCCACAAGGACTTAATCCATTATTAATCAAACTGATTACAATAGCAATCACTAAGAGCAACTGTTCTTAGTCTTCTCAAGAACTATTGACCACAACTGGGTCTTCTCAAGGAACTTTTACAATAAGATGTAAACTAAACAAGTGTTTGAATGCTTCTAATAAAGCTATATCATAACTGTGATTTACACTTAAGTTTAAGAATGAATGAAATAAATTCAGCAAAGAGAATATTTTGTATAAGAGCTTTTCAGAGAATTTCTTTCAATAAATTGTCGACTGAAGAAGGATGTTGGAGACTTGCTTTTATAGAATTAGACTCCAAGACGTTGCATGCTTTGAAGATTGTGTCTGCAAAGTAGCTGTAACCTTTGTCTTTACATCACGTGACCTTTCCTAGAAGAAGAATGTTCAGATAAAACCTTTTTGCCTGAGTTCTTGTGTCTAGCATAAAAGAGGAAAGAGTCGTTTGGATTTACCAATGGTTATAACTTCAAATAATTTTCTTCAGCAAGTTTCTAATCCTCAGCAATCTACATCAGAGTCTTGAGAGATCAGAGCCTTTGATGTTCTCAGAATAAGTTGTATCAGATGTTGCAGCAAGTGTGCTTTAGCGTGAGATTACTCAGAGCAGAGTTTAGGGATCAGATCCTCAGTACTTGCAGCGTACAGTACTATCAGAGTCTTCTGAAAAAACTGTGCTTGAAACTCTTCATTTTATGCTTTAGATGCTTCTGCTTCAGATCCTTTTTTAGACAGCGCTCAGAGTCTTGAGATGCTTCTGACGCTTCAGATCCTTGCATAGTACAATGTTCAGATCCATTTTTGCTTTCAGAAGAATATTGAATTTAATATCTGCAGCAAAAATACTTGAACAAATTTAGAGTATATACTTTCTTAATATAAAATTTCGTAAGTGTTATCATCAAAACATAGAGATATAAATAAGAACCAATCCGTGTTCTAACAATCTCCCCCTTTTTGATGATGACAAAAACATAAGAAATTTTGTTTAAAAAGTAAATTATAACTCCCCCTGAGATTAATAATCTCCCCCTGAATTGAATACTTAGAAAGACTAGAAACTTCCCTTTTTGCATGAGTATTCTTTTTAGAATCAGAACCTAATTGTTCCGAAAAGTAGAGCTTGACTTGGATGAACATTTCAGAATCAGAGCTTGATTGGTTAAACTTTAATTTGGGGATCTCAGAGTAACTTTAAAGAATTTTATCAGATTATCATAGATTCTGAAATACTACAAGTCCATGTTAGTTATAATTTGGTATGTCTGAATTCCATTCAGGTAAAGTTTATTTGAACAGTCAGAATTTCATTTGATTTCATTTTCTCCCCCTTTTTGTCATAATAAAAAAGAAAACAGTAAAGACAAATAAAGGAAATAGAGGGAAAAGATAAAATCATGTAGAGAAAACATCATATTCATTCATTCAAAAAGTACGCAGACAGAACAAACAAAACATCAGATAAGAGATGCAAGTATAAGTGCACAAACAACAGATGCAGAAAAGCATAAAACTAGGTTTGTTTGGAAAGAAGCAACTTCAGAAGGTGAGTGATCTCAAATGAAGATTATTCTTGCTTGGACATCCACTTCTCAATGCTTTCAGTTTTTTGATCTTGCCTTGCCATCCAGGTCTTGATCTCAGATTGACCAGCTTCTAGCACAGCGTCTTATCTTCTAATTCTGGGTTCTCTTTCATGATCTCAGAAGAAGTAGATGGAGCAGATTCTGATGTAGGAGCAGGAGGAGGATCAATGTCCATGTCAAATGCAGTATCCTTAACAGCAGGAGAAGAAGGTTGATCCACAATCATTAGAGCAGCCTGATTGGTTTCCATAGGATCTTCAGCAAGAGTCTTTTCTTCAGGAACTTCTTCAGATGCCGAGTCTTCAGTAGAAGCATCTTCCATAAGCAAAATTGGTGATCTGCGTATGCTTAGCAGAGTCTGTCTTATTACTTCTGCAAACTTTACCTTTGCATCGTCAGAACAAAGAGTGCTGAGATTGGAAGCAATTCTATTGAACCTTGTTATGAATCTGCTCCAAGAGGCTTCATATTCAGCAGGGTTCATACTTGACATACATTCCTTTTCCACATATGTAATCCACATGTTCATTTCCTTCTTGAAGCCTTTAAACAGAGAACTAACATCTAATCTGAGTTTAGGTTTAAGAAGGTCTTCTAGAGTGGTTGGTTGTGGGTGTCCAGATGGAGGTTGTTCATATGATGGTTGTTCAGATGGTGGATGTTTGGATGTTGTTTGTGAAGATGGTGTTGGTATAGTGAAAAATGGTATGATGAATAAAGGTCGTGGATAGATTGATGTTGGTTTTGCAATATCAGAATCTTGAAAATCTCTAAGGTTAAACCTAGAGTTTTGTTCATTTGTAGGTAAATCAGATGGTAATGGTTTGAAAGGGTCAGGGAGATCTGATGGAAAGTCAGATTCTTCAGAATCAGAAGATTCTTCAGAGTGATAAGAGGTTGATGATATCTCAAACATGGTTGCTAAGGGTTCAACGTCTAGTATATCAGAGTCTGATATAGTAGCTTTAGATGATAGTTGAATAAATGGTTCATGGTATGAGATAAGAGGTTCTTCTGGTGGTTGAGTTGAAATGGGTTGATCAGATGATGGAAAGTGAGTTGTTGTTGTTTGGTGTGTTTCAGATGATTGTTGAGAATCTGGAATATACTTTTCAGATGGTGTTGTGATTTGGGGTTCAGAGTGTGGTTGTTTGACAGAAGATGGTTGAGAGTGTGTATGGTCAGATTTTGGTGGTTCAGAGGAATTAGGTTCAGATGTTCTAGGAGGAGAAGGTGGAGGTGAAGGTGAGGGTGAAGAAACAGATGGTTTGAGATCAGATGTTAGTACCTGTTTAATGGTTTCTCTGATTGTCTCCAAGCTTGCTTCTGGAGGTGCAACCTTTAACTTCTTGGCCTTCTGAGGTCTAGCAGCAGAGTCAGAGGCTTTCCTCTTAGACTGTGCAGTAGATCCTTCTTCAGCCTTCCTCTTAGAGCGCCTTTCCACATAAAGTTCTAGCAGCTCTTCTCCTTCCTTCTGAATTAAGTTAGCAGGAATCAGAATACCATCTCTTCTACATTCAGCTATGAACATCAGAATGACTTCCCTAGGCTCATTTGCATGAAACATGGGAAAATCATCTAGAGGTATTCTCCTTTTGCTAACCTCTTCAATGTCTACCTTCTTAGGGTTTCCAGCCAGCTCTGTGATGACTTTCATCCTTTTCAGAGTATTT
The DNA here is from genome assembly GCA_963859935.3 of Lathyrus sativus. Lineage (NCBI taxonomy): Eukaryota > Viridiplantae > Streptophyta > Magnoliopsida > Fabales > Fabaceae > Lathyrus > Lathyrus sativus. Next base: position 6,931,809 of record OZ012738.1, on the reverse strand, counting down.
CCATTGATTGTCGTTCCAACTACAGAAGATAGTTCTTCTGTCATTCCTGCTTCTGTCAAATGCTTCACAAGACCATTCTCAGTTAGAATGTCTGAAATCAACCTTCCCATAGGTATCCAGTTTCTAATCTTCCCAGTCTTTACTCTTACTTCTTCTCTAGTTTCCTTGATGTGATTCCAAAGGTGACTGAACAGAAGATAAGGCAAATCCACTTTCTTCCCTTGACTCATACAGAACATAAAATACAATTGCTCTGTGTTTACATAGTCTGGAGAATTTGTTGGTTTCCTATGATGAAAAGTTCCCATGAAGATCTTGGCCTAAATTCTGTAAACCAGCTTCAGATCCCTAACCTTGTTAGAGGGTTCCCCAGTGATACAAACTTCTTGATACACATCATCCAAGTTCACACGAGCTGTAGCTAAGCTTGTGATTCCATCAGATTCAATGTATCCAATCAACTTCCTGATCAACTTCTTAGTGATAACAATCTCTTTACCCAGAACAGACGAGTGAATGAATTTAGGACAAACAGATGCATGAATCCAAAATTCTTTCACCAAGTGTCGGTAAACTGGACCCATCAACCTGTCAAAATATTTTGTCCAGCTTTGGCTGTCAACAATGCGTTGAAGCTCAAATCCATTCTCAGCAATGGAGGTGAAATCAACAAAATTTTCACACAGAACTTCCAGATCCTTAATGGGTGTAAGAAGAGTCCTTTCAGGTTCCTTAAACCCACCAGCATTTGCCTTTGAAGATGATGTCACAACAGCAATTGTTGATTGTAGTTGAGCAGAGGTTGAAGATGAAGTGGCCATTGTTGAGGATGATGAAGGTTTAGGGTTTAGATGAAGACTAAAGAGCAAAAAGAAATGCATATACGTGTTTGTGAGAGTGAAAAATGTGAAATGTTGAAATTAGTGGTATTTAAAGAGAAATGTTAGGGCACACAAACAGACACACATGTAGCACGTTCTCACTTAGCAATTAATGGCATTTAATGAAAAGAATAATAATCATTTCAAAGCATTAATTGATTCTGAAAAATTGAGGGGAAAACCAAGAAATTAACTATTCAAATAATACCTCAAACATCTCTTTAGTATTGTGTACTCCATCTTTTCAGATTCTGAGTCACACATGTTTACTTGCATGTGCTTCTGAGTTCTTTTTGAGAAATGAAACGTTAGCCAACGTTCAGATCCTCTGAGGCTTTGTTAAATCAGATTGACACACAAATAAATAAATCAAAGAAATGAATAGAAGAAATACTTCAGAGTTTTAAACATTTTTTATCTGAGAAAATTTGCCTCTGATAAACATTTTATTCTGGACAGAAATCCATACTTATGTTTTTCAGAATAAATTTGAACCTATCTTCAGCAAGGGGTTTTGTAAATATATCAGCCCACTGATGATCTGTATCAACAAAGTTTAAATTAATTATTCTCTTCTGAACATAGTATCTGATGAAATGATGTTTAATCTCTATATGCTTAGCTTTAGAGTGTAAAATAGGATTTTTAGATAAGCATATAGCAGAAGTATTATCACAGAAGATTGAAATGTTACTCTCAAAGATCTGATAGTCTTCTAGCTGACTCTTCATCCAGAACATTTGGGTGCTACAACCAGCAACAGCAATATACTCTGCCTTTGTTGTTGAAAGTGCAATTGTGGGTTGCTTCTTGCTGAACCATGAGATCAGATGACTTCCAAGAAACTGGCAGCTTCCAGAAGTGCTTTTACGCTCTATTCTGTCTCCAGCGTAGTCAGCATCATAGAATCCAACTAATTTATATTCATCAGATCTTATGTAACACAAACCCAAATTAGTAGTACCTTTCAGATACCTTAGAATCCTCTTAACAGCTATTAAGTGTGATTCTCTAGGATCTGATTGGAATCTTGCACACAAGCAAACACTGAATAAAATGTCAGGTCTAGAAGCAGTCAAATATAAGAGAGATTCAATCATACATCTGTAGAGTTTCTGATCCACTTTCTTACTTACCTCTTCCTTACCAAGAGTGCTTGTTGGATGCATAGGAGTCTTTGCCATCTTACTATCATTCATGTTGAACTTCTTCAGAATCTCTTTTGCATATTTGGTCTGATGAATGTAAGTGCAATCTTGAGTTTGGTTGACTGGAATTCCCAGAAAGAATCTCAATTCTCCCATCATGCTCATTTCAAATTCAGCCTGCATACATTGAGCAAACTCCTTTCCCAGCATAACATTGGTAGATCCAAATATTATATCATCCACATATATTTGACAAATTAATAGATCTTTCTTAAATGTTTTACAGAAGAGAGTTGTGTCCACTTTGTCTCTGATAAAATTTTTCTCCAGAAGAAAATTGCTTAATCTCTCATACCAAGCTCTAGGAGCTTGTTTTAACCCATAAAGAGATTTCTTAAGTTTAAAAACATGTTCTGGAAATTTTTCACTTTCAAAACCAGGAGGTTGATGAACATAAACTTCTTCTTCTATAATACCATTTAAGAAAGCACTTTTAACATCCATCGGATAAAGAGTGATGTTATTTTGTGCAGCAAAAGAAATGAGTAAACGAATAGACTCTAACTTGGCTACAAGAGCATAAGTCTCTGTATAATCAATTCCTTCTTGCTGGCTATACCCTTGAGCAACAAGCCTTGCTTTGTTTCTTTCAACTTCTCCTTTTTCATTCAACTTGTTTCTGAAGACCCATTTAGTTCCAATTATGTTAAATCCTTTTGGTCTTAGAACCAAATCCCAAACATCATTTCTTGTGAACTGATTGAGCTCTTGCATGGCAATTATCCAGTCATTGTCTTGCAGAGCTTCATCCACATAAGTTGGTTCAATAACTGACACCAACCCAAATAATGATACTTCATATGATCTGAGATAGGATCTTGTTCTTATAGGGTTTTCTTTCTTTCCAATGATCACATCCTTTGGGTGAGAGGCCTTGATTCTGGAATATGATACTCTAACAGTTGACTCTTCAGAAATATTCAAGTTGTTCATATGAGAAGCTAAAGGAATTGCATCTGGCGTTGCTTCTGGTTCCTTTACTTGAGATTTTTCTGCCTCTAAGCCTTCAGAGTCTGTGAGAATTACTTCTCTATCTGTAAAATTTGCAAACTGCTTTGGCTTTTCAATGCCAAGCTTATCATCAAATCTAACATGTATAGATTCTTCCACAATCTGTGTTTCAGTATTGTATACTCTGTAACCTTTGGAGCATTCAGAATAGTCAAGCATGAAACACTTCTGTGCTTTAGAATCAAACTTGTTTAGATTCTCTTTAGTGTTCAACATATAACATATACATCTAAAAGGATGAAAATAAGAAATATTGGGCTTTCTGTTCCTCCACAATTCATAGGGAGTCTTTTCCAGAAGAGGTCTAACAGACACTCTGTTCTGAATGTAGCAAGTTGTGTTTATTGCTTCTGCCCAAAAATGCTTTGCCAGATTAGTCTCGTTGATCATGGTTCTGGCCATTTCTTGCAGAGTTCTATTTTTCCTCTCTACAACTCCATTATGTTGTGGAGTTCTAGGGCAGGAGAAATCATGAGCAATGCCATTTTCATTAAAATATTTTTCAAAGAATTTGTTTTCAAATTCGCCACCATGATCACTTCTGACTTTAACAATTTTAAAATCTTTTTCATTCTGGACTTGTTTGCAGAAGTCAAAGAACACAGAATGTGACTCATCCTTGTGTTTTAGGATTTTCACCCATGTTCATCTGCTATAGTCATCAATAATGACTTATCCATACTTCTTGCCTCTGATGGATGCAGTTTTCACTGGTCCAAACAGATCAATGTGAAGTAACTCTAATGGTCTTGAAGTTGAAACAACATTTTTTGTTTTAAAAGAAGATTTTTTGAAAATTTTCCTTTTTGACATGCTTCACAAAGAGCATCTGAGTTGAACTTCAACTTAGGAAGTCCTCTGACCAAATTGAGTTTATTAATCTGAGATATGCGTCTCATATTAATATGCCCTAATCTTCTGTGCCAGACCCATTGCTCATCATTAACAGACATAAGGCATTTAACATTTTGAACCTTAAGTTCTGAAAGATTTATTTTGTAAATGTTGTTCTTCCTCTTTCCATTAAATAGGATTGAGCCATCCTTCTGACTAACAGCTTTGCAACATTTTTGATTAAATATTATGTCATAACCATTGTCACTTAATTGACTTATAGACAATAGATTATGCTTTAATCCTTTTACAAGTAAAACATTAGATATAGAGGGAAGGTTACTATTGCCAATAGAACCAAAGCCAATAATCTTGTCCTTCTGATTCCCTCCAAACTTCACGTCTCCTCCATATTTAAGCTCCAGGATTTGGAACATAAACCTTTCTCCCGTCATGTGACGTGAGCAGCCAGAGTCCAAGTACCATGACCGGTGTCTTTACTTTGCTGCTAAATACATCTGCAACATGGATTATCTTATCCTTAGGTACCCAGATTTTCTTGAGTCCTTTTTGGTTAGTTTCCTTAAAGCTTGATCTGAACTTCTGTCTTTTAACATAAGACTTGTTCTGATTAGCTTTTGATTTAAACATAGGAACATTCTAATCAGAACGTGTATGTTTAATATCATTCAGATGACCAAACTTAAATTGAGAATACAAGGGAGTCTTCTTAATAATAAGTTTATCAACAGACTTTGGATTTAAATCCTTTCCAGAGGAAGATTCATATCCAATTCCTTCCCTGTAATTTCTGCTAACTCCATAGATCATTGAAGCCATCTTGCTTCTATCTATGCTCTTAGTCAGAAATTTTTGAAAACTATAGTCATATTTTTCTAAAATATTTTTACATTTTGACTTAGTTTCAGATTCAGAGTCTTGTTGAGCTTTTTCAAAATTGTTTTTCATTTTCAAATTGTTTTCTTTGAGCTCAGCAACTTCTAACTTTAACAGATTATTCTCAGATTCAAGATTGCATTTAAGCTTCTTGCATTTGAGCTTAATATGATTATAGTTCTTCAGAACCTCTGATAAAACTTTAATAAGTTATTCCCTAGTGAGATCAGAAAGTACCTCTTCTGAGTCAGATTCAGAATCAGATTCAGATTCAGATGATCCTTCATTCTGATCTTCCACACCTGCCATCAGATCCATGTTGGCGCATTCTTCTTCAGAGTCTGATGAAGATTCAGAATCATCTGAGTCATCCCAAGTTGCCATTAGAACCTTCTTCTTTTTGTCAAACTTTCTTTTTGGCTTTTCCTTTAGATGCTTTGGACATTCATTCTTGTAATGACCAGGTTCTTTGCATTCAAAGCAAACAACTTCCTTCTTTCCAGATCTTTTGTGTCCATAGGACTCCTTGCGTTGTTCTGCCTTTTTGAAGTTCTTGAACTTCCTTTGTTTGTGCTTCCAGAGTTTGTTGATTCTTCTGGACAACAAGGAGAGTTCATCTTCTTCTTCAGAAGAAGACTCTTCAGAACTTTCTTCTAACACCTGCAGAGCTTTAACAGATTTGTAAGATTTTAAGGCAATTGACTTACCTTTCTTTTAAGGTTCATCTTCCTCAAGTTCAATTTCATGACTCCTCAAAGAACTGATTAGTTCTTCCAATGTGATTTAAAGGCTTCATACTTCTGGATCAGCGCCAGAGCCTTGGTCTATTTGACTTGTGAATTCCCTTCGTGTGTCATCTTCAAAGACTCAAACAAATCAAATGCAGTTTCTCTGTTGGTGATCTTCTCATACTCAGTATGAGATATTGCATTTAATAAGATTGTTCTAGCTTTGTGATGATTACTGAACTCCTTCTTTTGGGCTTCAGTCATAGATTTTCTATCAATTTTTTTCCATCCCCATCAGTGGGGTGAACATACCCATCAGTGACTAATTCCCATAGATCAACATCATAACCAAGGAAGAAACTCTCTATTCTGTCCTTCCAATAGTCAAACTTCTCCCCATCAAACATAAGGGGTTTAATGCTTATTCTATCCCTTTCTTCATATCTGTTGTTGTTGTTAGATGTTGAAGTTTCAGTCATAATAACAACCAAGAACTGATATCAAAGTTTTCTCACTGGATCTTTTCTGTTCACGGTGAAGTAATAGCACACACACAACCGGAGCTCTGATGCCAACTGAAGATGAGAAAATACTTAGAAGGGGGGGGGGGTTGAATAAGTATGCAAATAAATTAGTAAAATAAAAACACAAAGATTTTTATCCTGGTTCGTTGAACTCAACTACTCCAGCCCACCCTATCAAGAGTGATTTACCTTTCTCCACAAGAACTTAATCCACTATTAATCAAACTGATTACAATAGCAATCACTAAGAGCAACTGTTCTTAGTCTTCTCAAGAACTACTGACCACAACCGGGTCTTCTCAAGGAAATTTTACAATAAGATGTAAACTAAACAAGTGTTTGAATGCTTCTAATAAAGCTATATCACAACTGTGATTTACACTTAAGTTTAAGAACGAATGAAATAAATTCAGCAAAGAGAATATTTTGTATAAGAGCTTTTCAAAGAATTTCTTTCAATAAATCGTCGACTGAAGAAGGATGTTGGAGACTTGCTTTTATAGACTTAGACTCTAAGACGTTGCATGCTTTGAAGACCGTGTCTGCAAAGTAGCTGTAACCTTTCTCTTCACATCACGTGACCTTTCCTAGAAGAAGAACGTTCAGATAAAACCTTTTTGCCTGAGTTCTTGTGTCTAACATAAAAGAGGAAAGAGTCGTTTGGCTTAACCAACGGATATAACTTCAAATAATTTTCTTCAGCAAGTTTCTAATCCTCAACAATCTATATAAGAGTCTTGAGAGATCAGAGCCTTTGATGTTCACAGAATAAGCTGTATCAGAGTGTTGCAGCAAGTATGCTTTAGCGTGAGATTACTCAGAGTAGAGTTTAGGGATCAGATCCTCAGTACTTGCAGCGTACAGTACTATCAGAGTCTTTTGAAAAAACTGTGCTTGAAACTCTTCACACAAACTCTTCATTCTATGCTTCAGATGCTTCTGCTTCAGATCCTTCTGTAGACAGCGCTCAGAGTCTTGAGATGCTTCTGACGCTTCAGATCCTTGCATAGTACAATGTTCAGATCCATTTTTGCTTTCAGAAGAATATTGAATTTAATATCTGCAGTAAAAATACTTGAACAAATTTAGAGTATATAATTTCTTAATATAAAATTTTGTAAGTGTTATCATCAAAACATAGAGATATAAATAAGAATCAATCTGTGTTCTAACAATAAGGTCGAACCTAGAGCTCTGAAATGCATGTTCATGGGATATTCTGAAGGAGTCAAAACTTATAGGTTATGGTGCCTAGAGTAAGGTCACAAGAGATATATCACCAGTCGAGATGTAGTTTTCAATGAAGCAGAGATTACTTTCAAGAAAAACTGATGATGCTGACGAAGGGCTGGAGCAGGGAGAGATTCCTGTTGTGGTGGAGCATGTTGATGTTGAATTGCATATCTTAGATAAAGTCGAAGAAGACGCAGAAGATGTTATCGAAGATGAGGAGACTGATAATTACTACCTGCTAGCAAGAGACTGGTCGGGAGAGTCATCAAGTCACCTCAGAGACTTGGATATGCATATCTTATAGCTTATGTCTTAATCTCTACAAGTGAGGTTGAAGAACCTAGAAACTATAAGAAAGTTATGAGGTGTCGAAAGAAGACTGAATGGATGAAGGTCATGGATGATGAGATGAAATCTCTTCATGATAACAACATCTAGGAACTGATCAAGAAACCTGCTGGAGCCAGGTTAGTCATCTGTAAATAGATTTTCAAAGTTAAGGAAGGGATCCAAGGAGTAACGTCGAAGAGATACAAGACAAGATTGGTCGCTAGGGGGTTCACTAAAAAAAAGTGTCGACTTCAATGATGTGTTCTCTCCTGTTGTGAAGCACAAATCTATTTGAATGTTGCTTGCCACAGTGACACAGTTTAACCTTAAACAGGAACATATGAATGTGAAGACTGCATTCTTGTATGGTGATCTAGATGAAACAATCCTTATGAGAAAACCTGAAGGGTATGTCGAAAAAGGGAATGAAGATTATGTGTGCAAACTTAATAGATCTTTATATGGACTGAAACAATCTCCTCGACAGTGGAATAGGAGATTCGACATGTTCATGACACACATAAGTTTAATTAAAAGTCAGTTCAACCACTGTGTTTACTTCAGATTTTGACCTGTTAATTCATTTGTTATTTTGTTGCTTTATGTGAATGATATTCTAATAGAAAGCAACAATGTTGAAGATGTAATAAGGGTGAAGGTTGAACTCAATAAGGAGTTCGACATGAAGGATCTGGGAGCTGCGTTCGGGATTCTTGGGACTGATATCCGAAGAGATAGAATATAGTCGAAATTATGCTTATCTCAAGAGGCATACCTACGAAAGATTCTTGAAAAGTATGGTATGTCAAATTCAAAGTCTGTTGTGACTCCGTTAAACCCTCAATTCAAGCTGAGTATAAATTAGTCTCTCAACAATGATGTCGAAACAACTTATATGAATAACATTTTATATGTTAATATAATGAGTTCTTTGATGTATGTTATGGTTTGTATTAGATCCGACATAGCATATGCAATAAATCTTGTAAGCAGATACATGGAGAATTTTGGAGAGGCTCAATAGCAAGCATTGAAGTGGATTCTAAGGTACATAAATGGGTCTCTGAATAGAGTCCTAATTTATAGTGAAACCTTGAGTGAAGATAGTAAAGCAGCAATTGAATGATATGTCGACTCTGATTATGCAGGTTGTATGGATTCCATAAAATCTATTTTTGGATATGTGTTTCCTATGTTTGGGATAACAATTAGTTAGAAATCAACACTTCGGAAGGTTGTTGTCTTATCTACCACTGAAGCAGAATATATTGCCCTAACTGAAGCTGTGAAGGAAGTATTGTGGCTTGAAGGTTTTGCAAAAGAGCTGAAACTTCAAGGTCGAGTTACACTGTTAAATGTGATAGTCAAAGTGCAATACATCTCTCGAAAAATTCAGCCTATCAAGAGCGAACCAAGCACATTGATGTGAGGCTGAATTTCGTCAGAGGGATAGTCGAGCGTGGAAAAGTTCAAGTGCTAAAGGTTTCGACAGATCATAATACTACTGATATGATCACCAAGACATTGCCTATTTGCAAGTTTTTCCACTATATGCAGTTTATAAAGCTGCATGAAGAAATCTAGTTTCTTGATGTTATAGAGTTAGATCCAAGGTGGAGATTTTTGAGATATCAGATCGAACTCTAGTATGATGTCATAGTAATGCGTGTTGTAGTCAAAGTTTATTGTAACATGCATTAGTCAATATTGTTAGGTTTGTTAGCATGTTGAATTGGGTCTTGCTTGTAAGCTTCATTGTTTAAGTTACCTTATACCCTAAGTTAGCTTGTAATGGGTAATTGTTAAAAAGCCCATTAGGTTAGTGTGCTATTTTTTCTTATAAAAAGCATGATAGCCTCTCATCTTGCATAAGGAAAAATAAGAAGATAAAATTTTAATTCAAGTGATAGAGGTTATTTGTTATTCTTGTATACTTGTAATTTTGTTGGAAGAGAAGGAAAAGAATGACAGTTTATAACCAATCTTTTTTATTTCTTCTTGTTCTTCTTGGTTGTTTTTACGTTAACCCTAACCCTTGTGTGTTTCTTGATCATAAAAAAACCGTTTATATTTTGTTTCAGGGCATTCTGTATTATTCACAACAATACACACACGTGTGTGTGTGTGTGTAAAAGATGAAAAGTAACAAGTAAAAAGATGAAAATTAAAGTGATATATATATAATGAATGTGGATGAATTGAATCTAGCTAAAAAGGTTTCATTAGTTAAGCAAATAGATGCAATAACTATTGAAAGGTCAAGAAAATAAGGGGAAGAGCAGAAACAGAAAGTGCAAAAGTGTTTCAAGATTACAATAATGAAAGCCAATTACTTTTGAAAAATTAAAAAATAAAATAATAGAAACCAAAAAAATAAGTTGTTTGTAGAGGTTTTGGGTACCTTTCTAATGAAGAGATGATAAGATTATCTTTGGTGAGTTTTTACAAATTAATAGATCAATGCAGTAATAACAGATAACAAAAATTTAACAACTGGAAATAATGGAATAGATGCATGTTGATGATTGTGACTAACTTCTTACAATGGAAATAGTACTAAGATGGAATGGAGACTATAGCTCCTTACAAATTGGTAAACGGGAGATATTAATATTCTCCAACAGAATACCCCTTCTGAGTTCTGATAGTGACAACGATTTTCAATACTCGGCCACCAAATTGCTTCTAGAATGCCTCACGCCATACGTGACGTCTCCCTTTATTCTCTTCTGTGTGTGCTCCCTGATTTCCCCTCCCACTTCATCATTCCTCCTTTCAATCCTTACTCCTTACTCCCTGTTTCCCCTTTTAGCTGTCCGCTTATACACATGTGTTAAAGGCCCATCACAAATTTTGTCCAAAGTTTCACCCGTCTGTCTCTGGCATTCTTCAACTAGGAGGGGACATCCAATGATTTCTAAGGTCTGTAATTTGGTTAGACTGGACATTCTTTCGGGCAATGATGCCAAATTTATGCAATCATGAATCTTCAGATGCTGAAGCGATGAGAGGTTGCATATCCAATCAGGCAATGCCTCTATCTCTTCACAATTATGAAAGCTAATTATTTGTAGAGAAGGAAGACACTCGAGGTTGTTCTCAAACCAAGTTTCTGTATCCTGAAATGCTTCAGGTGAAAACCAATTAATTTGAAGAAACTGGAGAGAAGTAAGATTTTTCATCCAATCATTCGGGATACTTTTCACATCCAGGCTCGTTCCATCAAAGTGCAAGGATTTGAGCATGGAAAGAGCAGGGAAGCCATTCAATGCTTTGTTGTTCAGTGTTGCTACCAATGTTTCCACACTACTATCATACAATTCCAATCCGTTCTCAAGATTCGGAAAGGTAGGCATGCAAGTCAACTTCAGACATCCTATGATTGATAATTGACACAAACGAGGAAAAGGAGGCAAGGAGAGATTTTGCAAACAGTTAGTATCATTGAAATCATCTCCCATCCTCCCCCATCCCCTCAACTTGTAACAAAACTGCAAAGAGAGGCTCTTTAAAGATGGAAAGAACACTGAAGAATAATCTTGTTCATAATAAATGTACTCCAGCTCTTCAAGGAAACCTATATGAAGTGACTTAAGAAATGGGAGACGCTCCAACGGTGGGAGAAACTGGAGACTTCTACACAAAAAGAAAGATATTTCAACAATATTTGTCAATGGGGAAAACCACTTTGAAAAATTCATCCTCTGATGCTGCCAAATGCTCAATTTTACAAATCCAAATGTTGTCCTGTCTCTTGAGACTTCCCAATCAGAAATGTGAAGGTGTCTCAAATTGATCAATTTTGATAAAGCCTTCATAGAAAGCTCCACTTTTTCATTAGGTGTCAATATTAGTGTTTGTAACAAAACAAGACTGCTTAAGGATTTGTAAAGACTTCCCAGTCCTCTACAGTTGGACAAGTTAAGATATCTTAAATGTTTCATTTTTCCAACTGATCTACAAAACTTGCTTAAAGAACAATTCGTCAGCTTCAAGACACGCAACTGTTTGAATTTTGAAATGACTGACAATTTATCCTCATTCAGTTCCTCCTCATCAGAAGACAGCAAAATCAAAGTTTGCAACCTGCTTCCATCTAATGAGTCCAACAAATGAAATGCTTTGGGTTCCAACGATACATGCATGGGTCTTTCATGGCTTGTTGTCTCACTATCTAAGTAACAAGAATCATTGCCAGCTACTTGCATTGCAAGATCATGCATTAAATCATGCATTTTGAAACTAACTATATCACCATCTTCGCCGACTTTTGCATCTTGGAAAAATGACCTCATCAAGAAAATCTTCACAAATTCTTCACCAATGTCTTCCATGAGTTCCTTTTCATCTGAGCATTGAAGATAACCCTGTGCCATCCAAAGTTGAATCAATAGATCCTTCTTGATTTCCCAATCCTCGGGAAATAAAGAGCAATAAGCAAAACATTGTCTTAACTGTGGCGACAAACTCTGGTAACTCATTTTCAGGATTGGTAGTATGATGCTTTCTCTATGCTCGGCTAAATCCGAAAACACTCCTGGTAAGACATCGATCCATTCCATTTCTTCACTTTTACTCTGTAATAGGCCTCCCAGTGTTCTAATTACTAGTGGATGTCCCATGCACTTTTCTACTATTTGTTTACCAATTGATTCAAGTTTTTGATCCACTCCATTGGTTTCATTCCTAAATATCATTTTCTTTAACATACTCCAAGATACATCTAGAGTCAAACCACTCAGAAAATAGCGGTTGCTTGCTTCCACACTGCCATCACGAGTTGTCATTAAAACCTTACTATCTTCAGCACCACACATCAAATAAGTTCTCAATTGAGTCCATTTTTCATGACTAGCATTCCAAATGTCATCCAAGACTAACAAATACCTTTCACCAGCTAAATTTTCATGAAGTTTATGTTGTATGTATTCAATGGATAACTTATCATCAACTTTGCTATCGGTTAATGACTCCAACATTTTCTTCAAAATAGTCTTGACATCAAAGTTACGAGATACACATACCCACATTTTTTTTTCAAAATGATTTTCAACTTCCACATCATTATATATGAACTGAGCAAGAGCTGTCTTGCCTATACCTCCCATACCAACAATAGCAATTGATGATATATTTCCACATGGTTGCATCAAGAGGTTTATAATTTCATTTTTCTCATCTTCTCTTCCAGTGATATCTGATTCTAATAAAAAAGAAATAGATTTGTTCCTTAAGCTGTCAGTTTGCTTAACCACCGCGGCTTTTGGGCTTAAATTCAACTTAGCCATTTCTTCCAACTCCATTTTCACATCAGGCGATCGTTGTGCTTCCACTCCAGGTGATGGCGGTGATGGCTCTGTTTTCAAATTAGGTGATGGTTGCACCTCCACTTCAGGTATTGGCTCAACTTCAACAGTAATTGATGGCTCAATTTCCATTACAGTTGACTCACCATATATTAGATAGACAGCAGTCTCCTTAACTGTCAATCCATGCCCAAAAGCTACATAAATCTCTACATCTTCACCAACTCCTAAATTTGACACTACACCCTTCCAATCTTCATCATTAAAGGACATTACTGTGTCTCTCTTGTATATATGAATAGTGAATTTTGTGTAATTAATGATCAAAACACTAATGAGACATTCAGGTGCCATGCTTTCAAGTGCTGATGAATAAACAACACATATAGTTATTCCCTTCATTCCACAATCACTACCCTTAGGCACTTGAAAACATACTGAAGGTCCTCCAGATGTATAGGCTAACCAAGCGGGTAAATTGTTTCTTGGAAGGAAAGAAGCACTAGACTCATTGGTTGTCAATCCCTGTATCATGAAGAAATGCTTAGTTATTTATGTAATTATGCATGCAAATGGACATTTTCAAAATAGTGCACTACACAAAAATAAAATGCATACAAGGATACTAATTGAAAGAATATAAGCAATAGCTGCAAAACTATTTTGTAAAATGGATATGCCAAACACAATTTTTACTTGTAATATGCCAGTGGTCATTTTCTCATCTTATTATCACACACTTATTCTCCCTTTCCATATGTTCTATAATGCTTTTCTTTTCTACGGGTTCTATCATTTCCATAGTTTGTTCCATTTGCATCTCCAGACATTTGGCCTGTTTGCATTGGATCACTCCAATTCACTTAATCATCTATTGTATCCTCGAGCTGCTTCGAGTCTCAAAGTCACAACTGCAAACAATCTTCCAATCTTTATTCTATTCTAGTTCAACATTATTACCTAAAAGCACTATACTTATTTTTTCTAGTTGTTGTCCTTGAGACAAATTTTGGAATTTATTCAGAGATACACTGCTTACAATGCCTAACTAGTTCTATTGCCATAACACTGCTACTTTCATTTCCTGTATGCATAAAGCCTAATATTGACATGTTAGAAAATTCTATCATTTTCTGCCTGTCAGATACTTTCTTTTCAAAACATTAGAAAAGACACGGTTATCAGTTTTGCAGAACAGTCTGTTTCCTCATTAAAGAGTCGATTCTAGCAAGTTTCTTCATGAAAATAAAAGGGCTATGAGCAGACTATATGCATCTTGAAGCTTTATTTTCTAATAAAGTGTAATGTTGTACCAGTTTAACATTCTCGAATCCTGCTTATATAGAGGAAAGAAATAACATATACGGTATACCAAGACTTTTCGAATTCAGTAGTTGTAAAAGAATATCGTTACCGCTAGTTCTTGTTATATTGTAGTCACATGATAAAAATATTTAAAAATATAACTGTTGAATTAGAGCTTGGTATATCATTCATATAAAAACAGATATAATTTTATTATGTTCCTCTTTTTCCTTATATATCTAAAGATCTTAACTTGTGTGACTTCAGAAATGATTCAATTCTCGTTTTCAAGTTAAACATGTATATGTATAAGTAAAAAGAATGTAGACAAAAACAAATGAAATAAATATAGCCGTTAAAAAAAGAAAATTAATGGAAATAGAATTAAAGAAAACTATAGAATCTACATAAGAAAAAAAGAATATAGTCATCTAAAAAAATAATCGCTTCTATGCTACATGTCTGACCCTATCATTTATACTAGTTTATCTGATAGATACTTGAATAATTTGTATCTTTATGAAAAAATCCCATTTAAGGAAACAAATGCAAGGGGATATCATTCTAGGTTATCTTTATTAAAAATCAATATCATAAAAGGTGGAAGGATAGAGAACCTGCGATAAGCTCTTGCCAAGAGTCTCATTCACTGTTTGGCAACTTCCCATTCCAATCAAAATAGATTTAAAGGAAAGATCCGAGGTTTGTGACACCTGTGATGTTTCCAACTCAGTAAGATCATACAGAAATCTTCTTAATTCCTCTTTCAGTTGAATCTCTGAGTGACATTGTACACAAACACTTCTAAGTTTAAGTATTGGTGATTCATGGACCAAACCCAAACTTTTACTATCTATTTCCAAGGAAACAAGAGACATTGACAAGCCACCAAAAGAGGGAATATGTGCTGGGGAATTCATTGTTGGTGACATCCAAGACCAAATGATAGAAGGAAAAACATCCTGCGACAATCCTTCATATCCACATAGGGATATGTATGCAATGCTTTTTGATCTAACAATTGAAAAAGGGACTTGTTTCACACCGGTATTTGCTGCAATTAGAGTTTTCAAAGATTCCATTTTCCCTATATCTTCTTCCAATTTGTCAATCTTTGAGCAACCAGATAAGATGAGAGTTATCACTGATCTCAAATGATAGATCTCTTTTGGGAGATAGGCAAGACTTGTACAGTCCTTCAAATTTATGAGAAGGAGATTCTTGAGATCTCCAATGGAAGGGTGTATGTTGGATAAACTTGGACAATCCTTCATAATGAGCTTTTCTAGATTCGGTAATTTTGAAAAGTCAGGGGTGCTTTTCAAGTGCCTGGAATGACTGAGATTGAGAATTTTTAGCTTCTGCAACAACTGAAAGAAAATAATTGTTTAAAAGAAAAATTAGAGGAAAATAGGGAATGAGAAGGTGACAGCAAATAGTATTGTCTTCAACTTCTGCATTTTTGAAGAAAATGTAATTATACCTTGGTTTCCTTCCAAACATGGTCAACATTGCTGTGTTTTAATTCAAAAACAATGAGATTTTCCTGATCAAAGTCGTTGGGTACAAAGTTGAAGACAGGTCGTTGCCAATTGACCCATCTCAGTTGTTTGGAAAGATGACCAAAATCTCCAGTGAGGTCAACACGATCAAGTTGTAAAAGTCTCAGTTTCTGCATGTCTTGAAAAGCATCGGTACTATAGCTAACTCGTCCTGTTCTTTGCAAGTTCAAAATCAATGCCTCAACAGTTTCTGTTCCCTGCATATGAAGTAAAATAATTGAGGAAAGTAACGGGAAATGCCTTTTATTTGCATGCTAGAAAGTGATGCATAAAATGGCAGAACTCAAGCACGCTTGTAAAGAATGTGGGAAGGAAAAAACACTAGGATTATGAATCCCACAATACATAGCCAATAGTCATGAATAACAAAAACAAAAACAAACAGAATTTCACGATCTTGATAAGATTACGAAGGATAATCAAAAGTTTGGAATTGCATATGGAGAAAGTTCTTACAGTATTTTTTGCCAAAACGTCATGTACATCCTCGTGAAACCACAACCGACTACGCTTCCCAGGCTCTCTAGCAGAAATTCCACGGACAATTTCTCTTCCCGTGTCTCTTATTAAATCATGCATTCCAAGCTTGTTATTCTTCTCAACTTTTAGGAGGCTCCGATCAATGAGGACAGCTATTCCAATATCAGCATAAAATCCACAGCCATTTAGTATCTCTGTAACATAGGCTCTATCCTTACCAATAAAGAAACAACATATGTCGAGAAATATATCCTTTTCCATGTCATCCTTCAAACCATCATAGCTTATTCTCAGTTTCTCATGCACTTCATCATTGGGAATTTTCTCTAACTTTGATAGTACACTTATCCATTCTTGTTTTGACCTCTCAAATAAGTAGGATCCAAGGACTTCAAGAGCCAGTGGTAACCCTCCACAATAAGCAACCACATTTCTTGAGAGATCATTATAGCCTCCTCTCGGACTTGCTTGTCTAAAAGCATGCCAACAGAAAAGTTCAAGGGACTCATTTTTGTGCATTTCCTTCATTTCATAGACAAAGACAACCTTAAATAACTTAAGTACGCGGACATCCCTGGTTGTAATAATTATTACACTTCCAGAACCAAAACTTTTATGATTTCCACACAGGGCTTTTATTTGCTGAAAATCCGTCACATCATCAAGTATAACAAGTGCTTTTTTTCCGGAAAGCACTTTTTGGATCCTAGTTGTCCCCCACGCAATACTATGTATCTTCTCCTTTGCTTTAAGGATATCCGAAAGAAGTTGTTGTTGTAAATGAATGTGCCCTCTACTATCCTTTTCACAAGTTTCTCTAATATTTTCAAGGAAACTTATACAATCAAATGTACGATGAATTTGATTGTAAATGGCTTTGGCTAAAGTTGTTTTACCCGATCCTCCCATGCCCCAGATCCCGACCATAGAAACATCGCTCGGTTGTTTCTTAATCAATTGAACCACTTGTTTCACATGGAATTCTAATCCAACTGGAAAATCAGTAATCGGCAAGGATGTCTTGTCTAGTTTTGGCAAAATGTCCTCAACAATTTTCTTTACTAATTCACGGTCACTCCTTCAATATAATAATTATGAATCAGATATAGTGAGTATCAACTTCAAAAGACTATATAATAAAAGGCACATACAATACAAGTCTCAAATGTTGGTCAAAACACTACCTGGTGCATGTTTGGATTGCCTTCTACAAGCCCCAAAAGCACTTCTATTCCACTTAAACTTGAAAATTGATTTTTTTCTTGTTTGGGTACTTTTCCAAAATCAATTCTCCTCCTCAAAAAACAATTCTCTTAGAAGCTAAGATTCCTAACTTTTGAATTTAGTAGAATCATAGTTACAACTCCTTTTAATTTTCCTTCTTTACCCTCTTTAATTTTCATCAATTACTTCATTTCTTTTTTATTTGTATTAGAATTTATTACCATTTTGGCAATTATACATTCAAAACCAATTTTGATAAAAACTATCCAAACAACATTAATGGATAACAATCACTTCTATATTATTGAATCCAAACATAAATCAGTTCTACTAAACTCAATTCTACTAAAATCAATTCTACCAAACTCAATTCTCTCAAAATCAATTTTGTCAACCGCCAATCCAAGCACGCACCCAGTGTATGTTTGGTTTCACGGTTTAAACTCTTAGAATTGATTCTAGATGCGTAAAATTGATTTTAACATGTTTGCGTGATTTTCACACTGAAATTTATTATTCAACTCACTTTTGCAAGAATTTATCCAAATATAACAACTCATTTTACCTTCAACTCACTTTTAGTCGACTTTTAGCCAGAATCAATTTTACATAATAAAATCACTCAGAATCAATATTTATCACCGGAGAACGAAACTCACCCTTAATAGCACTAAAACATCACTAAAAATTATACTAAAAATACTTATTAATTAAGCTACCTGAAAGCGCTTCCTTCCCAACCAGATAAATTGGAAGCTTCAGTCAACACCTTTCTCCATCTAGTTAAATCTTTCTGCATCACATCCTCATTTAAGTATCTACTTTCAGCACTAACTTCCAAAGCTTTACCAAACTCACCTTTCTGATGCCGAACAACCGAAGGATCAACATCATAAAACACAGGCAAAACGACTTGACCTTGAGTTTTACGATACTCCATGATTTTATCCAATTCGTTTAAACACCAACTAGATTTGGTGTAGTTTTTCGAGAAAACGACGATTGATATACGGGATACTCCAATCGATTGAATTATTTTTCCAAGATCATCCCCTTTTTGGAGACTTTCGGTGTCGAGGAAAGTGTTGATTCCGGCGTTTGAGAGGCCAGCGTAGAGATGTGAAACGAAGCTTTTGCGAATATCTTCGCCTCTGTAATTGATGAAGACGTCGTGTATCCATAGAGGATTTGAGGAGAAGGAGGATGAAGATGAATACATTGATTGGCTTTGAATGAAGTCAACGTTTACCAAAAGACTGATAAAGAGAACGCCTTCGGTTTCTATATGTGGTGTGGGTGAGACGTTGAGGATATATATATATATATATATATATATATATATATATATATATATATATATATATATATATATATATATATATATATATATATATAGAGAGAGAGAGAGAGAGAGAGAGAGAGAGAGAGAGAGAGAGAGAGAGGATATTTGGGCTGATATTTTATTTTTCTAATTTTACCTTTATATTGTATTATTATATCTATGTTTGTTTAAGTTTTTTCTTGAAACTTACTATTTAGTAGGTAAATGATTATCTAGCTTTTGTATAGTAGTTTTTTTTTCTTCTTTTAAATAGCTTTTGATAGTTTTATTTATTATCTTAAGAATTATTTGAATACTTTCTATCTAGCTTTTGTATAGTAGTTTTTTTTTCTTCTTTTAAATAGCTTTTGATAGTTTTATTTATTATCTTAAGAATTATTTGAATACTTTCTAGAATTTTTCTAAAACAAGATCAAATATTATTCTTAAGAATTTTTATTTTTTATTTTTCTTCCAAACAATTTATATGTATAATAAGTGTAACTATTCAAAGTTAAAATGAAATTGACAAAAGTAGAGTGAAAACACGAGAAAAAGAGAGGTTGTAGCGATATAAAAAAATCTATATAAAAGTCAGTGCAAAGAGAATCAATATCATGAATGTAACACTTTGTATAATGTACATCTAAAAATATATTATACGAGATATTAATTTGAGATTGATACAACACAAATGCTTAGCGGTATTATTATATACATGTCCATAATATAAAATACAAAGTATGGCACATGACATATGATAGTGCCTAAATAAAAACTAAGAGTTATGTGTAATATCTTCTCTGTACACAATCTACGGCGGAAGATCACAATGGTCAGAATCCTTTGAAATATCAACAGACAACTTTTCTTGCACTTAAGTTACAATTAACACCTAAAAAACAACAATAATAATGGGGTGAGATAATAATCGCAATGACTTTCCTTATCATATGGGTCCACTCGGCTCTACAGGGTTTCTAATATATTTCTAACTCTAGTCTTTATCTCTCGTTACATGTGCATTACTCACACAACGTAAATGAGACTTAAGTGTTTAATGGATATTCGCAATGTATGGCAACATGTCGCTTGAGTTCACATAACACAATAAATCACTATTCGGATTCACAGAACATCGATCTCAGACCGAACCTACGTCTAGGGAAAATCTCGATTTACACATGCTCGTATGATTCGACTTTTGTGTGGACATCAGGTTCTCCATGGGACTCAAACCCACCTCAAGAACCGTCACTCGTATGAGACTCTGATGACATCTCGACAAGTGCATCTATAATGAAGTAATAATAAAAAGACCGTATCCACATGTACTACTATTTAACAAGACAATATTGTGCAATATTTAGAAAATACTAAATTAATGGGGTCGACTTTTAAATGTGAAAAGAAAATAAAGTGTTATGTCAATAATACGAAAGCGGACAGTTTGTGTATAGAATCCCCTGTTTCTCTATTGTTGATGTTTGATGTATTACATGAATGATATCACCACAATAATTCCACAATGAAATAACAAAACCGTTATACTCAATCCTTTTGTGTATAGCTCACTAATCTATACTAAGAGTTTTATATCCCTAGTCCACCAGCGTAAGCAAGATTAGGCAATACAATAGAATGTTAATTCCTAAGCCACTACTTGAGGTCTCCTATCCTATTCAATCGACATAAGCACAACAATTGCCCTAGGTCCAACACATAGACTAATATTCATTATTCCTTATGTCCCCAAATGTAGATTAAAAGAGTATCTCACATAAAAAGCATTAAGAACAAGGTGAAATTGAATAGAGTTATAACTCAAATTATTCGTGCAATAGCAAATCAAACATATGTCCTAACAGTATTAAAATAGGTTCATCAAACACAGCCTAACCTAAAGAAAATTAGTTACTCATAGTAAAAATTACAATACCGAGTACAAATAAGAGGGTTGCATAAAACTCCCTTGAAGAATTGGTCTCTAATGGCTTTAAATGCTCTCTAAATATGCCTTATAGTGCTGTAAACCCTTCCTTCACGTGTAAAATTTTAGAACCCTTGAAAAAATACCAAACTTCTTATTTTAAAATAGACATAATGCGTCAGAAAAGCTCAGAAAAAGTACCATCACGTACGTCATAACTTGCATTACGCATGCGATGTTGACTTTGCATTTCTATCACGCGTGTGATGCCCTGCATGATTATTCCAGTAGTTGCACTTTTTTTGCTTCATTTTTCACTTGATTTTCACTAAGTCCTCGATATTTCATACTTAATCATTTTTTCATCTTTATTTGGCCTTTATTCTTCAGTTTTACTCCTCTTTAATTTGTTTTGATCATTTCTTCGACCAAAAACATGTCATGACATAGTGTCATCACAACCCCAAACTTGAATCATTGTTTGTCCTTAAGTTACTTGTGTGCACTGCCAATTCCAAACATAAAAAAAGTTGCACAATAACAATTGAAAATCACCATATGACATTTTCTTTGCCTGTAATAACGATATTCAGATTCTCCCTAATGTCTATCGCACGAGTTATGCAAACATCTTTCACCTGCTTATTTTCCTTGCAACACAACACCAAAAATGTACATGTTTTAAAAAACAAAATTAAATTTAAAAATATAAAGACTTACTGACGGGTTTCCTCCCATCCAGCGTTTCTTTTCTATCATTAGCTTGACGGTCCATGCCTAAGGCACGCCAGACATAAGAGACACTCTCACGTTGTTTAATTCACTTTTATTCTTTCCTTTGTCCACTTTGCTCTTTTTTTCTTCCCTTCGGTAGCATGTATCCAGGTCATCTACATACGTGTCCACTCATACACATTAAACACTATTTTTTCCTTGTTGAACTTCAAACTCAGTTCACCAATTTCCACATCTATTAACGCCTTCTCGGTTGCCAAAAATGGCCGTTCGAGAATAACTGACCTTCATGTGTCTCCATTTATGTCAACCACCATGACATTTGGAGGAAAAACTAAACCATCAACATGTTTTAACACGTCTTGTAAGATACCATGAGGATGAGTAACAGATGAATCAACCAAAGTGAGAGTCATATCACTCGGTATGATCTCTCCCAATTTCAATTCTTTAACTTTATTGAGTGGAATTACATTGATACTAGATCCTAATCACATAAAGAATGTGAGATTCTTTACTCCGCCAATGGTACAAGAAATAGTAAACTTACCTGGATCCTTTAACTTTGGTAGCAATATTTAGGGCACTGCCGTATCGCCTTCCTCAGTCACGTTTACCTTTATTTGACCAACTTCTGCTTTGTACCCCTTAGCAATGCCTTCATAAACTTAACAAATTTGTGCATTATCTATAAAACTTCATGAAAAGAAATACTTACCTGAAGCATGGTCATCATCTCTTTGAACCTAGCAAACAGTTCTACCTTGTTTTCTTGTAACAATTTCTTCTTAATTATTGGATATGGTGGTTTTACATAATCGGGTAGTTCTGGATTAGGGTCGTTAAGAATCTGCTTCTTAGTACTTCTTCAAAGGGAGTTTTTGTCTATTGATTGTTCAATGGTGACTCTTTTCTTAGCTTAGTCACCTTGACTTTTACTCTCCATTGTTGGTGATTACCACAAAACCTATTTACAATGCCTTACAAGTCTCACTTTTGGGATTATTCACTGTGTTTCCTGTAAATCCTCCACTAGAGCTAGGTAAAGCGATTATTTTTCTAGATAGCTGACCAATGTTCATCTTCAAATTTTGTTATAGGCCTGTCATGGTTCTTACTCATTGTTTCATGTTGATTGTTCACCTAATCAAAACTGCTCTGAGTGGCCTGGATGAAGTTTTATAGGCCTCTTCTAGTTGTGAAGGTTTCCTTTGTATTAGAGCTTGTTAATTTTACTGAATACCTTGATTAGAACTTATATTATAGTTATTGTTGCATCTGAAATTTGGGTGATCCTTCCATCTGGGATTGTAGGTGTATGAATAAGGGTTATTCTTCTCAAAATTAGCAAATGAAGCTTATTCATTCTACCCTTCCAAATATCACCTTCCATTTCAATGCCCCTCTCCACAGAAACCACACTTAAGTGCTTTTATCTGACTCACATTAGCTTTACTCAAGCTGCTTTCAGCTAGCTTTTTATGCAATAATTCAATTTGGGCTAAAAGTGCAGTATGAGTATCAACAACTAACATACCTTTGGGGTGACCACAACTTCACTTT
The DNA here is from genome assembly GCA_963859935.3 of Lathyrus sativus. NCBI lineage: Eukaryota > Viridiplantae > Streptophyta > Magnoliopsida > Fabales > Fabaceae > Lathyrus > Lathyrus sativus. Next base: position 6,908,737 of record OZ012738.1, on the reverse strand, counting down.
TTAATGACCTTTCTCTCTTTGAACAATATTCATTCAAGAGCATATTTTCAATAAGGTCTTTAACTTGTGGTTCAATCATTGTTCTGACTGTGCCTCTCGCTGAGGCATCTAGCTACATGTGTGTTTGACTTCTAAGACCTTCGATAAAATTCAGAAATTGCTCCATGTTATTCATATTATGATTCAGGCACATGCGTAATAAAATTTTAAAACTTTCCCTTGAGTCATACAAAAATTTAGTTTCATGTTGCTAAAAATTTGTAATTTCAACTCTTCGCTTAGCAAACCGAGTAGTGGTGAAGAATATCTCTAAGAAATTGTCCTTGAGCTCTTTCCATGTATGTATCGTTCTATTTGGAAGATAAAGTAACCAGTCTTTGGCTCTTCCAATTAGCGAGAAACTAAAGAACCTTAGTTTGACTTGCTCTTCAGTGACTTCGGCTAGCCTGCACATGGAAGCAGTTTCGTAGAAGCGAATTAAATGGTATCAATGTTGATCTTGAGTTGCGCGTACACAAACAAAAAACACCTCAGTATTATTGTAACTAACGAGAAAATAAAATAAATAAAAAATAAAAAATAATGCAAAATAAACAAGTGTTGCCTTGGTGAAATTATCAATAGTCCCCGACAACGGCGCTAAAAACTTGATGACTTCTCGGTAAGTGTATCGATAATATCGTAGTAATAAAAATACCGTATCCATAGAGACTGCTATTTAACAAGACAATATTGTGCAATTTTTATAAAATACTAAATTGGGGAGGGGGTTCAAGTTTTAAATGCGAAAATAAAATAAAGTGTCCTGTCAATAATATGAAAGTGGTCAAGTTGTGTATAGAATCTTGTATTTCTCTACTGTTGATGTTTGATGCATTACATGAATGATAGTGTCACTATAATTCCACGGCAGATTAACAAAACCAATATACTAAATCCTTTGGTGTTTAGCTCACTAATATATACTCAATTTTTTTATCCCTAGTGCACCAGCGTAAGCAAGATTAGACAATGTAATAAGACGCTAAACCTTAAGCCATTACTCGAGGTCTCCTATCCCTATTCAACAAGCGTAAGCACAACAATTGCGCTAGGTCCAACACATAGACTAGTGATCAGTATTCCTTATGTGCCCAAATTCAAATTAAAAGAGTATTTCACATAAAAAGCATTAAAAACAAGGTGTTAGAATTATAACTCAAATTATTCATGCAATAATAAATCAAACATATGTCTCATCAGTATTAAAATAGGTTCATAAGACACAACCTAACCTAAAGAAAATTAACCACTCACAGTGCAAATTACAATATCAAATACAAAAAAGAGGGTTATATAAGAAATCTCTTGAAGAATTGGTCTCAGGTGGCTTCAAATGCTTTTCAAATATACCTTTTGATGCTATAAACCATTTCTTCACGTGTAAAATTTCAGAACCCTTGAAAAAGTACTAAACTTCCCCTTTTAAAGTAGACAGAACGCCTTAGAAAATCCTAGAAAAAATACCATCACACTTGTTAAACTTGCATCGCGCGTGTGATACTGACTTTGCATATCTATCACGCGCACGATGTTGTGTGTGATTATTCCAGTAGCTGCACGTTTTTTCTTCCTTTTTTCATCTGATTTTTAGTAAGCCCTCATTGTAACACCCCCTTTCTATACCCCAAATAATCAAATAATCATTTAGGCACATATCAAAATTTCATCAGAGTATAATTGTAAACATGGTATAAAAGAGGTGCATCACATTACACAAACTATTAACACATACAACACCTGCTCAATTAAAGATATACAACAGTGGGGTAACTTAACCACAGAGGAACTTAGTCCTTTCACCCACATCTTAATATTTAGAATAAAAGCGGAAAATCTAAACATTGAACAATCACCAAACATGTATACATATATACATCATCCATCACGATTCAACATCAACAACATGTGTACGTAAACATTCATCATCAAGATACGGAGCCTTGTAAAAATTGAAAAGAATAACAAGCTTGGAATGCACGATTTAATAAGAGATATGGGAAGAGAAATTGTTCGAGAAAGTTCAGCAAAAGAGCCTGGAAAGCGTAGTAGATTGTGGTTTCGAGAGGATGTGCATGATATTTTGACAAAACAGACTGTAAGTACTTTCTCTTTATAAATGTGAAACTTTTGATCGTCCTCCATAATCTTATCAAGATCATGGCGTGGATGATTTTATTGTGTTTGCATTGGCATGCTCATTACAATGTTCCTAGCAAGCAATCAAAAAGGTTTATTTATACTCTTCTCCATTTTTTTCTCTTCACATGTAGGGAGTAGAAACTGTAGAGGGATTGGTTTTGCAGGTGCAAAGAACCAATAGAGTTGTCTTAAGTACTGATTCTTTCAAGGAGATGAAGAAACTGAGACTTTTACAACTTGATCATGCCATCCTCATTGGAGATTATCGGTATCTCTCGAAAGAACTGAGATGGATTCATTGGCAAGGATTTACCTTCAACTATATACCCGATGACTTTTATCAGGGAAATCTAGTTGTTATTAATGTTAAATACAGTAGTATGAAACAAGTGTGGAATGAAACCAAGGTATGCTATTTTCTTTCCGAAATCAAAGTTTGAAGACAGTAGTATTTGCTCCCACCTCTCTAATTTTTCTTTTGAACATTTATCTTCATGCAGTTGTTGGATAAACTAAAAATTCTCAATGTTAGTCATTCTAAGTACTTGAAAAACACCCCTGATTTTTCAAAATTACCGAATCTAGAAAAGCTCATTATGAAGAATTGTCCAAATTTGTCCGAGGTACACAAGTCTATTGGAGATCTTAGCAATCTACTTCTGTTGAATTTGAAAGACTGCACAAATCTTGGCAATCTCCCAAAGAAGGTCTATCAATTGAAATCATTGAAAACTCTTACACTTTCTGGTTGTTCAAAGATTGACAAGTTGGAAGAAGACATGGGGCAGATGGAATCCTTGACAACACTGAATGCAAGAGATACAGCTATGACTGAAGTTCCGCATTCAATACTAAGATTAAAAAGCATCGGATTTATATCCCTATGTGGATATGAAGGATTATCACGTGATGTTTTTCCTCGTCTCATTTGGTCTTGGATGACGCCAACCACGAATTCCCTACCCTGTATATCTCCATTTGGAGGCCGTTCATTGTCACTAGTTTCCTTGGATGTTTCGAGTAATAATATGGGCTATCAACTGCCAATGCTTAGAAACCTTTCAAAACATAGAAGTGTTTGGATTCAATGCCGGTCAGTGATTCAACTGACCCAAGAGTTAAGAAATTTTCTAGATGGTCTATATGATGTAAGTTTTACCAAGTTGGAAACAACATCACATGCATCACTAATCTTAGACATTTCGTTGAAATCGCTTCTGATTGAGATGGGAAATTGTCACATGGTCATTAACACTCTTGGCAAGAGCATATCACAGGTTCCTTCTCAATCCTCTATGATTTTTTGATATTTAAGAGAACATTGATTTTATGATTAATTAAATGCACTACAATTATGAAATTAACTAAGCATCTGCTAATGATACAGGGATTTGCAAACAATGATTCAAGCAACTTTTGCCTTCCAGATGGCAATTATCCTTCTTGGTTAGCCTATACATGTGAAGGACCATCAGTACTATTTCAAGTTCCTGAGGATATTGATTGTCACATGAAGGGAATAGTTCTATGTGTTGTTTATTCATCAACATCTGAAAACATGGCAGCTGAATGTCTTACTAATGTCTTGATCATTAACTACACAAAATGCACAATCCAAATATACAAGGGAGACACAGTAATGTCTTTTAATGACGAAGATTGGAAGGGTTTAACATCAAATCTAGGACCCGGTGACAATGTGGAGATTTTTGTAGCTTTTAGGCATGGATTGATTGTTAAAGAGACTGTTGTATATCTAATATATAACCACTCAGTTACTGTGGAAACTGATTCATCAATTAACCTGGAAATGAAGCTATCGCCGCAAGTGAACTTGCAGCCATCATCCGTTGTGAAAATGGAGCCATTACTTGATGTGAAAACGGAACCATCACAGAATCCGAATGCGAAAATATTTTCAAGACTTGCAAAGAGAATTGGAAAATGCTTATGCATAGAACAGAATAGAGGTCTGAACAATTTTTGATTGAGTATACCTTTGTCATCATCTCATAATATGAGGTTGTTCTATCTGTTAAGTAGAATTCATTTGGTTAATTTATTGTTTCAGTTGATAAGGTTCCGAAAGTCTTTGTAAGAATTTATTTCTCATTAGGTTTTGAAGAGTAGTGAATGACTGTATTTTGTAGCATAATCTATTTTTCAAAATAAACTTCATTCAACACTCTATCTGTTCTGTTCCAAAATCAGAAATGTGGAGAATCGCGGAAGCTGTGGTCGAGAGAAGCTTCCGATGCGACGGAGCCGGGATGTACCTGCAAGATTAACACTTCGACGCTTAATATGTGAATGATGAGAGAGTATTCAAATTAAACAAACAAATCATAGAGAGAAAAAAAGAAGAACGCATTAACAACACAAGAACATAATGAGAAAACTTTAAAATCAGACAAAAAATCACGACCATTGTCAATAAACAACTAGAAAATAACACTGTAAAAAAATTTACAACACATAAACTATCCTCAACCACCCCAAAGCCCCAATACACCCACACTTTCAAAAGAAAATATTTAACTGCATCTCACAACACTCTAATACAAAAATATAAGAGAGCAAAGGAAATCAACTCCAAGTTTAAAGTACTTTTGACAGGTGCATCTTGAAATGAAGAGAACTAATTAAATTCTATATATAGCTTTGGACTTTCTCCTGTTTCACAAAACTAAATTTTCAACAGTTGGATGGACGTTAGAAGAATGGATCTCCGGCTGAACCTGGTCAGGAGAACATTCAAGAAGCTTTAGTAAATGCATTGATGGTGATCATCTAGTTGAACTTCAAATTGTGTTTTTAAAATTTTCATTTTCATTTCAAATTGCTTTTATAAAAATTTCATTTTCATCTTTAATATTGACATTTTTAACCTTTTGTTTCTCTTCATTTAAATTTTATAGTAATGAGGAGATAATTTCCTTTACTCTAGGATTCATTTCTTCATCAAACCAAACAAAATGACTGTTTTTCTTGTAGTCTTATAGTTGAATACATCGATGGAGAAGAAATAAGAAATAAGATCAAAATAGTTATAAATGAAAACATAGCTTATACATCCCACAACTATAGAAACGACGATCTGGGTTCGCATCAGTCAATGTCATCATCAATAGAACATTAAGACCGAATTTGCATTCGAACCTCAAAGCACGACATTTGTTTCCAGTGTTGGGAACCGAATGTTAAGACACCAGTTTATGGGTTCACGAAGATTTGCTAGTGTTTGCTTGAAGTAAAAAGGAAGCATAAGAAGACGATGAAGGCAAGAAGAAAGAAAAAGTGGATTTTTAGGGTTTGCTTAAAGTAAGAAGAAAGAAGAAGTCTTGTTCAATTAAATAAAATATGAAAGCTGACATGACACCATTGAGGCAGTGTCATGTAATAAATGAGGAGAGCGTGGAAAAGTGAACCAATTTTTTATAAAGAAAAGTAAAGTTGATGGGAGAAAAAAAATTAAAAAAATAAATTAAAAACACTTAAATAAAGAAATCAAAAGTAACGAAAAAAAATCAAAGGTGAATATGAGAATATTTTCAAATCTATATAAAATAGTGAAACCCAAAATAGAAGCTTGAAATTCCGTAATGAATTCTTCTGTTTTATATTAATTATGTCGTGTAGTTTAGAAATGTGTGAGTAAAATTTCTAAAGTTTTTAAAAAATATTGAAACTATAATATTAAATCAGGAAAAAATAATTACTGATTGAATAGAACTAGTTAAACACATTGATATATGAAAAGCGCACAATCAAATCGATTATAAATTTATTTTGAAAAAACATACTTATTTCAAACTAATGTCTATGTTACAAAACATAAAAACTAAAAATGGCTAAGGTAGCATTTCAACGTTAGACAATAGGATAAATCTTATTCCTTTACCACTGAGCCACAATTTTTTTATGGATACGTTTTCTTTTGTGAAGACTCAAATCTGGTGATTGTAGCTTTGTGGTATTTATTTATTTATTCTAGTCTTTAGTTTTCAGATTGTAATACTCTGTCTAGCCTATCCTTCATAGGTTAAAAGATAGAGTATTTATTTGTAATTGGGATATCACAACTATATTTTTTTTTAATTGGACAAATATTCAGAATGTTTGGGATAGTTCAGATAAGATCACTTTATATTTCTAACTATTAAGAACAAATTTCTTTTCCTTGGACAAAGCGTAAGTGACATTGCGCCAAAATGAATTAAGTTCTTTATTTTATTTTGCCTATTTGTCCATAACTCACTTACTAATACTACCATATTGTCAGGCATATTGCTAGTATTATGTGTGACATCAATGATTATCACAACTATTTAATATTTAAATGTGATTAAAATAAAATAAAAATATATGATTGTAATAAATAAGTGAGTGTTAGTATCTGTACATGCCAATAATTATCAATTAATTTGAATAGATAAATTGGCCATTTCCACCGTAGAAAAATTAGGCCAAATGTCACCATAAATAATAAATGCTTGTATAAATTCATTCAACTTTAAAAAAGAGTTAGTTGAAGATTCCATAAATAATAAATGCTTGTATAAATTCATTCAACTTTAAAAAAGAGTTAGTTGAAGATTGTTCTAAGATCAACTCATAAAGTGGGTATACTAACATAACACTCATATTTAATGTTTCTAATTAAGCAACGGTTTTTATATTAAAAAAGAGTTAGTTGAAGATTGGCATGCTTTTAAACAGTTCTTAATTAAGCAACAGTTTTTATATTAAAATATTAATTTTATAATATAAAAACTATAATTTAATATAAAATTTTATTTATCATTTTAATTATCATATGAAAACTATAATTACAATATTAAAATATTGATTTTATAATATAAAAACTATATTTTAATTATAAGTTTAATTTGAATTTTATTTATTTTATTTTTATTTATTTTAAATTATAATTATAATTTCAATTTTTATTTTATTTTATATCAAATTTAATTTAAAACACTAAAATTAACTAAGGAGAGATTGAAATATTTTTTTAAGTTTAATCTAATTTTTTTAAAGTTTATATAATAGAATGAAATATTTTTTATTAAAACAACACTATATACCGGTTGACCTATATAGTAGACTGGAATAATTTTCTGTAAAAAAATTAAAATTATTATTTTAAGTGATATAAAATTTAATATGAATAAAATATTAACATATGAAGTAAACTTGTGAGACCCAATATGAGTTCTTCAGAATTGCACCATTGGAGTGAAAAATTAGTTGAGTTGCTTAAAGCTGACTTAATAGGTCCCACAAAGAACCCAAAAATGAATTTATTATTGAAGATGCTCTAAGTCATTGCAATACGAAAAAAGGAACCTGTTGCTCTTTGTTGACTTCATTTCTAGTAATCTATGGATTCTTCTTCTTCATGGTCTTCCAATTCTCGATGGATACGCGACGTGTTCATCAATTTCAGACCACAAGACAATAGCAATACTTTCGTTTCTCATATAACTCACGCCTTCACAAAAGCCGGAATCAACGCCTTCATCGACGATCAGCTTCACATGGGAACCGAATTGGAGCCAGAATTACTGCGAACTATAGAAAAATCTCGTTTATCAATCCTTGTTTTCTCAAAAAACTACACTGAATCTAGCTGGTGTCTTAAAGAACTGCAAAAAATCATTGAATGCCGCAGAAATCTTGGACAGCGGGTTGTTTCTGTATTTTATGATGTTTATCTATCGGTTGTTCGCCACCAGAATGGTAGTTTTGGAAAAAAGTTGAAAGCTACTGCAAAAAGAATATGTTTTAATTCAAGAACAAGAAAGAGAGAGATGCTCACTAGTTGGAAGAGTGCACTCAAAGAAGCTGCTGGTTTTTGTGTGTCTTAAGCTATAAAGCACACATACGATAAAGACACTGACATGTCTTGCGATAGTGGTAATTAATAATTTGTAAAAGAATAAATAAATTGAACTTAATCACGAGTGTTACACTAAACACCGGTTATGTCTTTATTCAAAAGTGTCAGTGATGTTAACTCTCGGGTTGCTTTGTAGTCTAGAGTTCCATAAGTGAAGCCTAACTAAAAGTTGTTTATCGAACGATTTGTAGTTGAATGTGTTGAAAGCTGTTAAATTCTGTTTTGGAAATTTAACAGCATGATCACTTTAGTTGGTTTTTGTTTGTTTTTGGATTATTCTCTCAAGTGTATAAATACGTTTTGTAATTTTCAATTCCAATTAATGCCAATTTTAATTCATCCAATAATACTCTCTACCCTAATTCTCTTTCTCTCTCAATTTCATCTTCTTCCCCAATTTCTTTTTCACCATTGTACCTTCAATCTTTGTTTTTGTATGTTGTTCTAACATTTGGCATCAAGAGCTCCGGTTATTGATCCTAATCCACTGCAACAATGGTTACCGTTTCTAATGATCAAAATCCCACCAATCTCCCAATTCTTGATTCGAAGAACTACGACAAATGGGCGAAACAAATGAAGGTTCTGTTTGGTTATCAAGAGGTTCTTGAGATCGTCATCAATGGAGTTACACCGTTAGGGGCAGATGCTACCGAAACTATTAGGGCTACACACAGGGAAGAAAAGAAGAAGGATTACAAAGCCCTATTCTTGATTCAATCTTGTGTTGATAACGACAATTTCGAGAAGGTTGACGATTGTGAATCCGCGAAGCAAGCATGGGAAATCTTGGAGAAAGCATATGCCGGTGCCGTTAAAGCGAAGGTGGTAAGGTTACAAACTTACAAACGTCAATTCGAGTTAACGCAAATGGAGGACAAAGAAATGATCAACGATTACATTACGCGCATTACCCGGTTAGTTAATCAAATCAAGTCATGTGGAGAAACGATTCTTGAGCAGAATGTTGTATCGAAAGTGTTGCGTTCGTTAACATCACGATTCGATAATATAGTGGTGGCTATTGAAGAGTCAAAGGATCTAACTAATTTGAGCAAGGATGAGTTGCAAAGTTCGTTAGAGGCCCATGAACAAAGGATGGATGAGAGAGGTGCCGACAAAGCCAAAGCGGAGATCGCTTTGCAAGCGCGTTTTAATGAGAAGAATAAGAGGTCGAAAGGAAAATTTGCAGCTAGAGGTAAGCCAAATTTTCAGAAGTTTGGTGCAAACGAGTCTCAAAATTCGAAGAATTCGATGGGTGAAAAAGGTGAGAGCAGCTCCAAGGAGAGTAATCATAGCAATGGTATCAAAAGGGATTTGAGTAAAGTGCAATGTTTCAAGTGTAAAAGGCTTGGACACTTTCAATCTATGTGTCGTGTTAGATTGAATAAAACTCAAAATGATGAAGCCAAGGTTGCTAGAGAAGAGAGAGATGATGAAGACACCCTTTTAGTGATGATCACAGAGGAGAATTATGACACTGTTGATGTTCAGAACAACAACTACTGTGGTGATAGTTTGCGGGACAACAACTGTACTATTTCGGAAAGTGGTGAGAAAATGCATTCGGATCGAAATGCATTAGTTACCGTGCATGATGGAGTTCAAAGTAAAGATGAATGGTACTTGGATTCCGGTTGTTTAACACATATGACGGTCAGAAGGATTGGTTTGTGGAAATCAACCAAGCGGCAAAGAGTAAAGTCAAGTTTGCCGACGACACCATTTTAAGCGCCAAAGGGGTAGGAGATGTTTTGATCGGAAGGAAGAATGATGGACATTCAAGGATCAAAGATGTCTTGTACATACCGGAAATTAAGTGAAATCTTTTGAGCATTGGCCAATTACTTGACAGAGGGTACTTAATTCGGTTGGAAAACAAGATGTTACGCATTTTAGATTCAAGTGGTGTGTTGATTCTAAAAGCGCCGATGGCTGCCAATAGAACTTTTAAGGTTGATTTAAAGGTTATGGAGCATCGTTGTTTAGCTACCGCAGCAAGTAGAGATGAGTGGTTATGGAATTACCGTCTTGGTCACCTAAATTTTAGGGATCTCAAAATGTTGCAACAAAGTGAAATGGTAACGGGGCTGCCACATATTAGTGTTCCGACAGAATTGTGTGAGGAATGTGTGAAGAGTAAGCAACACAAGAATGTGTTTAGCAAGGATGCAGGTCGAAGAACCAAAGGCTTACTTGAGGTGGTGTATTCCGATGTTTGTGGGCCGATGCAAGTAGAGACTTATGGCGGCAATCAATATTTTGTTATGTTTATTGACGACTTTAGTAGGAAGCTTTGGACATATCTTATCAAGAGGAAGGTTGAGGTATTTGGAGTGTTCAAGAGTTTCAAATCCATGGTGGAACGTCAAAGCGGTCGAAAGCTCAAAATTCTCAAAACGGATGGTAGAGGTGAATATACCTCTAGTGAGTTTGGGAAGTTTTGTGATCTTGAGGGTATTGCGCGTGAGGTGATGCCTCCATATATGCCTTAACAAAACGGAGCTGCCGAGAGGAAAAATCGTACAATAATGAACATGGTGCATATTATGCTTTGTGGGAAGAAGTTGCCTAAGGAATTGTGGGGTGAGGCCGTGTCTACAACCACCTACTTGTTGAATAGGTATTCTACTAAGAACCTGGAGAAGATCACACCAAAAGAGGTTTGGAGTGGTTTCAAACTGAGTGTGAATCATTTGCGCGTTTTTGGATCGATTGCATATCGTCATGTAGCGAATCAACTTAGAAAGAAGTTGGATGATAAAGGTGAGAAGTTGATATTTGTTGGATATCACTCTACTGGAGGGTACAAGCTATTTGATGAGAAGAATCGGAAAATCGTGATAACCTGGGATGTATTTTTTGAAGAAATAAAAACTGCTAAAACAGCAGGTGTAATCGATTACCCGACTGCTGCTAATCGGTTACATCCTGCAGAACAGCAGCAGTTCTTCGAGTTGTCTGATCCGGAGGGTTCCAATGCCGCTGTACCTGCACCTACAGTTGTGGAAAATGTTGTAGTGAATAATGGTAAACCAGTAAGGCAAAGAGCCTTGCCTCATAGACTCCGAGACTACGAGAGGTTCCAAGATAACAAAGTGAATAATGATGGTGATTTTGTTCATTTCGCGCTTATGGCCGAATCTGAACTGGTAAATGAGGAGGAAGCCTTAAGCGATCCTAAATGGATATGTGCAATGAAAGAGGAGCTGGAATCTATTGATAAAAATGGTACTTGGGAGTTGGTCGATTTACCACTCGGAAAGAAACCGATAGGTGTGCGATAGGTCTATAAAGTTAAAGCAAATCCTAAAGGCGAAGTAATCAAGCACAAATCTTGATTAGTGGCGAAAGGGTTCTTGCAACGTGAAGGTATAAATTACGAGGAGGTATTCGCACCGGTGGCTAGATTGGAGACTATTCGTTTGGTTGTTGGGATTGCGCATAACAACAATTGGGTGATTTACCAAATGGATGTAAAATCTGCGTTTTTGAATGGTCCTCTTGATGAGGAAGTTTATGTGGGGCAGCCATTCGGTTTCGTGATTAAAAATCAAGAGAGGAGGTATTACAAGCTACACAAGGCGTTGTATGGTTTGAAACAAGCTCCAAGAGCTTGGAACAAACGTATAAATGGATTTCTTGTTGACATCGGTTTCAAACGATGTGTATCCGAACATGGTGTTTATGTGAGATCAGGTAATATTGATGGTGTTATTATACTATGCTTGTATGTTGATGATCTCTTAATTACGGGCAGCAATGACAAGAGTATTTCAAGTTTTAAAGGGGGGCTCATGAGTGAGTTTGAGATGACGGACCTTGGGGTCATGAGTTACTTTCTTGGCATAGAGTTTCACAAGTCAAAAGTGGGGCTGCTTATGCATCAAAGGAGGTATGCTCTAGATATATTGAAAAAGTGTGAGATGGAGAATTGTAATGCTTGTATTACACCTTGTGAGGCTAGAGTACAGCTGTCCAAAAGTGATGATGAAGATGATGTTGATCCAACACTTTACCGGAGTTTTATTGGATCGTTACGGTATTTGTGCAATACTCGACCAAATTTGGCTTTTAGTGTCGGTACTGCGAGTAGATTCATGGAGATACCTAAGGTGTCTCACTTGGCAGCGGTCAAGAGAATCCTTAGATATGTGAAAGGCACTCTTGGTTGCGGAATTCTTTTCCCCGCATCGGATATAGGTCGCAAATGTACTTTACTTGGCTAGACTGATTCTAATTGGTTCGGAGATAAAGATGATCGAAAATCGACGGCGGGTTACATCTTTATGTTTAATAGTACACCAATATCATGGTGTTCGAAGAAGGAACCAGTTGTAGCACTCTCTTCTTGTGAGGCCGAGTACATTGCGGCATCGTTGAGTGTGTGCCAAGCTATGTGGCTTGTGAATCTTATGAAGGAATTAGGATGTGGTGATGATGATGTTACCACACTGTTTGTGGATAATGTTTCTGCGATAAATCTTGCGAAGAATCCGATTGCACACGGAAGGAGCAAGCATATTGAGACGCGGTTTCATTACTTGAGAGAATTGGTCAGTGATGGAAAGCTTAAATTGAGCTATTGCCGAAGCAAGGACCAAGTTGCGGATTTGTTGGCAAAGGGTGTGACAAATGAGGTGTTCAAGAGACTGTTGAAGAGCTTGAGCATGATGAATTTGGAGCAACTAAAGTGAGGTGGTGTGTTGAAAGCTGTTAAATTCTATTTTAGAAATTTAACAGCATGGTCACTTTAGTTGGTTTTGTTTGTTTTTGGATTATTCTCTCAAGTGTATAAATACGTTTTGTAATTTCCAATTCCAATTAATGCCAATTTTAATTCATCCAATAATACTCTCTACCCTAATTCTCTTTCTTCCCAATTTCATCTTCTTCCCCAATTTCTTTTCCACCATTGTTACTACCTTCAATCTCTGTTTTTCTATGTTGTTCTAACAGAATGGAACTCATTAACCATTTGATCCAAATCACTTGCTTACATGTAGCTAAATCAACACTTAATAGTTTGTTGGTTTTTTATTTTTCATTTTGGTTTTCCAGAACACTAGAATATTTTTTGACCTTGTAGTATATGATATGCTCACCGTGTTTTATGCTTACTATTATTACCATTTAAGGGATGAAGAAGAACTAATTCCACAAATTGGTTCAATTTTTTTATAAGGGGAGGGGAGGAGATTTGAGGTAATCAGAATCCCTCCTAGAGCAATTTTTCGTTCCCCCGAATGGTGGGTTTTCGGAGGGGAGGGGAGGGAGAGGAGATATGATAATATGTATTTTTATTATATTGACAAAATTATCCTCACTTTTATTTAATAAAATTTTTAATTGTCTTTATTAATATTATACCTTAATTTTTGTCACCTTATTATAATTTCTTCACTTGTTTAATGACAACTCCATTATTTTTATTATTATGATTCAACTTTTTTCCCATGTGTTTTATTCTATTCATTTTTATTTAATATTTTGTTTGTAATAAGTTAATTATTTTATAATTTATTGTATTATTACATATCAATATATAATTGTAGTATGAGTTATATATTATGTAGAATTTAATCTTAAAAATATGTTATAGGATTCAATGAATCATCAAGATGAGAAAAGGGTTCATATGATCATTGATCATATAATTTGATTTTATGACGTTTATCAATAATTTATTTTCATTTAAAGATATTTTAGAGTATTTTAAATATTAAATATTTTATGTTTAATTATCTACGTTTTTTATGAATACTTTAAAAAAAAAATTTATTTAGCATGATTGTTATAACATTTTGAGAGTAAAAAAGTAAATTAGTTTTAAAACCCCTCTGCTCCCCTTGGGAACCAAACATATATTTGAATAAAACTTCTCCCTCCCCTCCCCTCCCCCTCTTATGAACCAAACATACGTTTAATTAAAATACATCCCCTCCCCTCCCCTCCACTCCCCTCCCCTCCGTTGAACCAAATGGACCCATAATCACATTGTATTACAGTAAAATAGATGTAAAAAATTTCTATATTTTTCTTCTTCTCCATCACCAAAATTTTGCTTTCTTAACCTCTAAGAAACTAAGTTAAGAGACTACAAATGAATGACCCATAATTTATATGTATGCATAACAATTAAAATTAAATAATCAAGCTCAATATTATTTATATTCGCCGTATTCACATTGACTTATGGTGTATTACAACTAAAAATATTCAATATTTTTCTTCACCATCCCAAAGTTTTAGATTTTTTTATCATTATGCAAAAAACACAATAGACTATAGTAGATGTAAACAATTAATTATATTTTACTTTTTACTCCATCGCAAAATTTTAGTTTTTTCCCCACTAAAAACAAAGTTAAAATACTATCCATGAGCTAAATTATTTTAAAAAATAGGTAATAATTAAAATAAATAATCAAGCTAGAATAAATTTATATTTACCATTTTCACATTGAATTATGGTTTATTAGATGTAAACATATTCAATATGATTCTTCTTTGTCACCAAATTTCGTGTTTCTTCGTCAGTATGCCACATAGTTAAAACACTATAAATGAATGATAAATAAATTATATCTACATGGGTAATCACTAAAATTAAATATTTAAGCTCAATGTTATTTGTGTTCACCATAATCACATTGTATTATGGTAAAGCAGAAGTAAAAAACACTTATATATTTTTCTACTTCTCCATCGCCAAATTTTTTGTTTCTTAACCTCTAAGAAACTAAGTTAAGAGACTACAAATGAATGACCCATAATTTATACGTATGCATAACAATTAAAATTAAATAGTCGAACTCAAAATTGTTTATATTCATCGTATTCACATTGACTTATGGTATATTACATCTAAAAATATTCAATATTTTTCTTCACCATCTCAAAGTTTTAGGTTTTTTTTCACTAAGCAACAAATATAATAGACTATAGTAGATGAAAAAGATTAATTATATTTTATTTTTCTACTCGATCACAAAATTTTATGTTTTTCTCGACTAAAAAACAAAGTCAAAAGACTATAATCCATGACATATATTTTATATAAAATAGGTAAAAATGAAAATAAATAATCAAGCTAGAATTTATTGATATTTACCATTTTCACATTGAGTTATGGTTAATTAGATATAAATATATTCAATATATTTCTTCCACATCACCAAATTTTCACATTGAATTATGGTAAATTAGATGTAAATATATTCAATATGTTTCTTCTCCATCACCAAATTTCATGTTTCTTCGTCACTAAGCCACAAAGTTAAAAGACTGAAAATAAATGATAAATAAATTATATGTACATGGGTAATCACTAAAATTAATTATTTAAGCTCAATGTTATTATAATTCACTATAATCACATTGTATTATGGTATAATAGATGTAAACAATTTCTATATTTTTCTTCTTCTCTATCACCAAAATTTTGGTTTGTTCACCACTAAGAAACTGAGTTAAGAGACTACAAATAAATGATTCATAATTTATACATATGCATAACAATTAAAATTAAATAATCAAGCTCAATATTATTTATATACGTCATATTCACATTGACTTATGGTATACTACATCTAAAAATATTCAATATTTTTCTTCACCATCCCAAAGTATTATATTTTTTATCACTAATATAAAAACATAATACACTATAGTATATGTAAAAAATTAATTATATTTTATTTTTCTACTTCATCACAAAATTTTAGGTTTTTCCCCACTAAAAAACAAAGCTAAAAGACTATAATCCATGACATATTTTTTCTATAAAATACATAATAATTAAAATAAATAATCAAGCTAGAATCTATTGACATTTACCATTTTCACATTGAATTATGGTAAACTAGATGTAAATATACTAAATATGTTTCTTCTCCATCACCAAATTTCATGTTTCTTCGTCACTAAGCCACAGAGTTAAAAGACAGTAAATGAATGATAAAAAAATTATATGTACATGGGTAATCACTAAAATTAATTATTTAAGCTCAATGTTATTTGTATTCACCATAATAAAATTGTATTATGGAATAATAGATGTAAACATTTTCTATATTTTTCTTCTTCTCCATCACCAAAAATATATTCAATATGATTCTTCTCCATCACAAAATTTCATGTTTCTTCATCACTAAGCCACATAGTCAAAAGACTATAAATGAATCAAAAATAAATTATATCTACATGGGTAATTAATAAAATTAAATATTTAAGCTCAATGTTATTTGTATTCACCATATTCAAATTGTATTATGGTATAATATATGTAAAACATTTCTATATTTTTCTTCTTCTCCATCACCAAAATTTTGGTTTCTTCACTTGTAAGAAACTAAGTTAAGAGACTACAAATGAATGACCCCTAATTTATACATATGCATAACAATTAAAATTAAATAATCACGCTAAATATTGTTTATATTCAACGTATTCACATTGGCTTATGCTATATTACATCTAAAAATATTCAATATTTTTCTTCACCATCCCAAATTTTTATGTTTTTTATCACTTAGGAAAAAACATAATAGACTATAGTAGATGTAAAAAATTAATTATATTTTATTTTTCTACTCCATCACAAAATTTTTGGTTTTTCCCCACTAAAAAACTAAGTTAAAAGACTGTAATCCATTATATATATTTTATAGAAAATAGGTTATAATTAAAATTAATAATCAAGCTAAAATTTATTGATATTTAGCATTTTCACACTGAATTATGGTAAATTAGATGTTAAAATATTCAATATGTTTCTTCTCCATCACTAAATTTCATGTTTTTTCGTCACTAAGCCACATAGTCAAACGACTATAAATGAATGGAAAATAAATTATATCTACATGGGTAATCAATAACATTAAATATTTAAGCTCAATGTTATTTGTATTCACCATAATCACATTGTATTATTGTATAATATATGTAAAATATTTCTACATTTTTCTTCTTCTCCATCACCAAATTTTGGTTTCTTCACTTGTAAGAAACTAAGTTAAGAGACTACAAATGAATGACCCATAATTTATACATATGCATAACAATTAAAATTAAATAATCACGCTCAATATTGTTTATATTCAACATATTCACATTGACTTATACTATATTACATAGAAAAATATTCATTAATTTTCTTCACCATCCCAAAGTTTTAGGTTTTTTACCAGTGAGAAAAAAACATAATAGACTACAGTAGATGTAAAAAATTAATTATATTTTATTTTTTTACTCCATCATAAAATTTTAGGTTTTTCCCCATAAAAAACAAGGTTAAAAGACTATAATCCATGACATATATATTATATATAATAGGTTATAATTAAAATTAATAAAGAAGCTAAAATTTATTGATATTTACCATTTTTATATTTAATTATGATAGATTAGATGTAAATATATTCAATATGTTTCTTCTCCATCACCTAATTTCATGATTCTTCGTCACTAATCAACAGAGTTAAAAGACTATAAATGAATGAAAAATAACTTATATCTACATGGGTAATCACTAAAATTTAATATTTAAGCTCAATGTTATTTGTGTTCACCGTAATGACATTGTTTTATGGTATAATAGATGTAAAACATTTCTATATTTTTCTTCTTCTCTATCACCAAAACTTTGGTTTCTTCACCTCTAAGAGACTAAGTTAAGAGACTACAAATGAATGGCCCAAAATTTATACATACGCATAACAATTAAAATACAATAATCAAGCTCAATATTGTTTATATTCATCGTATTCAAATTGACTTATGGTATATTACATCTAAAAACATTCAATAGTTTTCTTCATCATCCCAAAGTTATAGGTTTTTTTATTGCTAAGCAAAAAACATAATAGATTATAGCAGATATAAAAATTTAATTATATTTTATTTTTCTACTCCATCACAAAATTTTAGGTTTTTCCCCACTAAAAAACAAATGCAAAAGACTATTATCTATGACATATATTTTATATAATATAGGTAAAAATTAAAATTTAATAATAAAGCTCTAATTTATTTATATTTACCTTTTTCACATTGAATTATGGTAAATTAGATGTAAATATAATCAATATGTTTCTTCTCCATCACGAAATTTCATGTTTCTTTGTCAGTAAGCCACGAAGTTAAAAGACTATAAATGAATGACACATAAATTATATCTACATGGGTAATTACTAAAATTAAATATTCAATCTCAATGTTAATTGTATTCACTATAATCACATTGTATTATGGTATAATAGATTTAAAAAATTTCTATGTTTTTCTTCTTCTCTATCACCAAAATTTTGGTTTCTTCACCTCTAAGAAACTAAGTTAAGAGACTTCAAATGAACGACCATTAATTTATACATATGCATAACAATTAAAATAAAATAATCAAGCTTAATATTGTTTATATTAATCGATTCACACTGATTTATGGTATCTTACATCTAAAAATATACAACATTTTGCTTCACCATCCCAAAGTTTTAGGCTTATTTATCACTAAGCAACAAATATAATACACTATAGTAGATGAAAAAAATTAATTATATTGAATTTTTCTTCTCGATCAATTTTTTTAAGGTTTTTTCCCATCTAAAAAACAAAGTCAAAAGACTATAATCCATTACATATATTTCATATAATATAGGTAAAAATTAAAATAAATAATCAAGCTAGAATTTATTGATATTTACCATTTTCACCTTGAATTATGGTAAATTAGATGTAAATATATTAAATATGTTTCTTCTCCGTCACCAAATTTCATATTACTTCGTCACTAAGCCACATAGTTAAAAGACTATAAATGAATGACAAACAAATTATATCTACCTGGGAAATCACTAAAATTAAAAATTTAAGCTCAATATTATTTGTGTTCACCATATCACATTGTATTATGGTAAAAAAGATGTAATATTTTTTTTATATTTTTCTACTACTATATCACCAAAATTTTGGTTTCTCCAACTCTAAGAAACTAAGTTAAGAGACTTCAAATGAATGACCCATAAATTATATATATGAATAACAATTAAAATTAAATAATCAAGCTCAATATTATTTATATACGTCGTATTCACATTGACTTATGGTATATTACATCTAAAAATATTCAATATTTTTCTTCACCATCCCAAAGTATTATATTTTTTATCACTAATATAAAAACATAATACACTATAGTATATGTAAAAAATTAATTATATTTTATTTTTCTACTCCATCACAAAATTTTAGGTTTTTCCCCACTAAAAAACAAAGCTAAAAGACTATAATCCATGACATATTTTTTCTATAAAATACGTAATAATCAAAATAAATAATCAAGCTAGAATCTATTGATATTTATCATTTTCACATTGAATTATGGTAAACTAGATGTAAATATATTCAATATGTTTCTTCTCCATCACTAAATTTCATGTTTCTTCGTCACTAAGCCACAAAGTTAAAAGACAGTAAATGAATGATAAAAAAATTATATCACTAAAATTAATTATTAAGCTCAATGTTATTTGTATTCAACATAATAACATTGTATTATGGAATAATAGATGTAAACATTTTCTATATTTTTCTTCTTCTCCATCACCAAAAATATATTCAATATGATTCTTCTCCATCACAAAATTTCATGTTTCTTCGTCACTAAGCCACATAGTCAAAAGACTATAAATGAATCAAAAATAAATTATATCTACATGGGTAATTAATAAAATTAAATATTTAAGCTCAATGTTATTTGTATTCACCATATTCAAATTGTATTTGGTATAATATATGTAAAACATTTCTATATTTTTCTTCTTCTCCATCACCAAAATTTTGGTTTCTTCACTTGTAAGAAACTAAGTTAAGAGACTACAAATGAATGACCCCTAATTTATACATATGCATAACAATTAAAATTAAATAATCACACTAAATATTGTTTATATTCAACGTATTCACATTGGCTTATGCTATATTACATCTAAAAATATTCAATATTTTTGTTCACCATCCCAAATTTTTATGTTTTTTATCACTTAGGAAAAAACATAATAGACTATAGTAGATGTAAAAAATTAATTATATTTTATTTTTCTACTCCATCACAAAATTTTTGGTTTTTCCCCACTAAAAAACTAAGTTAAAAGACTGTAATCCATTACATATATTTTATAGAAAATAGGTTATAATTAAAATTAATAATCAAGCTAAAATTTATTGATATTTAACATTTTCACACTGAATTATGGTAAATTAGATGTTAAAATATTCAATATGTTTCTTCTCCATCACTAAATTTCATGTTTCTTCGTCATTAAGCCACATAGTCAAACGACTATAAATGAATGGAAAATAAATTATATCTACATGGGTAATCAATAACATTAAATATTTAAGCTCAATGTTATTTGTATTCACCATAATCACATTGTATTATGGTATAATATATGTAAAATATTTCTACATTTTTCTTCTTCGCCATCACCAAATTTTGGTTTCTTCACTTGTAAGAAACTAAGTTAAGAGACTACAAATAAATGACCCATAATTTATACATATGCATAACAATTAAAATTAAATAATCACGCTCAATATTGTTTATATTCAACATATTCACATTGACTTATACTATATTACATAGAAAAATATTCAAAAATTTTCTTCACCATCCCAAAGTTTTAGGTTTTTTACCAGTGAGCAAAAAACATAATAGACTACAGTAGATGTAACAAATTAATTATATTTTATTTTTTTACTCCATCATAAAATTTTAGGTTTTTCCCATAAAAAACAAAGTTAAAAGACTATAATCCATGACATATATTATCTAAAATAGGTTATAATTAAAATTAATAAAGAAGCTAAAATTTATTGATATTTACCATTTTTACATTTAATTATGATAGATTAGATGTAAATATATTAAATATGTTTCTTCTCTATCACCTAATTTCATGATTCTTCGTCACTAATCAACAGAGTTAAAAGACTATAAATGAATGAAAAATAACTTATATCTACATGGGTAATCACTAAAATTTAATATTTAAGCTCAATGTTATTTGTGTTCACCGTAATCACATTGTTTTATGGTATAATAGATGTAAAACATTTTTATACTTTTCTTCTTCTCCATCACCAAAACTTTGGTTTCTTCACCTCAGAGAAACTAAGTTAAGAGACTACAAATGAATGACCCATAATTTATACATACGCATAACAATGAAAATACAATAATCAAGCTCAATATTGTTTATATTCATCGTATTCAAATTGACTTATGGTATATTACATCTAAAAACATTCAATAATTTTCTTCATCATCCCAAAGTTATAGGTTTTTTTATTGCTAAGCAAAAAACATAATAGATTATAGAAGATATAAAAATTTAATTATATTTTATTTTTCTACTCCATCACAAAATTTTAGGTTTTTCCCCACTAAAAAACAAATGTAAAAGACTATTATCTATGACATATATTTTATATAATATAGGTAAAAATTAAAATTTAATAATAAAGCTCTAATTTATTTATATTTACCTTTTTCATATTGAATTATGGTAAATTAGATGTAAATATAATCAATATGTTTCTTCTCCATCACGAAATTTCATGTTTCTTTGTCAGTAAGCCACGAAGTTAAAAGACTATAAATGAATGACACATAAATTATATCTACATGGGTAATTACTAAAATTAAATATTCAATCTCAATGTTAATTGTATTCACTATAATCACATTGTATTATGGTATAATAGATTTAAAAAATTTCTATGTTTTTCTTCTTCTCTATCACCAAAATTTTGGTTTCTTCACCTCTAAGAAACTAAGTTAAGAGACTTCAAATGAACGACCCTTAATTTATACATATGCATAACAATTAAAATAAAATAATCAAGCTCAATATTGTTTATATTAATCGATTCACACTGATTTATGGTATATTACATCTAAAAATATACAACATTTTGCTTCACCATCCCAAAGTTTTAGGCTTATTTATCCCTAAGCAACAAATATAATACACTATAGTAGATGAAAAAAATTAATTATATTGAATTTTTCTACTCGATCAATTTTTTTAAGGTTTTTTCCCATCTAAAAAACAAAGTCAAAAGACTATAATCCATTACATATATTTCATATAATATAGGTAAAAATTAAAATAAATAACCAAGCTAGAATTTATTGATATTTACCTTTTTCACCTTGAATTATGGTAAATTAGATGTAAATATATTAAATATGTTTCTTCTCCGTCACCAAATTTCATATTACTTCGTCACTAAGTCACATAGTTAAAAGACTATAAATGAATGACAAACAAATTG
Source organism: Lathyrus sativus (assembly GCA_963859935.3). Lineage (NCBI taxonomy): Eukaryota > Viridiplantae > Streptophyta > Magnoliopsida > Fabales > Fabaceae > Lathyrus > Lathyrus sativus. Next base: position 6,886,314 of record OZ012738.1, on the reverse strand, counting down.
AATCTACCTGGGAAATCACTAAAATTAAATATTTAAGCTCAATATTATTTGTGTTCACCATATCACATTGTATTATGGTAAAAAAGATGTAATATTTTTTTTTATATTTTTCCACTACTATATCACCAAAATTTTGGTTTCTCCACCTCTAAGAAACTAAGTTAAGAGACTTCAAATGAATGACCCATAAATTATACATATGAATAACAATTAAAATTAAATAATCAAGCTCAACATTATTTATATACGTCGTATTCACATTGACTTATGGTATATTACATCTAAAAATATTCAATATTTTTCTTCACCATCCCAAAGTTATAGGTTTTTTTATTGCTAAGCAAAAAACATAATAGATTATAGCAGATATAAAAATTTAATTATATTTTATTTTTCTACTCCATCACAAAATTTTAGGTCTTTCCCCACTAAAAAACAAATGTAAAAGACTATTATCTATGACATATATTTTATATAATATAGGTAAAAATTAAAATTTAATAATAACGCTCTAATTTATTTATATTTACCTTTTTCATATTGAATTATGGTAAATTAGATGTAAATATAATCAATATGTTTCTTCTCCATCACGAAATTTCATGTTTCTTTGTCAGTAAGCCACGAAGTTAAAAGACTATAAATGAATGACACATAAATTATATCTACATGGGTAATTACTAAAATTAAATATTCAATCACAATGTTAATTGTATTCACTATAATCACATTGTATTATGGTATAATAGATTTAAAAAATTTCTATGTTTTTCTTCTTCTCTATCACCAAAATTTTGGTTTCTTCACCTCTAAGAAACTAAGTTAAGAGACTTCAAATGAACGACCCTTAATTTATACATATGCATAACAATTAAAATAAAATAATCAAGCTCAATATTGTTTATATTAATCGATTCACACCGATTTATGGTATATTACATCTAAAAATATACAACATTTTGCTTCACCATCCCAAAGTTTTAGGCTTATTTATCCCTAAGCAACAAATATAATACACTATAGTAGATGAAAAAAATTAATTATATTGAATTTTTCTACTCGATCAATTTTTTAAAGGTTTTTTCCCATCTAAAAAACAAAGTCAAAAGACTATAATCCATTACATATATTTCATATAATATAGGTAAAAATTAAAATAAATAATGAAGCTAGAATTTATTGATATTTACCATTTTCACCTTGAATTATGGTAAATTAGATGTAAATATATTAAATATGTTTCTTCTCCGTCACCAAATTTCATATTACTTCGTCACTTAGCCACATAGTTAAAAGACTATAAATGAATGACAAACAAATTATATCTACCTGGGAAATCACTAAAATTAAATATTTAAGCTCAATATTATTTGTGTTCACCATATCACATTGTATTATGGTAAAAAAGATGTAATATTTTTTTTAATATTTTTCCACTACTATATCACCAAAATTTTGGTTTCTCCACCTCTAAGAAACTAAGTTAAGAGACTTCAAATGAATGACCCATAAATTATACATATGAATAACAATTAAAATTAAATAATCAAGCTCAACATTATTTATATACGTCGTATTCACATTGACTTATGGTATATTACATCTAAAAATATTCAATATTTTTCTTCACCATCCCAAAGTTATAGGTTTTTTTATTGCTAAGCAAAAAACATAATAGATTATAGCAGATATAAAAATTTAATTATATTTTATTTTTCTACTCCATCACAAAATTTTAGGTTTTTCCCCACTAAAAAACAAATGTAAAAGACTATTATCTATGACATATATTTTATATAATATAGGTAAAAATTAAAATTTAATAATAAAGCTCTAATTTATTTATATTTACCTTTTTCATATTGAATTATGGTAAATTAGATGTAAATATAATCAATATGTTTCTTCTCCATCACGAAATTTCATGTTTCTTTGTCAGTAAGCCACGAAGTTAAAAGACTATAAATGAATGACACATAAATAATATCTACATGGGTAATTACTAAAATTAAATATTCAATCTCAATGTTAATTGTATTCACTATAATCACATTGTATTATGGTATAATAGATTTAAAAAATTTCTATGTTTTTCTTCTTCTCTATCACCAAAATTTTGGTTTCTTCACCTCTAAGAAACTAAGTTAAGAGACTTCAAATGAACGACCCTTAATTTATACATATGCATAACAATTAAAATAAAATAATCAAGCTCAATATTGTTTATATTAATCGATTCACACCGATTTATGGTATATTACATCTAAAAATATACAACATTTTGCTTCACCATCCCAAAGTTTTAGGCTTATTTATCCCTAAGCAACAAATATAATACACTATAGTAGATGAAAAAAATTAATTATATTGAATTTTTCTACTCGATCAATTTTTTAAAGGTTTCTTCCCATCTAAAAAACAAAGTCAAAAGACTATAATCCATTACATATATTTCATATAATATAGGTAAAAATTAAAATAAATAATGAAGCTAGAATTTATTGATATTTACCATTTTCACCTTGAATTATGGTAAATTAGATGTAAATATATTAAATATGTTTCTTCTCCGTCACCAAATTTCATATTACTTCGTCACTTAGCCACATAGTTAAAAGACTATAAATGAATGACAAACAAATTATATCTACCTGGGAAATCACTAAAATAAAATATTTAAGCTCAATATTATTTGTGTTCACCATATCACATTGTATTATGGTAAAAAAGATGTAATATTTTTTTTTTTTATATTTTTCCACTACTATATCACCAAAATTTTGGTTTCTCCACCTCTAAGAAACTAAGTTAAGAGACTTCAAATGAATGACCCATAAATTATACATATGAATAACAATTAAAATTAAATAATCAAGCTCAACATTATTTATATACGTCGTATTCACATTGACTTATGGTATATTACATCTAAAAATATTCAATATTTTTCTTCACCATCCCAAAGTCTTATATTTTTTATCACTAATATAAAAACATAATACACTATAGTATATGTAAAAAATTAATTATATTTTATTTTTCTACTCCATCACAAAATTTTAGGTTTTTCCCCACTAAAAAACAAAGCTAAAAGACTATAATCCATGACATATTTTTTCTATAAAATACGTAATAATCAAAATAAATAATCAAGCTAGAATCTATTGATATTTACCATTTTCACATTGAATTATGGTAAACTAGATGTAAATATATTCAATATGTTTCTTCTCCATCACCAAATTTCATGTTTCTTCATCACTAAGCCACAGAGTTAAAAGACAGTAAATGAATGATAAAAAAATTATATGTACATGGGTAATCACTAAAATTAATTATTTAAGCTCAATGTTATTTGTATTCACCATAATAACATTGTATTATGGAAAAATATATGTAAACATTTTCTATATTTTTCTTCTTCTCCATCACCAAAAATATATTCAATATGATTCTTCTCCATCACAAAATTTCATGTTTCTTCGTCACTAAGCCACATAGTCAAAAGACTATAAATGAATCAAAAATAAATTATATCTACATGGGTAATTAATAAAATTAAATATTTAAGCTCAATGTTATTTGTATTCACCATATTCAAATTGTATTATGGTATAATATATGTAAAACATTTCTATATTTTTCTTCTTCTCCATCACCAAAATTTTGGTTTCTTCACTTGTAAGAAACTAAGTTAAGAGACAACAAATGAATGACCCCTAATTTATACATATGCATAACAATTAAAATTAAATAATCACGCTCAATATTGTTTATATTCAACGTATTCACATTGGCTTATGCTATATTACATCTAAAAATATTCAATATTTTTCTTCACCATCCCAAATTTTTATGTTTTTTTATCACTTAGGAAAAAAACATAATAGACTATAGTAGATGTAAAAAATTAATTATATTTTATTTTTCTACTCCATCACAAAATTTTCGGTTTTTCCCCACTAAAAAACTAAGTTAAAAGACTATAGTCCATTACATATATGTTATAGAAAATAGGTTATAATTATAATTAATAATCAAGCTAAAATTTATTGATATTTACCATTTTCACAGTGAATTATGGTAAATTAGGTGTTAAAATACTCAATATGTTTCTTCTCCATCACCAAATTTCATGTTTCTTCGTCACTAAGCCACATAGTCAAACGACTATAAATGAATGGAAAATAAATTATATCTACATGGGTAATCAATAACATTAAATATTTAAGCTCAATGTTATTTGTATTCACCATAATCACATTGTATTATGGTATAATGTATGTAAAATATTTCTACATTTTTCTTCTTCTCCATCACCAAATTTTGGTTTCTTCACTTGTAAGAAACTAAGTTAAGAGACTACAAATGAATGACCCATAATTTATACATATGCATAACAATTAAAATTAAATAATCACGCTCAATATTGTTTATATTCAACATATTCACATTGACTTATACTATATTACATAGAAAAATATTCATTAATTTTCTTCACCATCCCAAAGTTTTAGGTTTTTTACCAGTGAGAAAAAAACATAATAGACTACAGTAGATGTAAAAAATTAATTATATTTTATTTTTTTACTCCATCATAAAATTTTAGGTTTTTCCTCATAAAAAACAAAGTTAAAAGACTATAATCCATGACATATATATATATATATATATATATATATATATATATATATATATATATATATATATATATATATATATATATATATATTTATAAAATAGGTTATAATTAAAATTAATAAAGAAGCTAAAATTTATTGATATTTACCATTTTTACATTTAATTATGATAGATTAGATGTAAATATATTAAATATGTTTCTTCTCCATCACCTAATTTCATGATTCTTCGTCACTAATCAACAGAGTTAAAAGACTATAAATGAATGAAAAATAACTTATATCTACATGGGTAATCACTAAAATTTAATGTTTAAGCTCAATGTTATTTGTGTTCACCGTAATCACATTGTTTTATGGTATAATAGATGTAAAACATTTCTATATTTTTCTTCTTCTCCATCACCAAAACTTTGGTTTCCTCACCTCTAAGAAACTAAGTTAAGAGACTACAAATGAATGACCCTTAATTTATACATACGCATAACAATTAAAATACAATAATCAAGCTCAATATTGTTTATATTCATCGTATTCAAATTGATTATGGTATATTACATCTAAAAACATTCAATAATTTTCATCATCATCCCAAAGTTATAGGTTTTTTTATTGCTAAGCAAAAAACATAATAGATTATAGCAGATATAAAAATTTAATTATATTTTATTTTTCTACTCCATCACAAAATTTTAGGTTTTTCCCCACTAAAAAACAAATGTAAAAGACTATTATCTATGACATATATTTTATATAATATAGGTAAAAATTAAAATTTAATAATAAAGCTCTAATTTATTTATATTTACTTTTTTCATATTGAATTATGGTAAATTAGATGTAAATATAATAAATATGTTTCTTCTCCATCACGAAATTTCATGTTTCTTTGTCAGTAAGCCACGAAGTTAAAAGACTATAAATGAATGACACATAAATTATATCTACATGGGTAATTACTAAAATTAAATATTCAATCTCAATGTTAATTGTATTCACTATAATCACATTGTATTATGGTATAATAGATTTAAAAAATTTCTATGTTTTTCTTCTTCTCTATCACCAAAATTTTGGTTTCTTCACCTCTAAGAAACTAAGTTAAGAGACTTCAAATGAACGACCCTTAATTTATACATATGCATAACAATTAAAATAAAATAATCAAGCTCAATATTGTTTATATTAATCGATTCACACTGATTTATGGTATATTACATCTAAAAATATACAACATTTTGCTTCACCATCCCAAAGTTTTAGGCTTATTTATCCCTAAGCAACAAATATAATACACTATAGTATATGAAAAAAATTAATTATATTGAATTCTTCTACTCGATCAATTTTTTAAAGGTTTTTTCCCATCTAAAAAGCAAAGTCAAAAGACTATAATCCATTACATATATTTCATATAATATAGGTAAAAATTAAAATAAATAATCAAGCTAGAATTTATTGATATTTACCATTTTCACCTTGAATTATGGAAAATTAGATGTAAATATATTAAATATGTTTCTTCTCCGTCACCAAATTTCATATTACTTCGTCACTTAGCCACATAGTTAAAAGACTATAAATGAATGACAAACAAATTATATCTACCTGGGAAATCACTAAAATTAAATATTTAAGCTCAATATTATTTGTGTTCACCTTATCACATTGTATTATGGTAAAAAAGATGTAATATTTTTTTTATATTTTTCCACTACTATATCACCAAAATTTTGGTTTCTCCACCTCTAAGAAACTAAGTTAAGAGACTTCAAATGAATGACCCATAAATTATACATATGAATAACAATTAAAATTAAATAATCAAGTTCAACATTATTTATATACGTCGTATTCACATTGACTTATGGTATATTACATCTAAAAATATTCAATATTTTTCTTCACCATCCCAAAGTATTATATTTTTTATCACTAATATAAAAACATAATACACTATAGTATATGTAAAAAATTAATTATATTTTATTTTTCTACTCCATCACAAAATTTTAGGTTTTTCCCCACTAAAAAACAAAGCTAAAAGACTATAATCCATGACATATTTTTTCTATAAAATACGTAATAATCAAAATAAATAATCAAGCTAGAATCTATTGATATTTATCATTTTCACATTGAATTATGGTAAACTAGATGTAAATATATTCAATATGTTTCTTCTCCATCACCAAATTTCATGTTTCTTCATCACTAAGCCACAGAGTTAAAAGACAGTAAATGAATGATAAAAAAACTATATGTACATGGGTAATCACTAAAATTAATTATCTAAGCTCAATGTTATTTGTATTCACCATAATAACATTGTATTATGGAAAAATAGATGTAAACATTTTCTATATTTTTCTTCTTCTCCATCATCAAAAATATATTCAATATGATTCTTCTCCATCACAAAATTTCATGTTTCTTCGTCACTAAGCCACATAGTCAAAAGACTATAAATGAATCAAAAATAAATTATATCTATATGGGTAATTAATAAAATTAAATATTTAAGCTCAATGTTATTTGTATTCACCATATTCAAATTGTATTATGGTATAATATATGTAAAACATTTCTATATTTTTCTTCTTCTCCATCACCAAAATTTTGGTTTCTTCACTTGTAAGAAACTAAGTTAAGAGACAACAAATGAATGACCCCTAATTTATACATATGCATAACAATTAAAATTAAATAATCACGCTCAATATTGTTTATATTCAACGTATTCACATTGGCTTATGCTATATTACATCTAAAAATATTCAATATTTTTCTTCACCATCCAAAATTTTTATGTTTTTTTATCACATAGTAAAAACACATAATAGACTATAGTAGATGTAAAAAATTAATTATATTTTATTTTTCTACTCCATCACAAAATTTTCGGTTTTTCCCCACTAAAAAACTAAGTTAAAAGACTATAATCCATTACATATATGTTATAGAAAATAGGTTATAATTAAAATTAATAATCAAGCTAAAATTTATTGATATTTACCATTTTCACACTGAATTATGGTAAATTAGATGTTAAAATATTCAATATGTTTCTTCTCCATCACTAAATTTCATGTTTCTTCGTCACTAAGCCACATAGTCAAAAGATTATAAATGAATGGAAAATAAATTATATCTACATGGGTAATCAATAAAATTAAATATTTAAGCTCAATGTTATTTGTATTCTCCATAATCACATTGTATTATGGTATAATATATTCAAAACATTTCTACATTTTTCTTCTTCTCCATCACCAAATTTTGGTTTCTTCACATGTAAGAAACTAAGTTAAGAAACTACAAATGAATGACCCATAATTTATACATATGCATAACAATTAAAATTAAATAATCACGCTCAATATTGTTTATATTCAACATATTCACATTGACTTATACTATATTACATAGAAAAATATTCATTAATTTTCTTCACCATCCCAAAGTTTTAGGTTTTTTACCACTGAGCAAAAAACATAATAGACTACACTAGATGTAAAAAATTAATTATATTTTATTTTTTTACTCCGTCATAAAATTTTAGGTTTTCCCCCATAAAAAACAAAGTTAAAAGACTATAATCCATGACATATATATTATATAAAATAGGTTATAATTAAAATTAATAATCAAGCTAAAATTTATTGATACTTACGATTTTCACATTTAATTATGATAAATTAGATGTAAATATATTCAATATGTTTCTTATCCATCACCTAATTTCATGATTCTTTGTCACTAAGCAACAAAGTTAAAAGACTATAAATGAATGAAAAATAACTTATATCTACATGGGTAATCACTAAAATTTAATATTTAAGCTCAATGTTATTTGTGTTCACCGTAATCATATTGTTTTATGGTATAATAGATGTAAAACATTTCTATATTTTTCTTCTTCTCCATCACCAAAACTTTGATTTCTTCAACTCTAAGAAACTAAGTTAAGAGACTACAAATGAATGGCCCATAATATATACATACATATAACAATTAAAATACAATAATCAAGCTCAATATTGTTTATATTCATCGTATTCAAATTGACTTATGGTATATTACATCTAAAAACATTCAATAATTTTCTTCATCATCCCAAAGTTATAGGTTTTTTTATTGCTAAGCAAAAAACATAATAGATTATAGCAGATATAAAAATTTAATTATATTTTATTTTTCTACTCCATCACAAAATTTTAGGTTTTTCCACACTAAAAAACAAATGTAAAAGACTATTATCTATGACATATATTTTATATAATATAGGTAAAAATAAAAATTAAATAATAAAGCTCTAATTTATTTATATTTACCTTTTTCACATTGAATTATGGTAAATTAGATGTAAATATAATCAATATGTTTCTTCTCCATCACGAAATTTCATGTTTCTTTGTCAGTAAGCCACGAAGTTAAAAGACTATAAATGAATGACAAATAAATTATATCTATATGGGTAATTACTAAAATTAAATATTCAATCTCAATGTTAATTGTATTCACTATAATCACATTGTATTATGGTATAATAGATTTAAAAAATTTCTATGTTTTTCTTCTTCTCTATCACCAAAATTTTGGTTTCTTCACCTCTAAGAAACTAAGTTAAGAGACTTCAAATGAACGACCCTTAATTTATACATATGCATAGCAATTAAAATAAAATAATCAAGCTCAATATTGTTTATATTAATCGATTCACACTGATTTATGGTATATTACATCTAAAAATATTCAACATTTTGCTTCACCATCCCAAAGTTTTAGGCTTATTTATCACTAAGCAACAAATATAATACACTATAGTAGATGAAAAAAATTAATTATATTGAATTTTTCTACTCGATCAATTTTTTTTAGGTTTTTTCCCATCTAAAAAACAAAGTCAAAAGACTATAATCCATTACATATATTTCATATAATATAGGTAAAAATTAAAATAAATAATCAAGCTAGAATTTATTGATATTTACCATTTTCACCATGAATTATGGTAAATTAGATGTAAATATATTAAATATGTTTCTTCTCCGTCACCAAATTTCATATTACTTCGTCACTAAGCCACATAGTTAAAAGACTATAAATGAATGACAAATAAATTATATCTACCTGGGAAATCACTAAAATTAAATATTTAAGCTCAATATTATTTGTGTTCACCATATCACATTGTATTATGGTAAAAAAGATATAATATTTTTTTTATATTTTTCTACTACTATATCACCAAAATTTTGGTTTCTTCACCTCTAAGAAACTAAGTTAAGAGACTTCAAATGAATGACCCATAAATTATACATATGAATAACAATTAAAATTAAATACTCAAGCTCAATATTATTTACATACGTCGTATTCACATTGACTTATGGTATATTACATCTAAAAATATTCAATATTTTTCTTCACCATCCCAAAGTATTATATTTTTTTATCACTAATATAAAAACATAATACACTATAGTATATTTAAAAAATTAATTATATTTTATTTTTCTACTCCATCACAAAATTTTAGGTTTTCCCCACTAAAAAAAAATGCTAAAAGACTATAATCCATGACATATTTTTTCTATAAAATACGTAATAATCAAAATAAATAATCAAGCTAGAATATATTAATATTTACCATTTTCACATTGAGTTATGGTAAACTAGATGTAAATATATTCAATATGTTTCTTCTCCATCACCAAATTTCATGTTTCTTCATCACTAAGCCACAGAGTTAAAAGACAGTAAATGAATGATAAAAAAATTATATGTACATGGGTAATCACTAAAATTAATTATTTAGGCTCAATGTTATTTGTATTCACCATAATAACATTGTATTATGGAATAATAGATGTAAATATTTTCTATATTTTTATTCTTCTCCATCACCAAAAATATATTCAATATGATTCTTCTCCATCACAAAATTTCATGTTTCTTCGTCACTAAGCCACATAGTCAAAAGACTATAAATGAATCAAAAATAAATTATATCTGCATGGGTAATTAATAAAATTAAATATTTAAGCTCAATGTTATTTGTATTCACCATATTCACATTGTATTATGGTATAATATATGTAAAACATTTCTATATTTTTCTTCTTCTCCATCAGCAAAATTTTGGTTTCTTCACTTGTAAGAAACTAAGTTAAGAGGCAACAAATGAATTACCCCTAATTTATACATATGCATAACAATTAAAATTAAATAATCACGCTCAATATTTGTTTATATTCAACCTATTCACATTGGCTTATGCTATATTATATCTAAAAATATTCAATATTTTTCTTCACCATCCCAAATTTTTATGTTCTTTTATCACTTAGGAAAAAAACATAATAGACTATAGTAGATGTAAAAAATTAATAATATTTTATTTTTCTACTCCATCACAAAATTTTAGGTTTTTCCCCACTAAAAAACTAAGTTAAAAGACTATAATCCATTACATATATTTTATAGAAAATAGGTTATAATTAATATTAATAATCAAACTAAAATTTATTGATATTTACCATTTTCACACTGAATTATGGTAAATTAGATGTTAAAATATTCAATATGTTTCTTCTCCATCACCAAATTTCACGTTTCTTCGTCACTAAGCCACATAGTCAAAAGATTATAAATGAATGGAAAATAAATTATATCTACATGGGTAATCAATAAAATTAAATATTTAAGCTAAATGTTATTTGTATTCTCCATAATCACATTGTATTATGGTATAATATATGTAAAACATTTCTACATTTTTCTTCTTCTCCTTCACCAAATTTTTGTTTCTTCACTTGTAAGAAACTAAGTTAAGAGACTACAAATGAATGACCCATAATTTATACATATGCATAACAATTAAAATTAAATAATCACATTCAATATTGTTTATATTCAACATATTCACATTGACTGATACTATATTACATAGAAAAATATTCATTAATTTTCTTCACCATCCCAAAGTTTTAGGTTTTTTGATCACTAAGCAACAAATATAATACACTATAGTAGATGAAAAAAATTAATTATATTGAATTTTTCTACTCGATCAAATTTTTAGGTTTTTTCCCAACTAAAAAACAAAGTCAAAAGACTATAATCCATGACATATATTTTATATAATATAGGTAAAAAATAAAATAAATAATCAAGCTAGAATTTATTGATATTTACCATTTTCACCTTGAATTATGTTAAATTGGATGTATATATATTAAATATGTTTCTTCTCCGTCACCAAATTTCATGTTACTTCGTCACTAAGCCACATAGTTAAAAGACTATAAATGAATGAAAAATAAATTATATCTACCTGGGTAATCACTAAAATTAAATATTTAAGCTCATTATTATTTGTGCTCACCATAGCACATTGTATTATGGTATAATAGATGTAATTTTTTAAATATTTTTCTACTTCTCCATCACCAAAATTTTGGTTTCTTCACCTCTAAGAAACTAAGTTAAGAGACTTCAAATGAATGACCCATAATTTATACATATGAATAACAATTAAAATTAAATAATCGTGCTCAATATTGTTTATATTCATCGTAATCACATTGACTTATGGTAAAATACATCTAAAAATATTTAACATTTTTCCACATCATCCCAAAGTTTTAGGTTTTTTTATCATTAAGCAACAAATATAATAGACTATAGTAGATGAAAAAAATTAGTTATTTTGAATTTTTCTACTCGATCAAAATATATTAGGTTTTTTCCCAACTAAAAAACAAAGTCAAAAGACTATAATCCATTACATATATTTTATATAATATAGGTAAAAATTAAAATAAATAATCAAGCTAGAATTTATTGATATTTACCATTTTCACCTTGATATATTGTATATTGGATGTAAATATATTCAATATGTTTCTTTTCCGCCACGAAATTTCATGTTACTTCGTCACTAATCCACATAGTTAAAAGACTTTAAATGAATGACAAATAAATTATATCTACCTGGGTAATCACTAAAATTAAATATTTAAGCTCAATATTATTTGTGTTCACCATAATCACATTGTACTATGGTATAATAGATGTAAAACATTTCTATACTTTTCTACTTCTCCATCACCAAAAATTTGGTTTCTTCACCTCTAAGAAACTAAGTTAAGAGACTTCAAATGACTGACCCATATGATACATATGAATGACAATTAAAATTAAATAATAGAGCTCAATATTATTTATATTCACCGTATTCACATTGACTTATGGTAAATTACATCTAAAAATATTTAACATTTTTCTTCACCATCCTAAAGTTTTATATTTTTTTTTATCACTAAGCAATAAATATAATACACTATAGTAGATGAAATAAATTAATTATATTTCCTTTTCTACTCGATCACAAAAATTTTAGTTTTTTCCGAACTAAAAAACAAAGTCAAAAGATTATAATTCTTGACATATATTTTATATAGTATAGGTAAAAATTAAAATAAATAATCAAGCTAAAATTTATTCATATTTACCATTTTCACCTTGAACTAAGGTAAATTGGATGTATATATATTAAAGATGTTTCTTCTCCGTCACCAAATTTCATTTTAATTTGTCACTAAGCCACATAGTTAAAAGACTATAAATGAATGACAAATAAATTATATCTACCTGGGTAATCACTAAAACTAAATATTTAATGCTCAATATTATTTGTGTTCACCATAATCACATTGTATTATCATATAATAGATGTAAAAAATTTCTATATTTTTCTACTTCTCCATCACCAAAATTTTGGTTTCTTCACCTCTAAGAAACTAAGTTAAGAGACTTCAAATGAGTGACCCATATTTGATACATATGAATGACAATTAAAATTAAATAATCGAGCAAAATATTGTTTATATTCATTTTAATCACATTAACATATGGTAAATTACATCTAAAAATATTTAACATTTTTCTTCACCGTCCCAAAGTTTTATATTTTTTTTATCACTAAGCAACAAATATAATAGACTATAGTAGATGAAGAAAATTAATTATATTGAATTTTCTACTCGATCAAATTTTTTTTTAGGTATTTTCCCAACTAAAAAACAAAGTCAAAAGACTATAATCCATGACATATATTTTATATAATATAGGTAAAAATTAAAATAATTAATCAAGCCAGAATTTATTCATATTTACCATTTTCACCTTGATATATGGTATATTGGATGTAAATATATTCAATATGTTTCTTTTCCGCCACGAAATTTCATGTTACTTCGTAACTAAGCCACATAGTGAAAAGACTATAAATGAATGACAAATAAATTATATCTACCTGGGTAATCACTAAAATTAAATATTTAAGGTCAATATTATTGTGTTCACCATAATCACATTGTACTATGGTATAATAGATGTAAAACATTTCTATATTTTTCTACTTCTCCATCACCAAAAATTTGGTTTCTTCACCTCTAAGAAACTAAGTTAAGAGACTTCAAATGAGTGACCCATATTTGATACATATGAATGACAATTAAAATTAAATAATCGAGTTCAATATTTTTTATATTCACCTTATTGACATTAACTAATGGTATATTATATCTAAAAATATTTAACATTTTTCTTCACCATCCTAAAGTTTTAGATTTTTTTTTATCACTAAGCAACAAATATAATACACTATAGTAGATGAAATAAATTAATTATATTTCCTTTTCTACTCGATCACAAAAATTTAGGTTTTTTCCCAACTAAAAAACAAAGTCAAAAGATTATAATTCTTGACATATATTTTATATAATATAGGTAAAAATTAAAATAAATAATCAAGCTAAAATTTATTCATATTTACCATTTTCACCTTGAATTAAGGTAAATTGGATGTATATATATTAAACATGTTTCTTCTCCATCACCAAATTTCATTTTAATTCGTCACTAAGCCACATAATTAAAAGACTATAAATGAATGACAAATAAATTATATATACCTGGATAATCACTAAAACTAAATATTTAATGCTCAATATTATTTGTGTTCCCCATAATCACATTATATTATCATATAATAGATGTAAAAAATTTCTATATTTTTCTACTTCTCCATCACCAAAATTTTGGTTTCTTTACATCTAAGAAACTAAGTTAAGAGTCTTAAAATGAATGACCCATAATTTATACATATGAATGACAATTAAAATTAAATAATCGAGCTCAATATTGTTTATATTCATTTTAATCACATTAACATATGGTAAATTACATCTAAAAATATTTAACATTTTTCTTCACCATCCCAAAGTTTTATATTTTTTTTATCACTAAGCAACAAATATAATAGACAATAGTAGATGAAAAAAATTAATTATATTGCGTTTTCTACTCAATCAAATTTTTTTTTAGGTATTTTCCCAACTAAAAAAAAAAAAGTCAAAAGACTATAATCCATAACATATATTTTATATAATATAGGTAAAAATTAAAATAATTAATCAAGCTAGAATTTATTCATATTTACCATTTTCACCTTGATATATGGTATATTGGATGTAAATATATTCAATATGTTTCTTTTCCGCCAACAAATTTCAGGTTACATCATCACTAAGCCACATAGTTAAAAGACGATAAATGAATGAAAATTAAATTATATCTACTTGGGTAATCACTAAAATTAAATATTTAAGCTCAATATTATTTGTGTTCACCATAATCACATTGTACTATGGTATAATAGATGTAAAACATTTCTATATTTTTCTACTTCTCCATCACCAAAAATTTGGTTTCTTCACCTCTAAGAAACTAAGTTAAGAGACTTCAAATGAGTGACCCATATTTGATACATATGAATGACAATTAAAATTAAATAATCGAACTCAATATTTTTTATATTCACCTTATTCACATTAACTAATGGTATATTACATCTAAAAATATTTAACATTTTTCTTCACCATCCCAAAGTTTTAGGTTTTTTTTTATCACTAAGCAACAAATATAATACACTATAGTAGATGAAAAAAATTAATTATATTTCCTTTTCTACTCGATCACAAAAATTTAGGTTTTTTCCCAACTAAAAAACAAAGTCAAAAGATTATAATTCTTGACATATATTTTATATAATATAGGTAAAAATTAAAATAAATAATCAAGCTAGAATTTATTCATATTTACCATTTTCACCTTGAATTAAGGTAAATTGGATGTATATATATTAAACATGTTTCTTCTCCGTCACCAAATTTCATTTTAATTTGTCACTAAGCAAATAGTTAAAAGACTATAAATGAATGACAAATAAATTATATCTACCTGGGTAATCACTAAAACTAAATATTTAATGCTCAATATTATTTGTGTTCACCATAATCACATTGTATTATTGTATAATATATGTAAAAAATTTCTATTTTTTCTACTTCTCCATCACCAAAATTTTGGTTTCTTCACCTCTAAGAAACTAAGTTAAGATACTTCAAATGAATGACCCATAATTTATACATATGAATGACAATTAAAATTAAATAATCGAGCTCAATATTGTTTATATTCATTGTAATCACATTGACTTATGGTAAATTACATCTAAAAATATTTAACATTTTTCTTCACCATCACAAAGTTTTATATTTTTTTTATAACTAAGCGACAAATATAAATGACTATAGTAGATGAAAAAAATTAACTATATTGAATTTTCTACTCGATCAAATTTTTTTATAGGTATTTTCCTAACTAAAAAACAAAGTCAAAAGACTATAATCCATGACATATATTTTATATAATATAGGTAAAAATTAAAATAATTAATCAAGCTAGAATTTATTCATATTTACCATTTTCACCTTGATATATGGTATATTGGATGTAAATATATTCAATATGTTTCTTTTCCGCCACGAAATTTCATGTTACTTCGTCACTAAGCCACATAGTTAAAAGACTATAAAAGAATGACAAATAAATTATATCTACCAGGGTAATCACTAAAATTAAATATTTAAGCTCAATATTATTTGTGTTCACAATAATCACATTGTACTATGGTATAGTAGAACCATTATATTATCATATAATAGATGTAAAACATTTCTATATTTTTCTACTTCTCCATCACCAAAAATTTGGTTTCTTCACTTCTAAGAAACTAAGTTAAGAGACTTCAAATGAGTGACCCATATTTGATACATATGAATGAAAATTAAAATTAAATAATCGAGCTCAATATTTTTTATATTCTCCTTATTCACATTAACAAACGGTATATTACATCTAAAAATATTTAACATTTTTCTTCACCATCCCAAAGTTTTAGGTTTTTTTTTATAACTAAGCAACAAATATAATACACTTTGTAGATGAAATAAATTAATTATATTTCCTTTTCTACTCGATCACAAAAATTTAGGTTTTTTCCCAACTAAAAAACAAAGTCAAAAGATTATAATTCTTGACATATATTTTATATAATATAGGTAAAAATTAAAATAAATAATCAAGCTAAAATTTATTCATATTAACCATTTTCACCTTGAACTAAGGTAAATTGGATGTATATATATTAAAGATGTTTCTTCTCCGTCACCAAATTTCATTTTAATTTGTCACTAAGCCACATAGTTAAAAGACTATAAATGAATGACAAATAAATTATATCTACCTGAGTAATCACTAAAACTAAATATTTAATGCTCAATATTATTTGTGTTCACCATAATCACATTGTATTATCATATAATAGATGTAAAAAATTTCTATATTTTTCTACTTCTCCATCACCAAAATTTTGGATTCTTCACCTCTAAGAAACTAAGTTAAGAGACTTCAAATGAGTGACCCATATTTGATACATATGAATGACAATTAAAATTAAATAATCGAGCAAAATATTGTTTATATTCATTTTAATCACATTAACATATGGTAAATTACATCTAAAAATATTTAACATTTTTCTTCACCGTCCCAAAGTTTTATATTTTTTTTATCACTAAGAAACAAATATAATAGACTATAGTAGATGAAGAAAATTAATTATATTGAATTTTCTACTCGATCAAATTTTTTTATAGGTATTTTCCCAACTAAAAAACAAAGTCAAAAGACTATAATCCATGACATATATTTTATATAATATATATAAAAATTAAAGTAATTAATCAAGCTAGAATTTATTCATATTTACCATTTTCACCTTGATATATGGTATATTGGATGTAAATATATTCAATATGTTTCTTTTCCGCCACGAAATTTCATGTTACTTCGTCACTAAGCCACATAGTTAAAAGACTATAAATGAATGACAAATAAATTATATCTACCTGGGTAATCACTAAAATTAAATATTTAAGGTCAATATTATTTGTGTTCACCATAATCACATTGTACTATGGTATAATAGATGTAAAACATTTCTATATTTTTCTACTTCTCCATCACCAAAAATTTGGTTTCTTCACCTCTAAGAAACTAAGTTAAGAGACTTCAAATGAGTGACCCATATTTGATACATATGAATGACAATTAAAATTAAATAATCGAGCTCAATATTTTTTATATTCACCTTATTGACATTAACTAATGGTATATTACATCTAAAAATATTTAACATTTTTCTTCACCATCCTAAAGTTTTAGGTTTTTTTTTTATCACTAAGCAACTCATATAATACACTATAGTAGATGAAATAAATTAATTATATTTCCTTTTCTACTCGATCACAAAAATTTAGGTTTTTTCCCAACTAAAAAACAAAGTCAAAAGATTATAATTCTTGACATATATTTTATATAATATTGGTAAAAATTAAAATAAATAATCAAGCTAAAATTTATTCATATTTACCATTTTCACCTTGAATTAAGGTAAATTGGATGTATATATATTAAACATGTTTCTTCTCCGTCACCAAATTTCATTTTAAATCGTCACTAAGCCACATATTTAAAAGACTATAAATGAATGACAAATAAATTATATCTACCTGGATAATCACTAAAACTAAATATTTAATGCTCAATATTATTTGTGTTCACCATAATCACATTGTATTTTCATATAATAGATGTAAAAAATTTCTATATTTTTCTACTTCTCCATCACCAAAATTTTGGTTTCTTCACATCTAAGAAACTAAGTTAAGAGTCTTAAAAGGAATGACCCATAATTTATACATATGAATGACAATTAAAATTAAATAATCGAGCTCAATATTGTTTATATTCATTTTAATCACATTAACATATGGTAAATTACATCTAAAAATATTTAACATTTTTCTTCACCATCCCAAAGTTTTATATTTTTTTTTATCACTAAGCAACAAATATAATAGACTATAGTAGATGAAAAAAATTAATTATATTGAGTTTTCTACTCGATCAAATTTCTTTTTAGGTATTTTCCCAACTAAAAAACAAAGTCAAAAGACTATAATCCATGACATATATTTTATATAATATAGGTAAAAATTAAAATAATTAATCAAGCTAGAATTTATTCATATTTACCATTTTCACCTTGATATATGGTATATTGGATGTAAATATATTCAATATGTTTCTTTTCCGCCACCAAATTTCATGTTACATCATCACTAAGCCACATAGTTAAAAGACGATAAATGAATGACAATTAAATTATATCTACCTGGGTAATTACTAAAATTAAATATTTAAGCTCAATATTATTTGTGTTCACCATAATCACATTGTACTATGGTATAATAGATGTAAAACATTTCTATATTTTTCTACTTCTACATCACCAAAAATTTGGTTTGTTCACCTCTAAGAAACTAAGTTAAGTGACTCAAATGAGTGACCCATATTTGATACATATGAATGACAATTAAAATTAAATAATCGAGCTCAATATTTTTTATATTCACCTTATTCACATTAACTAATGGTATATTACATCTAAAAATATTTAACATTTTTCTTCACCATCCCAAAGTTTTAGGTTTTTTTTTTATCACTAAGCAACAAATATAATACACTATAGTAGATGAAAAAAATTAATTATATTTCCTTTTCTACTCGATCACAAAAATTTAGGTTTTTTCCCAACTTAAAAACAAAGTCAAAAGATTATAATTCTTGACATATATTTTATATAATATAGGTAAAAATTAAAATAAATAATCAAGCTAGAATTTATTCATATTTACCATTTTCACCTTGAATTAAGGTAAATTGGATGTATATATATTAAACATGTTTCTTCTCCGTCACCAAATTTCATTTTAATTTGTCACTAAGCAAATAGTTAAAAGACTATAAATGAATGACAAATAAATTATATCTACCTGGGTAATCACTAAAACTAAATATTTAATGCTCAATATTATTTGTGTTCACCATAATCACATTGTATTATTGTATAATATATGTAAAAAATTTCTATTTTTTCTACTTCTCCATCACCAAAATTTTGGTTTCTTCACCTCTAAGAAACTAAGTTAAGATACTTCAAATGAATGACCCATAATTTATACATATGAATGACAATTAAAATTAAATAATCGAGCTCAATATTGTTTATATTCATTGTAATCACATTGACTTATGGTAAATTACATCTAAAAATATTTAACATTTTTCTTCACCATCACAAAGTTTTATATTTTTTTTATAACTAAGCGACAAATATAAATGACTATAGTAGATGAAAAAAATTAACTATATTGAATTTTCTACTCGATCAAATTTTTTTATAGGTATTTTCCTAACTAAAAAACAAAGTCAAAAGACTATAATCCATGACATATATTTTATATAATATAGGTAAAAATTAAAATAATTAATCAAGCTAGAATTTATTCATATTTACCATTTTCACCTTGATATATGGTATATTGGATGTAAATATATTCAATATGTTTCTTTTCCGCCACGAAATTTCATGTTACTTCGTCACTAAGCCACATAGTTAAAAGACTATAAAAGAATGACAAATAAATTATATCTACCAGGGTAATCACTAAAATTAAATATTTAAGCTCAATATTATTTGTGTTCACAATAATCACATTGTACTATGGTATAGTAGAACCATTATATTATCATATAATAGATGTAAAACATTTCTATATTTTTCTACTTCTCCATCACCAAAAATTTGGTTTCTTCACTTCTAAGAAACTAAGTTAAGAGACTTCAAATGAGTGACCCATATTTGATACATATGAATGAAAATTAAAATTAAATAATCGAGCTCAATATTTTTTATATTCACCTTATTCACATTAACAAATGGTATATTACATCTAAAAATATTTAACATTTTTCTTCACCATCCCAAAGTTTTAGTTTTTTTTTTATAACTAAGCAACAAATATAATACACTTTGTAGATGAAATAAATTAATTATATTTCCTTTTCTACTCGATCACAAAAATTTAGGTTTTTTCCCAACTAAAAAACAAAGTCAAAAGATTATAATTCTTGACATATATTTTATATAATATAGGAATAAATTAAAATAAATAATCAAGCTAAAATTTATTCATATTAACCATTTTCACCTTGAACTAAGGTAAATTGGATGTATATATATTAAAGATGTTTCTTCTCCGTCACCAAATTTCATTTTAATTTGTCACTAAGCCACATAGTTAAAAGACTATAAATGATTGACAAATAAATTATATCTACCTGAGTAATCACTAAAACTAAATATTTAATGCTCAATATTATTTGTGTTCACCATAATCACATTGTATTATCATATAATAGATGTAAAAAATTTCTATATTTTTCTACTTCTCCATCACCAAAATTTTGGATTCTTCACCTCTAAGAAACTAAGTTAAGAGACTTCAAATGAGTGACCCATATTTGATACATATGAATGACAATTAAAATTTAATAATCGAGCAAAATATTGTTTATATTCATTTTAATCACATTAACATATGGTAAATTACATCTAAAAATATTTAACATTTTTCTTCACCGTCCCAAAGTTTTATATTTTTTTTATCACTAAGAAACAAATATAATAGACTATAGTAGCTGAAGAAAATTAATTATATTGAATTTTCTACTCGATCAAATTTTTTTATAGGTATTTTCCCAACTAAAAAACAAAGTCAAAAGACTATAATCCATGACATATATTTTATATAATATATATAAAAATTAAAGTAATTAATCAAGCTAGAATTTATTCATATTTACCATTTTCACCTTGATATATGGTATATTGGATGTAAATATATTCAATATGTTTCTTTTCCGCCACGAAATTTCATGTTACTTCGTCACTAAGCCACATAGTTAAAAGACTATAAATGAATGACAAATAAATTATATCTACCTGGGTAATCACTAAAATTAAATATTTAAGGTCAATATTATTTGTGTTCACCATAATCACATTGTACTATGGTATAATAGATGTAAAACATTTCTATATTTTTCTACTTCTCCATCACCAAAAATTTGGTTTCTTCACCTCTAAGAAACTAAGTTAAGAGACTTCAAATGAGTGACCCATATTTGATACATATGAATGACAATTAAAATTAAATAATCGAGCTGAATATTTTTTATATTCACCTTATTGACATTAACTAATGGTATATTACATCTAAAAATAATTAACATTTTTCTTCACCATCCTAAAGTTTTAGGTTTTTTTTTTATCACTAAGCAACAAATATAATACACTATAGTAGATGAAATAAATTAATTATATTTCCTTTTCTACTCGATCACAAAAATTTAGGTTTTTTCCCAACTAAAAAACAAAGTCAAAAGATTATAATTCTTGACATATATTTTATATAATATTGGTAAAAATTAAAATAAATAATCAAGCTAAAATTTATTCATATTTACCATTTTCACCTTGAATTAAGGTAAATTGGATGTATATATATTAAACATGTTTCTTCTCCGTCACCAAATTTCATTTTAAATCGTCACTAAGCCACATATTTAAAAGACTATAAATGAATGACAAATAAATTATATCTACCTGGATAATCACTAAAACTAAATATTTAATGCTCAATATTATTTGTGTTCACCATAATCACATTGTATTATCATATAATAGATGTAAAAAATTTCTATATTTTTCTACTTCTCCATCACCAAAATTTTGGTTTCTTCACATCTAAGAAACTAAGTTAAGAGTCTTAAAACGAATGACCCATAATTTATACATATGAATGACAATTAAAATTAAATAATCGAGCTCAATATTGTTTATATTCATTTTAATCACATTAACATATGGTAAATTACATCTAAAAATATTTAACATTTTTCTTCACCATCCCAAAGTTTTATATTTTTTTTTATCACTAAGCAACAAATATAATAGACTATAGTAGATGAAAAAAATTAATTATATTGAGTTTTCTACTCGATCAAATTTCTTTTTAGGTATTTTCCCAACTAAAAAACAAAGTCAAAAGACTATAATCCATGACATATATTTTATATAATATAGGTAAAAATTAAAATAATTAATCAAGCTAGAATTTATTCATATTTACCATTTTCACCTTGATATATGGTATATTGGATGTAAATATATTCAATATGTTTCTTTTCCGCCACCAAATTTCATGTTACATCATCACTAAGCCACATAGTTAAAAGACGATAAATGAATGACAATTAAATTATATCTACCTGGGTAATTACTAAAATTAAATATTTAAGCTCAATATTATTTGTGTTCACCATAATCACATTGTACTATGGTATAATAGATGTAAAACATTTCTATATTTTTCTACTTCTACATCACCAAAAATTTGGTTTCTTCACCTCTAAGAAACTAAGTTAAGTGACTTCAAATGAGTGACCCATATTTGATACATATGAATGACAATTAAAATTAAATAATCGAGCTCAATATTTTTTATATTCACCTTATTCACATTAACTAATGGTATATTACATCTAAAAATATTTAACATTTTTCTTCACCATCCCAAAGTTTTAGGTTTTTTTTTTATCACTAAGCAACAAATATAATACACTATAGTAGATGAAAAAAATTAATTATATTTCCTTTTCTACTCGATCACAAAAATTTAGGTTTTTTCCCAACTTAAAAACAAAGTCAAAAGATTATAATTCTTGACATATATTTTATATAATATAGGTAAAAATTAAAATAAATAATCAAGCTAGAATTTATTCATATTTACCATTTTCACCTTGAATTAAGGTAAATTGGATGTATATATATTAAACATGTTTCTTCTCCGTCACCAAATTTCATTTTAATTTGTCACTAAGCAAATAGTTAAAAGACTATAAATGAATGACAAATAAATTATATCTACCTGGGTAATCACTAAAACTAAATATTTAATGCTCAATATTATTTGTGTTCACCATAATCACATTGTATTATTGTATAATATATGTAAAAAATTTCTATTTTTTCTACTTCTCTATCACCAAAATTTTGGTTTCTTCACCTCTAAGAAACTAAGTTAAGAGACTTCAAATGAATGACCCATAATTTATACATATGAATGACAATTAAAATTAAATAATTGAGCTCAATATTGTTTATATTCATTGTAATCACATTGACTTATGGTAAATTACATCTAAAAATATTTAACATTTTTCTTCACCATCACAAAGTTTTATATTTTTTTTATAACTAAGCGACAAATATAATTGACTATAGTAGATGAAAAAAATTAACTATATTGAATTTTCTACTCGATCAAATTTTTTTATAGGTATTTTCCTAACTAAAAAACAAAGTCAAAAGACTATAATCTATGACATATATTTTATATAATATAGGTAAAAATTAAAATAATTAATCAAGCTAGAATTTATTCATATTTACCATTTTCACCTTGATATATGGTATATTGGATGTAAATATATTCAATATGTTTCTTTTCTGCCACCAAATTTCATGTTACTTCGTCACTAAGCCACATAGTTAAAAGACTATAAAAGAATGACAAATAAATTATATCTACTAGGTTAATCACTAAAATTAAATATTTAAGCTCAATATTATTTGTGTTCACCATAATCACATTGTACTATGGTATAATAGATGTAAAACATTTCTATATTTTTCTACTTCTCCATCACCAAAAATTTGGTTTCTTCATCTCTAAGAAACTAAGTTAAGAGACTTCAAATGAGTGACCCATATTTGATACATATGAATGACAATTAAAATTAAATAATCGAGCTCAATATTTTTTATATTCACCTTATTCACATTAACTAATGGTATATTACATCTAAAAATATTTAACATTTTTCTTCACCATCCTAAAGTTTTAGGTTTTTTTTATCACTAAGCAACAAATATAATACACTATAGTAGATGAAATAAATTAATTATATTTCCTTTTCTACTCGATCACAAAAATTTAGGTTTTTTCCCAACTAAAAAACAAAGTCAAAAGATTATAATTCTTGACATATATTTTATATAATATAGGTAAAAATTAAAATAAATAATCAAGCTAAAATTTATTCATATTTACCATTTTCACCTTGAATTAAGGTAAATTGGATGTATATATATTAAACATGTTTCTTCTCCGTCACCAAATTTCATTTTAATTCGTCACTAAGCCACATAATTAAAAGACTATAAATGAATGACAAATAAATTATATATACCTGGATAATCACTAAAACTAAATATTTAATGCTAAATATTATTTGTGTTCCCCATAATCACATTATATTATCATATAATAGATGTAAAAAATTTCTATATTTTTCTAGTTCTCCATCGCCAAAATTTTGGTTTCTTCACATCTAAGAAACTAAGTTAAGAGTCTTAAAATGAATGACCCATAATTTATACATATGAATGACAATTAAAATTAAATAATCGAGCTCAATATTGTTTATATTTATTTTAATCTCATTAACATATGGTAAATTACATCTAAAAATATTTAACAT
This sequence comes from Lathyrus sativus, assembly GCA_963859935.3. Classification (NCBI taxonomy): domain Eukaryota; kingdom Viridiplantae; phylum Streptophyta; class Magnoliopsida; order Fabales; family Fabaceae; genus Lathyrus; species Lathyrus sativus. The sequence goes on along the minus strand of OZ012738.1, from coordinate 6,860,746 downwards.
TTTTCTTCACCATCCCAAAGTTTTATATTTTTTTTATCACTAAGCAACAAATATAATAGACTATAGTAGATGAAAAAAATTAATTATATTGCATTTTCTACTCGATCAAATTTTTTTTTAGGTATTTTCCCAACTAAAAAACAAAGTCAAAAGACTATAATCCATAACATATATTTTATATAATATAGGTAAAAATTAAAATAATTAATCAAGCTAGAATTTATTCATATTTACCATTTTCACCTTGATATATGGTATATTGGATGTAAATATATTCAATATGTTTCTTTTCCGCCAAAAAATTTCATGTTACATCATCACTAAGCCACATAGTTAAAAGACGATAAATGAATGACAATTAAATTATATCTACCTGGGTAATCACTAAAATTAAATATTTAAGCTCAATATTATTTGTGTTCACCATAATCACATTGTACTATGGTATAATAGATGTAAAACATTTCTATATTTTTCTACTTCTCCATCACCAAAAATTTGGTTTCTTCACCCCTAAGAAACTAAGTTAAGAGACTTCAAATGAGTGACCCATATTTGATACATATGAATGACAATTAAAATTAAATAATCGAGCTCAATATTTTTTATATTCACCTTATTCACATTAACTAATGGTATATTACATCTGAAAATATTTAACATTTTTCTTCACCATCCCAAAGTTTTAGGTTTTTTTTATCACTAAGCAACAAATATAATACACTATAGTAGATGAAAAAAATTAATTATATTTCCTTTTCTACTCGATCACAAAAATTTAGGTTTTTTCCCAACTAAAAAACAAAGTCAAAAGATTATAATTCTTGACATATATTTTATATAATATAGGTAAAAATTAAAATAAATAATCAAGCTAGAATTTATTCATATTTACCATTTTCACCTTGAATTAAGGTAAATTGGATGTATATATATTAAACATGTTTCTTCTCCGTCACCAAATTTCATTTTAATTTGTCACTAAGCAAATAGTTAAAAGACTATAAATGAATGACAAATAAATTATATCTACCTGGGTAATCACTAAAACTAAATATTTAATGCTCAATATTATTTGTGTTCACCATAATCACATTGTATTATTGTATAATATATGTAAAAAATTTCTATTTTTTCTACTTCTCCATCACCAAAATTTTGGTTTCTTCACCTCTAAGAAACTAAGTTAAGATACTTCAAATGAATGACCCATAATTTATACATATGAATGACAATTAAAATTAAATAATCGAGCTCAATATTGTTTATATTCATTGTAATCACATTGACTTATGGTAAATTACATCTAAAAATATTTAACATTTTTCTTCACCATCACAAAGTTTTATATTTTTTTTATAACTAAGCGACAAATATAAATGACTATAGTAGATGAAAAAAATTAACTATATTGAATTTTCTACTCGATCAAATTTTTTTATAGGTATTTTCCTAACTAAAAAACAAAGTCAAAAGACTATAATCCATGACATATATTTTATATAATATAGGTAAAAATTAAAATAATTAATCAAGCTAGAATTTATTCATATTTACCATTTTCACCTTGATATATGGTATATTGGATGTAAATATATTCAATATGTTTCTTTTCTTCCACCAAATTTCATGTTACTTCGTTACTAAGCCACATAGTTAAAAGACTATAAAAGAATGACAAATAAATTATATCTACTAGTTTAATCACTAAAATTAAATATTTAAGCTCAATATTATTTGTGTTCACTATAATCACATTGTACTATGGTATAAAAGATGTAAAACATTTCTATATTTTTCTACTTCTCCATCACCAAAAATTTGGTTTCTTCACCTCTAAGAAACTAAGTTAAGAGACTTCAAATGAGTGACCCATATTTGATACATATGAATGACAATTAAAATTAAATAATCGAGCTCAATATTTTTTATATTCACCTTATTCACATTAACTAATGGTATATTACATCTAAAAATATTTAACATTTTTCTTCACCATCCTAAAGTTTTAGGTTTTTTTTATCACTAAGCAACAAATATAATACACTATAGTAGATGAAATAAATTAATTATATTTCCTTTTCTACTCGATCACAAAAATTTAGGTTTTTTCCCAACTAAAAAACAAAGTCAAAAGATTATAATTCTTGACATATATTTTATATAATATAGGTAAAAATTAAAATAAATAATCAAGCTAAAATTTATTCATATTTACCATTTTCACCTTGAATTAAGGTAAATTGGATGTATATATATTAAACATGTTTCTTCTCCGTCACCAAATTTCATTTTAATTCGTCACTAAGCCACATAATTAAAAGACTATAAATGAATGACAAATAAATTATATATACCTGGATAATCACTAAAACTAAATATTTAATGCTAAATATTATTTGTGTTCCCCATAATCACATTATATTATCATATAATAGATGTAAAAAATTTCTATATTTTTCTAGTTCTCCATCGCCAAAATTTTGGTTTCTTCACATCTAAGAAACTAAGTTAAGAGTCTTAAAATGAATGACCCATAATTTATACATATGAATGACATTTAAAATTAAATAATCGAGCTCAATATTGTTTATATTCATTTTAATCTCATTAAAATATGGTAAATTACATCTAAAAATATTTAACATTTTTCTTCACCATCCCAAAGTTTTATATTTTTTTTATCACTAAGCAACAAATATAATAGACTATAGTAGATGAAAAAAATTAATTATATTGCGTTTTCTACTCGATCAAATTTTTTTTTAGGTATTTTCCCAACTAAAAAACAAAGTCAAAAGACTATAATCCATAACATATATTTTATATAATATAGGTAAAAATTAAAATAATTAATCAAGCTAGAATTTATTCATATTTACCATTTTCACCTTGATATATGGTATATTGGATGTAAATATATTCAATATGTTTCTTTTCCGCCAACAAATTTCATGTTACATCATCACTAAGCCACATAGTTAAAAGACGATAAATGAATGACAATTAAATTATATCTACCTGGGTAATCACTAAAATTAAATATTTAAGCTCAATATTATTTGTGTTCACCATAATCACATTGTACTATGGTATAATAGATGTAAAACATTTCTATATTTTTCTACTTCTCCATCACCAAAAATTTGGTTTCTTCACCCCTAAGAAACTAAGTTAAGAGACTTCAAATGAGTGACCCATATTTGATACATATGAATGACAATTAAAATTAAATAATCGAGCTCAATATTTTTTATATTCACCTTATTCACATTAACTAATGGTATATTACATCTGAAAATATTTAACATTTTTCTTCACCATCCCAAAGTTTTAGGTTTTTTTTTATCACTAAGCAACAAATATAATACACTATAGTAGATGAAAAATATTAATTATATTTCCTTTTCTACCCGATCACAAAAATTTAGGTTTTTTCCCAACTAAAAAACAAAGTCAAAAGATTATAATTCTTGACATATATTTTATATAATATAGGTAAAAATTAAAATAAATAATCAAGCTAGAATTTATTCATATTTACCATTTTCACCTTGAATTAAGGTAAATTGGATGTATATATATTAAACATGTTTCTTCTCCGTCACCAAATTTCATTTTAATTTGTCACTAAGCAAATAGTTAAAAGACTATAAATGAATGACAAATAAATTATATCTACCTGGGTAATCACTAAAACTAAATATTTAATGCTCAATATTATTTGTGTTCACCATAATCACATTGTATTATTGTATAATATATGTAAAAAATTTCTATTTTTTCTACTTCTCCATCACCAAAATTTTGGTTTCTTCACCTCTAAGAAACTAAGTTAAGATACTTCAAATGAATGACCCATAATTTATACATATGAATGACAATTAAAATTAAATAATCGAGCTCAATATTGTTTATATTCATTGTAATCACATTGACTTATGGTAAATTACATCTAAAAATATTTAACATTTTTCTTCACCATCACAAAGTTTTATATTTTTTTTATAACTAAGCGACAAATATAAATGACTATAGTAGATGAAAAAAATTAACTATATTGAATTTTCTACTCGATCAAATTTTTTTATAGGTATTTTCCTAACTAAAAAACAAAGTCAAAAGACTATAATCCATGACATATATTTTATATAATATAGGTAAAAATTAAAATAATTAATCAAGCTAGAATTTATTCATATTTACCATTTTCACCTTGATATATGGTATATTGGATGTAAATATATTCAATATGTTTCTTTTCTTCCACCAAATTTCATGTTACTTCGTCACTAAGCCACATAGTTAAAAGACTATAAAAGAATGACAAATAAATTATATCTACTAGTTTAATCACTAAAATTAAATATTTAAGCTCAATATTATTTGTGTTCACCATAATCACATTGTACTATGGTATAAAAGATGTAAAACATTTCTATATTTTTCTACTTCTCCATCACCAAAAATTTGGTTTCTTCACCTCTAAGAAACTAAGTTAAGAGACTTCAAATGAGTGACCCATATTTGATACATATGAATGACAATTAAAATTAAATAATCGAGCTCAATATTTTTTATATTCACCTTATTCACATTAACTAATGGTATATTACATCTAAAAATATTTAACATTTTTCTTCACCATCCTAAAGTTTTAGGTTTTTTTTATCACTAAGCAACAAATATAATACACTATAGTAGATGAAATAAATTAATTATATTTCCTTTTCTACTCGATCACAAAAATTTAGGTTTTTTCCCAACTAAAAAACAAAGTCAAAAGATTATAATTCTTGACATATATTTTATATAATATAGGTAAAAATTAAAATAAATAATCAAGCTAAAATTTATTCATATTTACCATTTTCACCTTGAATTAAGGTAAATTGGATGTATATATATTAAACATGTTTCTTCTCCGTCACCAAATTTCATTTTAATTCGTCACTAAGCCACATAATTAAAAGACTATAAATGAATGACAAATAAATTATATATACCTGGATAATCACTAAAACTAAATATTTAATGCTAAATATTATTTGTGTTCCCCATAATCACATTATATTATCATATAATAGATGTAAAAAATTTCTATATTTTTCTAGTTCTCCATCGCCAAAATTTTGGTTTCTTCACATCTAAGAAACTAAGTTAAGAGTCTTAAAATGAATGACCCATAATTTATACATATGAATGACATTTAAAATTAAATAATCGAGCTCAATATTGTTTATATTCATTTTAATCTCATTAACATATGGTAAATTACATCTAAAAATATTTAACATTTTTCTTCACCATCCCAAAGTTTTATATTTTTTTTATCACTAAGCAACAAATATAATAGACTATAGTAGATGAAAAAAATTAATTATATTGCGTTTTCTACTCGATCAAATTTTTTTTTAGGTATTTTCCCAACTAAAAAACAAAGTCAAAAGACTATAATCCATAACATATATTTTATATAATATAGGTAAAAATTAAAATAATTAATCAAGCTAGAATTTATTCATATTTACCATTTTCACCTTGATATATGGTATATTGGATGTAAATATATTCAATATGTTTCTTTTCCGCCAACAAATTTCATGTTACATCATCACTAAGCCACATAGTTAAAAGACGATAAATGAATGACAATTAAATTATATCTACCTGGGTAATCACTAAAATTAAATATTTAAGCTCAATATTATTTGTGTTCACCATAATCACATTGTACTATGGTATAATAGATGTAAAACATTTCTATATTTTTCTACTTCTCCATCACCAAAAATTTGGTTTCTTCACCTCTAAGAAACTAAGTTAAGAGACTTCAAATGAGTGACCCATATTTGATACATATGAATGACAATTAAAATTAAATAATCGAGCTCAATATTTTTTATATTCACCTTATTCACATTAACTAATGGTATATTACATCTGAAAATATTTAACATTTTTCTTCACCATCCCAAAGTTTTAGGTTTTTTTTTATCACTAAGCAACAAATATAATACACTATAGTAGATGAAATAAATTAATTATATTTCCTTTTCTACTCGATCACAAAAATTTAGGTTTTTTCCCAACTAAAAAACAAAGTCAAAAGATTATAATTCTTGACATATATTTTATATAATATAGGTAAAAATTAAAATAAATAATCAAGCTAGAATTTATTCATATTTACCATTTTCACCTTGAATTAAGGTAAATTGGATGTATATATATTAAACATGTTTCTTCTCCGTCACCAAATTTCATTTTAATTTGTCACTAAGCAAATAGTTAAAAGACTATAAATGAATGACAAATAAATTATATCTACCTGGGTAATCACTAAAACTAAATATTTAATGCTCAATATTATTTGTGTTCACCATAATCACATTGTATTATTGTATAATATATGTAAAAAATTTCTATTTTTTCTACTTCTCCATCACCAAAATTTTGGTTTCTTCACCTCTAAGAAACTAAGTTAAGATACTTCAAATGAATGACCCATAATTTATACATATGAATGACAATTAAAATTAAATAATCGAGCTCAATATTGTTTATATTCATTGTAATCACATTGACTTATGGTAAATTACATCTAAAAATATTTAACATTTTTCTTCACCATCACAAAGTTTTATATTTTTTTTATAACTAAGCGACAAATATAAATGACTATAGTAGATGAAAAAAATTAACTATATTGAATTTTCTACTCGATCAAATTTTTTTATAGGTATTTTCCTAACTAAAAAACAAAGTCAAAAGACTATAATCCATGACATATATTTTATATAATATAGGTAAAAATTAAAATAATTAATCAAGCTAGAATTTATTCATATTTACCATTTTCACCTTGATATATGGTATATTGGATGTAAATATATTCAATATGTTTCTTTTCCGCCACGAAATTTCATGTTACTTCGTCACTAAGCCACATAGTTAAAAGACTATAAAAGAATGACAAATAAATTATATCTACCAGGGTAATCACTAAAATTAAATATTTAAGCTCAATATTATTTGTGTTCACAATAATCACATTGTACTATGGTATAGTAGAACCATTATATTATCATATAATAGATGTAAAACATTTCTATATTTTTCTACTTCTCCATCACCAAAAATTTGGTTTCTTCACTTCTAAGAAACTAAGTTAAGAGACTTCAAATGAGTGACCCATATTTGATACATATGAATGAAAATTAAAATTAAATAATCGAGCTCAATATTTTTTATATTCACCTTATTCACATTAACAAATGGTATATTACATCTAAAAATATTTAACATTTTTCTTCACCATCCCAAAGTTTTAGGTTTTTTTTTATAACTAAGCAACAAATATAATACACTTTGTAGATGAAATAAATTAATTATATTTCCTTTTCTACTCGATCACAAAAATTTAGGTTTTTTCCCAACTAAAAAACAAAGTCAAAAGATTATAATTCTTGACATATATTTTATATAATATAGGTAAAAATTAAAATAAATAATCAAGCTAAAATTTATTCATATTAACCATTTTCACCTTGAACTAAGGTAAATTGGATGTATATATATTAAAGATGTTTCTTCTCCGTCACCAAATTTCATTTTAATTTGTCACTAAGCCACATAGTTAAAAGACTATAAATGAATGACAAATAAATTATATCTACCTGAGTAATCACTAAAACTAAATATTTAATGCTCAATATTATTTGTGTTCACCATAATCACATTGTATTATCATATAATAGATGTAAAAAATTTCTATATTTTTCTACTTCTCCATCACAAAAATTTTGGATTCTTCACCTCTAAGAAACTAAGTTAAGAGACTTCAAATGAGTGACCCATATTTGATACATATGAATGACAATTAAAATTAAATAATCGAGCAAAATATTGTTTATATTCATTTTAATCACATTAACATATTGTAAATTACATCTAAAAATATTTAACATTTTTCTTCACCGTCCCAAAGTTTTATATTTTTTTTATCACTAAGAAACAAATATAATAGACTATAGTAGATGAAGAAAATTAATTATATTGAATTTTCTACTCGATCAAATTTTTTTTTAGGTATTTTCCCAACTAAAAAACAAAGTCAAAAGACTATAATCCATGACATATATTTTATATAATATATATAAAAATTAAAGTAATTAATCAAGCTAGAATTTATTCATATTTACCATTTTCACCTTGATATATGGTATATTGGATGTAAATATATTCAATATGTTTCTTTTCCGCCACGAAATTTCATGTTACTTCGTCACTAAGCCACATAGTTAAAAGACTATAAATGAATGACAAATAAATTATATCTACCTGGGTAATCACTAAAATTAAATATTTAAGGTCAATATTATTTGTGTTCACCATAATCACATTGTACTATGGTATAATAGATGTAAAACATTTCTATATTTTTCTACTTCTCCATCACCAAAAATTTGGTTTCTTCACCTCTAAGAAACTAAGTTAAGAGACTTCAAATGAGTGACCCATATTTGATACATATTAATGACAATTAAAATTAAATAATCGAGCTCAATATTTTTTATATTCACCTTATTGACATTAACTAATGGTATATTACATCTAAAAATATTTAACATTTTTCTTCACCATCCTAAAGTTTTAGGTTTTTTTTTTATCACTAAGCAACAAATATAATACACTATAGTAGATGAAATAAATTAATTATATTTCCTTTTCTACTCGATCACAAAAATTTAGGTTTTTTCCCAACTAAAAAACAAAGTCAAAAGATTATAATTCTTGACATATATTTTATATAATATAGGTAAAAATTAAAATAAATAATCAAGCTAAAATTTATTCATATTTACCATTTTCACCTTGAATTAAGGTAAATTGGATGTATATATATTAAACATGTTTCTTCTCTGTCACCAAATTTCATTTTAAATCGTCACTATGCCACATATTTAAAAGACTATAAATGAATGACAAATAAATTATATCTACCTGGATAATCACTAAAACTAAATATTTAATGCTCAATATTATTTGTGTTCACCATAATCACATTGTATTATCATATAATAGATGTAAAAAATTTCTATATTTTTCTACTTCTCCATCACCAAAATTTTGGTTTCTTCACATCTAAGAAACTAAGTTAAGAGTCTTAAAAGGAATGACCCATAATTTATACATATGAATGACAATTAAAATTAAATAATCAAGCTCAATATTGTTTATATTCATTTTAATCACATTAACATATGGTAAATTACATCTAAAAATATTTAACATTTTTCTTCACCATCCCAAAGTTTTATATTTTTTTTTATCACTAAGCAACAAATATAATAGACTATAGTAGATGAAAAAAATTAATTATATTGAGTTTTCTACTCGATCAAATTTCTTTTTAGGTATTTTCCCAACTAAAAAACAAAGTCAAAAGACTATAATCCATGACATATATTTTATATAATATAGGTAAAAATTAAAATAATTAATCAAGCTAGAATTTATTCATATTTACCATTTTCACCTTTATATATGGTATATTGGATGTAAATATATTCAATATGTTTCTTTTCCGCCACCAAATTTCATGTTACATCATCACTAAGCCACATAGTTAAAAGACGATAAATGAATGACAATTAAATTATATCTACCTGGGTAATTACTAAAATTAAATATTTAAGCTCAATATTATTTGTGTTCACCATAATCACATTGTACTATGGTATAATAGATGTAAAACATTTCTATATTTTTCTACTTCTACATCACCAAAAATTTGGTTTCTTCACCTCTAAGAAACTAAGTTAAGTGACTTCAAATGAGTGACCCATATTTGATACATATGAATGACAATTAAAATTAAATAATCGAGCTCAATATTTTTTATATTCACCTTATTCACATTAACTAATGGTATATTACATCTAAAAATATTTAACATTTTTCTTCACCATCCCAAAGTTTTAGGTTTTTTTTTATCACTAAGCAACAAATATAGTAGATGAAAAAAATTAATTATATTTCCTTTTCTACTCGATCACAAAAATTTAGGTTTTTTCCCAACTTAAAAACAAAGTCAAAAGATTATAATTCTTGACATATATTTTATATAATATAGGTAAAAATTAAAATAAATAATCAAGCTAGAATTTATTCATATTTACCATTTTCACCTTGAATTAAGGTAAATTGGATGTATATATATTATACATGTTTCTTCTCCGTCACCAAATTTCATTTTAATTTGTCACTAAGCAAATAGTTAAAAGACTATAAATGAATGACAAATAAATTATATCTACCTGGGTAATCACTAAAACTAAATATTTAATGCTCAATATTATTTGTGTTCACCATAATCACATTGTATTATTGTATAATATATGTAAAAAGATTTCTATTTTTTCTACTTCTCTATCACCAAAATTTTGGTTTCTTCACCTCTAAGAAACTAAGTTAAGAGACTTCAAATGAATGACCCATAATTTATACATATGAATGACAATTAAAATTAAATAATTGAGCTCAATATTGTTTATATTCATTGTAATCACATTGACTTATGGTAAATTACATCTAAAAATATTTAACATTTTTCTTCACCATCACAAAGTTTTATATTTTTTTTATAACTAAGCGACAAATATAATTGACTATAGTAGATGAAAAAAATTAACTATATTGAATTTTCTACTCGATCAAATTTTTTATAGGTATTTTCCTAACTAAAAAACAAAGTCAAAAGACTATAATCTATGACATATATTTTATATAATATAGGTAAAAATTAAAATAATTAATCAAGCTAGAATTTATTCATATTTACCATTTTAACCTTGATATATGGTATATTGGATGTAAATATATTCAATATGTTTCTTTTCTGCCACCAAATTTCATGTTACTTCGTCACTAAGCCACATAGTTAAAAGACTATAAAAGAATGACAAATAAATTATATCTACTAGTTTAATCACTAAAATTAAATATTTAAGCTCAATATTATTTGTGTTCACCATAATCACATTGTACTATGATATAATAGATGTAAAACATTTCTATATTTTTCTACTTCTCCATCACCAAAAATTTGGTTTCTTCACCTCTAAGAAACTAAGTTAAGAGACTTCAAATGAGTGACCCATATTTGATACATATGAATGACAATTAAAATTAAATAATCGAGCTCAATATTTTTTATATTCACCTTATTCACATTAACTAATGGTATATTACATCTAAAAATATTTAACATTTTTCTTCACCATCCTAAAGTTTTAGGTTTTTTTTTATCACTAAGCAACAAATATAATACACTATAGTAGATGAAATAAATTAATTATATTTCCTTTTCTACTCGATCACAAAAATTTAGGTTTTTTCCCAACTAAAAAACAAAGTCAAAAGATTATAATTCTTGACATATATTTTATATAATATAGGTAAAAATTAAAATAAATAATCAAGCTAAAATTTATTCATATTTACCATTTTCACCTTGAATTAAGGTAAATTGGATGTATATATATTAAACATGTTTCTTCTCCGTCACCAAATTTCATTTTAATTCGTCACTAAGCCACATAATTAAAAGACTATAAATGAATGACAAATAAATTATATATACCTGGATAATCACTAAAACTAAATATTTAATGCTAAATATTATTTGTGTTCCCCATAATCACATTATATTATCATATAATAGATGTAAAAAATTTCTATATTTTTCTAGTTCTCCATCGCCAAAATTTTGGTTTCTTCACATCTAAGAAACTAAGTTAAGAGTCTTAAAATGAATGACCCATAATTTATACATATGAATGACAATTAAAATTAAATAATCGAGCTCAATATTGTTTATATTCATTTTAATCTCATTAACATATGGTAAATTACATCTAAAAATATTTAACATTTTTCTTCACCATCCCAAAGTTTTATATTTTTTTTATCACTAAGCAACAAATATAATAGACTATAGTAGATGAAAAAAATTAATTATATTGCGTTTTCTACTCGATCAAATTTTTTTTTAGGTATTTTCCCAACTAAAAAACAAAGTCAAAAGACTATAATCCATAACATATATTTTATATAATATAGGTAAAAATTAAAATAATTAATCAAGCTAGAATTTATTCATATTTACCATTTTCACCTTGATATATGGTATATTGGATGTAAATATATTCAATATGTTTCTTTTCCGCCAACAAATTTCATGTTACATCATCACTAAGCCACATAGTTAAAAGACGATAAATGAATGACAATTAAATTATATCTACCTGGGTAATCACTAAAATTAAATATTTAAGCTCAATATTATTTGTGTTCACCATAATCACATTGTACTATGGTATAATAGATGTAAAACATTTCTATATTTTTCTACTTCTCCATCACCAAAAATTTGGTTTCTTCACCTCTAAGAAACTAAGTTAAGAGACTTCAAATGAGTGACCCATATTTGATACATATGAATGACAATTAAAATTAAATAATCGAGCTCAATATTTTTTATATTCACCTTATTCACATTAACTAATGGTATATTACATCTGAAAATATTTAACATTTTTCTTCACCATCCCAAAGTTTTAGGTTTTTTTTTATCACTAAGCAACAAATATAATACACTATAGTAGATGAAAAAAATTAATTATATTTCCTTTTCTACTCGATCACAAAAATTTAGGTTTTTTCCCAACTAAAAAACAAAGTCAAAAGATTATAATTCTTGACATATATTTTATATAATATAGGTAAAAATTAAAATAAATAATCAAGCTAGAATTTATTCATATTTACCATTTTCACCTTGAATTAAGGTAAATTGGATGTATATATATTAAACATGTTTCTTCTCCGTCACCAAATTTCATTTTAATTTGTCACTAAGCAAATAGTTAAAAGACTATAAATGAATGACAAATAAATTATATCTACCTGGGTAATCACTAAAACTAAATATTTAATGCTCAATATTATTTGTGTTCACCATAATCACATTGTATTATTGTATAATATATGTAAAAAATTTCAATTTTTTCTACTTCTCCATCACCAAAATTTTGGTTTCTTCACCTCTAAGAAACTAAGTTAAGATACTTCAAATGAATGACCCATAATTTATACATATGAATGACAATTAAAATTAAATAATCGAGCTCAATATTGTTTATATTCATTGTAATCACATTGACTTATGGTAAATTACATCTAAAAATATTTAACATTTTTCTTCACCATCACAAAGTTTTATATTTTTTTTATAACTAAGCGACAAATATAAATGACTATAGTAGATGAAAAAAATTAACTATATTGAATTTTCTACTCGATCAAATTTTTTTATAGGTATTTTCCTGACTAAAAAACAAAGTCAAAAGACTATAATCCATGACATATATTTTATATAATATAGGTAAAAATTAAAATAATTAATCAAGCTAGAATTTATTCATATTTACCATTTTCACCTTGATATATGGTATATTGGATGTAAATATATTCAATATGTTTCTTTTCCGCCACGAAATTTCATGTTACTTCGTCACTAAGCCACATAGTTAAAAGACTATAAAAGAATGACAAATAAATTATATCTACCAGGGTAATCACTAAAATTAAATATTTAAGCTCAATATTATATGTGTTCACAATAATCACATTGTACTATGGTATAGTAGAACCATTATATTATCATATAATAGATGTAAAACATTTCTATATTTTTCTACTTCTCCATCACCAAAAATTTGGTTTCTTCACTTCTAAGAAACTAAGTTAAGAGACTTCAAATGAGTGACCCATATTTGATACATATGAATGAAAATTAAAATTAAATAATCGAGCGCAATATTTTTTATATTCACCTTATTCACATTAACAAATGGTATATTACATCTAAAAATATTTAACATTTTTCTTCACCATCCCAAAGTTTTAGGTTTTTTTTATAACTAAGCAACAAATATAATACACTTTGTAGATGAAATAAATTAATTATATTTCCTTTTCTACTCGATCACAAAAATTTAGGTTTTTTCCCAACTAAAAAACAAAGTCAAAAGATTATAATTCTTGACATATATTTTATATAATTTAGGTAAAAATTAAAATAAATAATCAAGCTAAAATTTATTCATATTAACCATTTTCACCTTGAACTAAGGTAAATTGGATGTATATATATTAAAGATGTTTCTTCTCCGTCACCAAATTTCATTTTAATTTGTCACTAAGCCACATAGTTAAAAGACTATAAATGAATGACAAATAAATTATATCTACCTGAGTAATCACTAAAACTAAATATTTAATGCTCAATATTATTTGTGTTCACCATAATCACATTGTATTATCATATAATAGATGTAAAAAATTTCTATATTTTTCTACTTCTCCATCACAAAAATTTTGGATTCTTCACCTCTAAGAAACTAAGTTAAGAGACTTCAAATGAGTGACCCATATTTGATACATATGAATGACAATTAAAATTAAATAATCGAGCAAAATATTGTTTATATTCATTTTAATCACATTAACATATTGTAAATTACATCTAAAAATATTTAACATTTTTCTTCACCGTCCCAAAGTTTTATATTTTTTTTATCACTAAGAAACAAATATAATAGACTATAGTAGATGAAGAAAATTAATTATATTGAATTTTCTACTCGATCAAATTTTTTTTTAGGTATTTTCCCAACTAAAAAACAAAGTCAAAAGACTATAATCCATGACATATATTTTATATAATATATATAAAAATTAAAGTAATTAATCAAGCTAGAATTTATTCATATTTACCATTTTCACCTTGATATATGGTATATTGGATGTAAATATATTCAATATGTTTCTTTTCCGCCACGAAATTTCATGTTACTTCGTCACTAAGCCACATAGTTAAAAGACTATAAATGAATGACAAATAAATTATATCTACCTGGGTAATCACTAAAATTAAATATTTAAGGTCAATATTATTTGTGTTCACCATAATCACATTGTACTATGGTATAATAGATGTAAAACATTTCTATATTTTTCTACTTCTCCATCACCAAAAATTTGGTTTCTTCACCTCTAAGAAACTAAGTTAAGAGACTTCAAATGAGTGACCCATATTTGATACATATGAATGACAATTAAAATTAAATAATCGAGCTCAATATTTTTTATATTCACCTTATTGACATTAACTAATGGTATATTACATCTAAAAATATTTAACATTTTTCTTCACCATCCTAAAGTTTTAGGTTTTTTTTTTATCACTAAGCAACAAATATAATACACTATAGTAGATGAAATAAATTAATTATATTTCCTTTTCTACTCGATCACAAAAATTTAGGTTTTTTCCCAACTAAAAAACAAAGTCAAAAGATTATAATTCTTGACATATATTTTATATAATATAGGTAAAAATTAAAATAAATAATCAAGCTAAAATTTATTCATATTTACCATTTTCACCTTGAATTAAGGTAAATTGGATGTATATATATTAAACATGTTTCTTCTCTGTCACCAAATTTCATTTTAAATCGTCACTATGCCACATATTTAAAAGACTATAAATGAATGACAAATAAATTATATCTACCTGGATAATCACTAAAACTAAATATTTAATGCTCAATATTATTTGTGTTCACCATAATCACATTGTATTATCATATAATAGATGTAAAAAATTTCTATATTTTTCTACTTCTCCATCACCAAAATTTTGGTTTCTTCACATCTAAGAAACTAAGTTAAGAGTCTTAAAAGGAATGACCCATAATTTATACATATGAATGACAATTAAAATTAAATAATCGAGCTCAATATTGTTTATATTCATTTTAATCACATTAACATATGGTAAATTACATCTAAAAATATTTAACATTTTTCTTCACCATCCCAAAGTTTTATATTTTTTTTTATCACTAAGCAACAAATATAATAGACTATAGTAGATGAAAAAAATTAATTATATTGAGTTTTCTACTCGATCAAATTTCTTTTTAGGTATTTTCCCAACTAAAAAACAAAGTCAAAAGACTATAATCCATGACATATATTTTATATAATATAGGTAAAAATTAAAATAATTAATCAAGCTAGAATTTATTCATATTTACCATTTTCACCTTTATATATGGTATATTGGATGTAAATATATTCAATATGTTTCTTTTCCGCCACCAAATTTCATGTTACATCATCACTAAGCCACATAGTTAAAAGACGATAAATGAATGACAATTAAATTATATCTACCTGGGTAATTACTAAAATTAAATATTTAAGCTCAATATTATTTGTGTTCACCATAATCACATTGTACTATGGTATAATAGATGTAAAACATTTCTATATTTTTCTACTTCTACATCACCAAAAATTTGGTTTCTTCACCTCTAAGAAACTAAGTTAAGTGACTTCAAATGAGTGACCCATATTTGATACATATGAATGACAATTAAAATTAAATAATCGAGCTCAATATTTTTTATATTCACCTTATTCACATTAACTAATGGTATATTACATCTAAAAATATTTAACATTTTTCTTCACCATCCCAAAGTTTTAGGTTTTTTTTTATCACTAAGCAACAAATATAGTAGATGAAAAAAATTAATTATATTTCCTTTTCTACTCGATCACAAAAATTTAGGTTTTTTCCCAACTTAAAAACAAAGTCAAAAGATTATAATTCTTGACATATATTTTATATAATATAGGTAAAAATTAAAATAAATAATCAAGCTAGAATTTATTCATATTTACCATTTTCACCTTGAATTAAGGTAAATTGGATGTATATATATTATACATGTTTCTTCTCCGTCACCAAATTTCATTTTAATTTGTCACTAAGCAAATAGTTAAAAGACTATAAATGAATGACAAATAAATTATATCTACCTGGGTAATCACTAAAACTAAATATTTAATGCTCAATATTATTTGTGTTCACCATAATCACATTGTATTATTGTATAATATATGTAAAAAGATTTCTATTTTTTCTACTTCTCTATCACCAAAATTTTGGTTTCTTCACCTCTAAGAAACTAAGTTAAGAGACTTCAAATGAATGACCATAATTTATACATATGAATGACAATTAAAATTAAATAATTGAGCTCAATATTGTTTATATTCATTGTAATCACATTGACTTATGGTAAATTACATCTAAAAATATTTAACATTTTTCTTCACCATCACAAAGTTTTATATTTTTTTTATAACTAAGCGACAAATATAATTGACTATAGTAGATGAAAAAAATTAACTATATTGAATTTTCTACTCGATCAAATTTTTTATAGGTATTTTCCTAACTAAAAAACAAAGTCAAAAGACTATAATCTATGACATATATTTTATATAATATAGGTAAAAATTAAAATAATTAATCAAGCTAGAATTTATTCATATTTACCATTTTAACCTTGATATATGGTATATTGGATGTAAATATATTCAATATGTTTCTTTTCTGCCACCAAATTTCATGTTACTTCGTCACTAAGCCACATAGTTAAAAGACTATAAAAGAATGACAAATAAATTATATCTACTAGTTTAATCACTAAAATTAAATATTTAAGCTCAATATTATTTGTGTTCACCATAATCACATTGTACTATGATATAATAGATGTAAAACATTTCTATATTTTTCTACTTCTCCATCACCAAAAATTTGGTTTCTTCACCTCTAAGAAACTAAGTTAAGAGACTTCAAATGAGTGACCCATATTTGATACATATGAATGACAATTAAAATTAAATAATCGAGCTCAATATTTTTTATATTCACCTTATTCACATTAACTAATGGTATATTACATCTAAAAATATTTAACATTTTTCTTCACCATCCTAAAGTTTTAGGTTTTTTTTTATCACTAAGCAACAAATATAATACACTATAGTAGATGAAATAAATTAATTATATTTCCTTTTCTACTCGATCACAAAAATTTAGGTTTTTTCCCAACTAAAAAACAAAGTCAAAAGATTATAATTCTTGACATATATTTTATATAATATAGGTAAAAATTAAAATAAATAATCAAGCTAAAATTTATTCATATTTACCATTTTCACCTTGAATTAAGGTAAATTGGATGTATATATATTAAACATGTTTCTTCTCCGTCACCAAATTTCATTTTAATTCGTCACTAAGCCACATAATTAAAAGACTATAAATGAATGACAAATAAATTATATATACCTGGATAATCACTAAAACTAAATATTTAATGCTAAATATTATTTGTGTTCCCCATAATCACATTATATTATCATATAATAGATGTAAAAAATTTCTATATTTTTCTAGTTCTCCATCGCCAAAATTTTGGTTTCTTCACATCTAAGAAACTAAGTTAAGAGTCTTAAAATGAATGACCCATAATTTATACATATGAATGACAATTAAAATTAAATAATCGAGCTCAATATTGTTTATATTCATTTTAATCTCATTAACATATGGTAAATTACATCTAAAAATATTTAACATTTTTCTTCACCATCCCAAAGTTTTATATTTTTTTTATCACTAAGCAACAAATATAATAGACTATAGTAGATGAAAAAAATTAATTATATTGCGTTTTCTACTCGATCAAATTTTTTTTTTAGGTATTTTCCCAACTAAAAAACAAAGTCAAAAGACTATAATCCATAACATATATTTTATATAATATAGGTAAAAATTAAAATAATTAATCAAGCTAGAATTTATTCATATTTACCATTTTCACCTTGATATATGGTATATTGGATGTAAATATATTCAATATGTTTCTTTTCCGCCAACAAATTTCATGTTACATCATCACTAAGCCACATAGTTAAAAGACGATAAATGAATGACAATTAAATTATATCTACCTGGGTAATCACTAAAATTAAATATTTAAGCTCAATATTATTTGTGTTCACCATAATCACATTGTACTATGGTATAATAGATGTAAAACATTTCTATATTTTTCTACTTCTCCATCACCAAAAATTTGGTTTCTTCACCTCTAAGAAACTAAGTTAAGAGACTTCAAATGAGTGACCCATATTTGATACATATGAATGACAATTAAAATTAAATAATCGAGCTCAATATTTTTTATATTCACCTTATTCACATTAACTAATGGTATATTACATCTGAAAATATTTAACATTTTTCTTCACCATCCCAAAGTTTTAGGTTTTTTTTTATCACTAAGCAACAAATATAATACACTATAGTAGATGAAAAAAATTAATTATATTTCCTTTTCTACTCGATCACAAAAATTTAGGTTTTTTCCCAACTAAAAAACAAAGTCAAAAGATTATAATTCTTGACATATATTTTATATAATATAGGTAAAAATTAAAATAAATAATCAAGCTAGAATTTATTCATATTTACCATTTTCACCTTGAATTAAGGTAAATTGGATGTATATATATTAAACATGTTTCTTCTCCGTCACCAAATTTCATTTTAATTTGTCACTAAGCAAATAGTTAAAAGACTATAAATGAATGACAAATAAATTATATCTACCTGGGTAATCACTAAAACTAAATATTTAATGCTCAATATTATTTGTGTTCACCATAATCACATTGTATTATTGTATAATATATGTAAAAAATTTCAATTTTTTCTACTTCTCCATCACCAAAATTTTGGTTTCTTCACCTCTAAGAAACTAAGTTAAGATACTTCAAATGAATGACCCATAATTTATACATATGAATGACAATTAAAATTAAATAATCGAGCTCAATATTGTTTATATTCATTGTAATCACATTGACTTATGGTAAATTACATCTAAAAATATTTAACATTTTTCTTCACCATCACAAAGTTTTATATTTTTTTTATAACTAAGCGACAAATATAAATGACTATAGTAGATGAAAAAAATTAACTATATTGAATTTTCTACTCGATCAAATTTTTTTATAGGTATTTTCCTAACTAAAAAACAAAGTCAAAAGACTATAATCCATGACATATATTTTATATAATATAGGTAAAAATTAAAATAATTAATCAAGCTAGAATTTATTCATATTTACCATTTTCACCTTGATATATGGTATATTGGATGTAAATATATTCAATATGTTTCTTTTCCGCCACGAAATTTCATGTTACTTCGTCACTAAGCCACATAGTTAAAAGACTATAAAAGAATGACAAATAAATTATATCTACCAGGGTAATCACTAAAATTAAATATTTAAGCTCAATATTATATGTGTTCACAATAATCACATTGTACTATGGTATAGTAGAACCATTATATTATCATATAATAGATGTAAAACATTTCTATATTTTTCTACTTCTCCATCACCAAAAATTTGGTTTCTTCACTTCTAAGAAACTAAGTTAAGAGACTTCAAATGAGTGACCCATATTTGATACATATGAATGAAAATTAAAATTAAATAATCGAGCGCAATATTTTTTATATTCACCTTATTCACATTAACAAATGGTATATTACATCTAAAAATATTTAACATTTTTCTTCACCATCCCAAAGTTTTAGGTTTTTTTTATAACTAAGCAACAAATATAATACACTTTGTAGATGAAATAAATTAATTATATTTCCTTTTCTACTCGATCACAAAAATTTAGGTTTTTTCCCAACTAAAAAACAAAGTCAAAAGATTATAATTCTTGACATATATTTTATATAATTTAGGTAAAAATTAAAATAAATAATCAAGCTAAAATTTATTCATATTAACCATTTTCACCTTGAACTAAGGTAAATTGGATGTATATATATTAAAGATGTTTCTTCTCCGTCACCAAATTTCATTTTAATTTGTCACTAAGCCACATAGTTAAAAGACTATAAATGAATGACAAATAAATTATATCTACCTGAGTAATCACTAAAACTAAATATTTAATGCTCAATATTATTTGTGTTCACCATAATCACATTGTATTATCATATAATAGATGTAAAAAATTTCTATATTTTTCTACTTCTCCATCACAAAAATTTTGGATTCTTCACCTCTAAGAAACTAAGTTAAGAGACTTCAAATGAGTGACCCATATTTGATACATATGAATGACAATTAAAATTAAATAATCGAGCAAAATATTGTTTATATTCATTTTAATCACATTAACATATTGTAAATTACATCTAAAAATATTTAACATTTTTCTTCACCGTCCCAAAGTTTTATATTTTTTTTATCACTAAGAAACAAATATAATAGACTATAGTAGATGAAGAAAATTAATTATATTGAATTTTCTACTCGATCAAATTTTTTTTTAGGTATTTTCCCAACTAAAAAACAAAGTCAAAAGACTATAATCCATGACATATATTTTATATAATATATATAAAAATTAAAGTAATTAATCAAGCTAGAATTTATTCATATTTACCATTTTCACCTTGATATATGGTATATTGGATGTAAATATATTCAATATGTTTCTTTTCCGCCACGAAATTTCATGTTACTTCGTCACTAAGCCACATAGTTAAAAGACTATAAATGAATGACAAATAAATTATATCTACATGGGTAATCACTAAAATTAAATATTTAAGGTCAATATTATTTGTGTTCACCATAATCACATTGTACTATGGTATAATAGATGTAAAACATTTCTATATTTTTCTACTTCTCCATCACCAAAAATTTGGTTTCTTCACCTCTAAGAAACTAAGTTAAGAGACTTCAAATGAGTGACCCATATTTGATACATATGAATGACAATTAAAATTAAATAATCGAGCTCAATATTTTTTATATTCACCTTATTGACATTAACTAATGGTATATTACATCTAAAAATATTTAACATTTTTCTTCACCATCCTAAAGTTTTAGGTTTTTTTTTTATCACTAAGCAACAAATATAATACACTATAGTAGATGAAATAAATTAATTATATTTCCTTTTCTACTCGATCACAAAAATTTAGGTTTTTTCCCAACTAAAAAACAAAGTCAAAAGATTATAATTCTTGACATATATTTTATATAATATAGGTAAAAATTAAAATAAATAATCAAGCTAAAATTTATTCATATTTACCATTTTCACCTTGAATTAAGGTAAATTGGATGTATATATATTAAACATGTTTCTTCTCTGTCACCAAATTTCATTTTAAATCGTCACTAAGCCACATATTTAAAAGACTATAAATGAATGACAAATAAATTATATCTACCTGGATAATCACTAAAACTAAATATTTAATGCTCAATATTATTTGTGTTCACCATAATCACATTGTATTATCATATAATAGATGTAAAAAATTTCTATATTTTTTTACTTCTCCATCACCAAAATTTTGGTTTCTTCACATCTAAGAAACTAAGTTAAGAGTCTTAAAAGGAATGACCCATAATTTATACATATGAATGACAATTAAAATTAAATAATCGAGCTCAATATTGTTTATATTCATTTTAATCACATTAACATATGGTAAATTACATCTAAAAATATTTAACATTTTTCTTCACCATCCCAAAGTTTTATATTTTTTTTTATCACTAAGCAACAAATATAATAGACTATAGTAGATGAAAAAAATTAATTATATTGAGTTTTCTACTCGATCAAATTTCTTTTTAGGTATTTTCCCAACTAAAAAACAAAGTCAAAAGACTATAATCCATGACATATATTTTATATAATATAGGTAAAAATTAAAATAATTAATCAAGCTAGAATTTATTCATATTTACCATTTTCACCTTTATATATGGTATATTGGATGTAAATATATTCAATATGTTTCTTTTCCGCCACCAAATTTCATGTTACATCATCACTAAGCCACATAGTTAAAAGACGATAAATGAATGACAATTAAATTATATCTACCTGGGTAATTACTAAAATTAAATATTTAAGCTCAATATTATTTGTGTTCACCATAATCACATTGTACTATGGTATAATAGATGTAAAACATTTCTATATTTTTCTACTTCTACATCACCAAAAATTTGGTTTCTTCACCTCTAAGAAACTAAGTTAAGTGACTTCAAATGAGTGACCCATATTTGATACATATGAATGACAATTAAAATTAAATAATCGAGCTCAATATTTTTTATATTCACCTTATTCACATTAACTAATGGTATATTACATCTAAAAATATTTAACATTTTTCTTCACCATCCCAAAGTTTTAGGTTTTTTTTTATCACTAAGCAACAAATATAGTAGATGAAAAAAATTAATTATATTTCCTTTTCTACTCGATCACAAAAATTTAGGTTTTTTCCCAACTTAAAAACAAAGTCAAAAGATTATAATTCTTGACATATATTTTATATAATATAGGTAAAAATAAAAATAAATAATCAAGCTAGAATTTATTCATATTTACCATTTTCACCTTGAATTAAGGTAAATTGGATGTATATATATTAAACATGTTTCTTCTCCGTCACCAAATTTCATTTTAATTTGTCACTAAGCAAATAGTTAAAAGACTATAAATGAATGACAAATAAATTATATCTACCTGGGTAATCACTAAAACTAAATATTTAATGCTAAATATTATTTGTGTTCACCATAATCACATTGTATTATTGTATAATATATGTAAAAAGATTTCTATTTTTTCTACTTCTCTATCACCAAAATTTTGGTTTCTTCACCTCTAAGAAACTAAGTTAAGAGACTTCAAATGAATGACCCATAATTTATACATATGAATGACAATTAAAATTAAATAATTGAGCTCAATATTGTTTATATTCATTGTAATCACATTGACTTATGGTAAATTACATCTAAAAATATTTAACATTTTTCTTCACCATCACAAAGTTTTATATTTTTTTTATAACTAAGCGACAAATATAATTGACTATAGTAGATGAAAAAAATTAACTATATTGAATTTTCTACTCGATCAAATTTTTTATAGGTATTTTCCTAACTAAAAAACAAAGTCAAAAGACTATAATCTATGACATATATTTTATATAATATAGGTAAAAATTAAAATAATTAATCAAGCTAGAATTTATTCATATTTACCATTTTAACCTTGATATATGGTATATTGGATGTAAATATATTCAATATGTTTCTTTTCTGCCACCAAATTTCATGTTACTTCGTCACTAAGCCACATAGTTAAAAGACTATAAAAGAATGACAAATAAATTATATCTACTAGTTTAATCACTAAAATTAAATATTTAAGCTCAATATTATTTGTGTTCACCATAATCACATTGTACTATGATATAATAGATGTAAAACATTTCTATATTTTTCTACTTCTCCATCACCAAAAATTTGGTTTCTTCACCTCTAAGAAACTAAGTTAAGAGACTTCAAATGAGTGACCCATATTTGATACATATGAATGACAATTAAAATTAAATAATCGAGCTCAATATTTTTTATATTCACCTTATTCACATTAACTAATGGTATATTACATCTAAAAATATTTAACATTTTTCTTCACCATCCTAAAGTTTTAGGTTTTTTTTATCACTAAGCAACAAATATAATACACTATAGTAGATGAAATAAATTAATTATATTTCCTTTTCTACTCGATCACAAAAATTTAGGTTTTTTCCCAACTAAAAAACAAAGTCAAAAGATTATAATTCTTGACATATATTTTATATAATATAGGTAAAAATTAAAATAAATAATCAAGCTAAAATTTATTCATATTTACCATTTTCACCTTGAATTAAGGTAAATTGGATGTATATATATTAAACATGTTTCTTCTCCGTCACCAAATTTCATTTTAATTCGTCACTAAGCCACATAATTAAAAGACTATAAATGAATGACAAATAAATTATATATACCTGGATAATCACTAAAACTAAATATTTAATGCTAAATATTATTTGTGTTCCCCATAATCACATTATATTATCATATAATAGATGTAAAAAATTTCTATATTTTTCTAGTTCTCCATCGCCAAAATTTTGGTTTCTTCACATCTAAGAAACTAAGTTAAGAGTCTTAAAATGAATGACCCATAATTTATACAT
Organism: Lathyrus sativus; assembly: GCA_963859935.3. Classification (NCBI taxonomy): domain Eukaryota; kingdom Viridiplantae; phylum Streptophyta; class Magnoliopsida; order Fabales; family Fabaceae; genus Lathyrus; species Lathyrus sativus. Next base: position 6,835,628 of record OZ012738.1, on the reverse strand, counting down.
ATGAATGACAATTAAAATTAAATAATCGAGCTCAATATTGTTTATATTCATTTTAATCTCATTAACATATGGTAAATTACATCTAAAAATATTTAACATTTTTCTTCACCATCCCAAAGTTTTATATTTTTTTTATCACTAAGCAACAAATATAATAGACTATAGTAGATGAAAAAAATTAATTATATTGCGTTTTCTACTCGATCAAATTTTTTTTTAGGTATTTTCCCAACTAAAAAACAAAGTCAAAAGACTATATAATCCATAACATATATTTTATATAATATAGGTAAAAATTAAAATAATTAATCAAGCTAGAATTTATTCATATTTACCATTTTCACCTTGATATATGGTATATTGGATGTAAATATATTCAATATGTTTCTTTTCCGCCAACAAATTTCATGTTACATCATCACTAAGCCACATAGTTAAAAGACGATAAATGAATGACAATTAAATTATATCTACCTGGGTAATCACTAAAATTAAATATTTAAGCTCAATATTATTTGTGTTCACCATAATCACATTGTACTATGGTATAATAGATGTAAAACATTTCTATATTTTTCTACTTCTCCATCACCAAAAATTTGGTTTCTTCACCTCTAAGAAACTAAGTTAAGAGACTTCAAATGAGTGACCCATATTTGATACATATGAATGACAATTAAAATTAAATAATCGAGCTCAATATTTTTTATATTCACCTTATTCACATTAACTAATGGTATATTACATCTGAAAATATTTAACATTTTTCTTCACCATCCCAAAGTTTTAGGTTTTTTTTTATCACTAAGCAACAAATATAATACACTATAGTAGATGAAAAAAATTAATTATATTTCCTTTTCTACTCGATCACAAAAATTTAGGTTTTTTCCCAACTAAAAAACAAAGTCAAAAGATTATAATTCTTGACATATATTTTATATAATATAGGTAAAAATTAAAATAAATAATCAAGCTAGAATTTATTCATATTTACCATTTTCACCTTGAATTAAGGTAAATTGGATGTATATATATTAAACATGTTTCTTCTCCGTCACCAAATTTCATTTTAATTTGTCACTAAGCAAATAGTTAAAAGACTATAAATGAATGACAAATAAATTATATCTACCTGGGTAATCACTAAAACTAAATATTTAATGCTCAATATTATTTGTGTTCACCATAATCACATTGTATTATTGTATAATATATGTAAAAAATTTCAATTTTTTCTACTTCTCCATCACCAAAATTTTGGTTTCTTCACCTCTAAGAAACTAAGTTAAGATACTTCAAATGAATGACCCATAATTTATACATATGACTGACAATTAAAATTAAATAATCGAGCTCAATATTGTTTATATTCATTGTAATCACATTGACTTATGGTAAATTACATCTAAAAATATTTAACATTTTTCTTCACCATCACAAAGTTTTATATTTTTTTTTTAACTAAGCGACAAATATAATGGACTATAGTAGATGAAAAAAATTAACTATATTGAATTTTCTACTCGATCAAATTTTTTTATAGGTATTTTCCTAACTAAAAATCAAAGTCAAAAGACTATAATCCATGACATATATTTTATATAATATAGGTAAAAATTAAAATAATTAATCAAGCTAGAATTTATTCATATTTACCATTTTCACCTTGATATATGGTATATTGGATGTAAATATATTCAATATGTTTCTTTTCCGCCACCAAATTTCATGTTACTTCGTCACTAAGCCACATAGTTAAAAGACTATAAAAGAATGACAAATAAATTATATCTACCAGGGTAATCACTAAAATTAAATATTTAAGCTCAATATTATTTGTGTTCACCATAATCACATTGTACTATGGTATAATAGAACCATTATATTATCATATAATAGATGTAAAACATTTCTATATTTTTCTACTTCTCCATCACCAAAAATTTGGTTTCTTCACCTCTAAGAAACTAAGTTAAGAGACTTCAAATGAGTGACCCATATTTGATACATATGAATGAAAATTAAAATTAAATAATCGAGCTCAATATTTTTTATATTCACCTTATTCACATTAACAAATGGTATATTACATCTAAAAATATTTAACATTTTTCTTCACCATCCCAAAGTTTTAGGTTTTTTTTTATAACTAAGCAACAAATATAATACACTTTGTAGATGAAATAAATTAATTATATTTCCTTTTCTACTCGATCACAAAAATTTAGGTTTTTTCCCAACTAAAAAACAAAGTCAAAAGATTATAGTTCTTGACATATATTTTATATAATATAGGTAAAAATTAAAATAAATAATCAAGCTAAAATTTATTCATATTAACCATTTTCACCTTGAACTAAGGTAAATTGGATGTATATATATATTAAAGATGTTTCTTCTCCGTCACCAAATTTCATTTTAATTTGTCACTAAGCCACATAGTTAAAAGACTATAAATGAATGACAAATAAATTATATCTACCTGAGTAATCACTAAAACTAAATATTTAATGCTCAATATTATTTGTGTTCACCATAATCAGATTGTATTATCATATAATAGATGTAAAAAATTTCTATATTTTTCTACTTCTCCATCACCAAAATTTTGGATTCTTCACCTCTAAGAAACTAAGTTAAGAGACTACAAATGAGTGACCCATATTTGATACATATGAATGACAATTAAAATTAAATAATCGAGCAAAATATTGTTTATATTCATTTTAATCACATTAACATATGGTAAATTACATCTAAAAATATTTAACATTTTTCTTCACCGTCCCAAAGTTTTATATTTTTTTTATCACTAAGCAACAAATATAATAGACTATAGTAGATGAAGAAAATTAATTATATTGAATTTTCTACTCGATCAAATTTTTTTTAGGTATTTTCCCAACTAAAAAACAAAGTCAAAAGACTATAATCCATGACATATATTTTATATAATATAGGTAAAAATTAAAGTAATTAATGAATCTAGAATTTATTCATATTTACCATTTTCACCTTGATATATGGTATATTGGATGTAAATATATTCAATATGTTTCTTTTCCGCCACGAAATTTCATGTTACTTCGTCACTAAGCCACATAGTTAAAAGACTATAAATGAATGACAAATAAATTATATCTACCTGGGTAATCACTAAAATTAAATATTTAAGGTCAATATTATTTGTGTTCACCATAATCACATTGTACTATGGTATAATAGATGTAAAACATTTCTATATTTTTCTACTTCTACATCACCAAAAATTTGGTTTCTTCACCTCTAAGAAACTAAGTTAAGTGACTTCAAATGAGTGACCCATATTTGATACATATGAATGACAATTAAAATTAAATAATCGAGCTCAATATTTTTTATATTCACCTTATTCACATTAACTAATGGTATATTACATCTAAAAATATTTAACATTTTTCTTCACCATCCCAAAGTTTTAGGTTTTTTTTTATCACTAAGCAACAAATATAATACACTATAGTAGATGAAAAAAATTAATTATATTTCCTTTTCTACTCGATCACAAAAATTTAGGTTTTTTCCCAACTTAAAAACAAAGTCAAAAGATTATAATTCTTGACATATATTTTATATAATATAGGTAAAAATTAAAATAAATAATCAAGCTAGAATTTATTCATATTTACCATTTTCACCTTGAATTAAGGTAAATTGGATGTATATATATTAAACATGTTTCTTCTCTGTCACCAAATTTCATTTTAATTCGTCACTAAGCAAATAGTTAAAAGACTATAAATGAATGACAAATAAATTATATCTACCTGGGTAATCACTAAAACTAAATATTTAATGCTCAATATTATTTGTGTTCACCATAATCAGATTGTATTATCATATAATAGATGTAAAAAATTTCTATATTTTTCTACTTCTCCATTACCAAAATTTTGGTTTCTTCACATCTAAGAAGCTAAGTTAAGAGTTTTAAAATGAATGACCCATAATTTATACGTATGAATGACAAGTAAAATTAAATAATCGAGCTCAATATTGTTTATATTCATTGTAATCACATTGACTTATGGTAAGTTACATCTTAAAATATTTAACATTTTTCTTCACCATCCCAAATTTTATATTTTTTTTATAACTAAGCGACAAATATAATTGACTATAGTAGACGAAAAAAATTAATTATATTGAATTTTCTACTCGATCAAATTTTTTATAGGTACTTTCCCAACTAAAAAACAAAGTCAAAAGACTATAATCCATGACATATATTTTATATAATATAGGTAAAAATTAAAATAATTAATCAAGCTAGAATTTATTCATATTTACCATTTTCACCTTGATATATGGTATATTAGATGTAAATATATTCAATATGTTTCTTTTCCGCCACCAAATTTCATGTTACTTCGTCACTAAGCCACATAGTTAAAAGACTATAAAAGAATGACAAATATATTATATCTACCTGGGTAATCACTAAAACTAAATATTTAATGCTCAATATTATTTGTGTTCACCATAATCAGATTGTATTATCATATAATAGATGTAAAAAATTTCTATATTTTTCTACTTCTCCATTACCAAAATTTTGGTTTCTTCACATCTAAGAAGCTAAGTTAAGAGTTTTAAAATGAATGACCCATAATTTATACGTATGAATGACAAGTAAAATTAAATAATCGAGCTCAATATTGTTTATATTCATTGTAATCACATTGACTTATGGTAAGTTACATCTTAAAATATTTAACATTTTTCTTCACCATCCCAAATTTTATATTTTTTTTATAACTAAGCGACAAATATAATTGACTATAGTAGACGAAAAAAATTAATTATATTGAATTTTCTACTCGATCAAATTTTTTATAGGTACTTTCCCAACTAAAAAACAAAGTCAAAAGACTATAATCCATGACATATATTTTATATAATATAGGTAAAAATTAAAATAATTAATCAAGCTAGAATTTATTCATATTTACCATTTTCACCTTGATATATGGTATATTAGATGTAAATATATTCAATATGTTTCTTTTCCGCCACCAAATTTCATTTTAATTCGTCACTAAGCAAATAGTTAAAAGACTATAAATGAATGACAAATAAATTATATCTACCTGGGTAATCACTAAAACTAAATATTTAATGCTCAATATTATTTGTGTTCACCATAATTTATACGTATGAATGACAAGTAAAATTAAATAATCGAGCTCAATATTGTTTATATTCATTGTAATCACATTGACTTATGGTAAGTTACATCTTAAAATATTTAACATTTTTCTTCACCATCCCAAATTTTATATTTTTTTTATAACTAAGCGACAAATATAATTGACTATAGTAGACGAAAAAAATTAATTATATTGAATTTTCTACTCGATCAAATTTTTTATAGGTACTTTCCCAACTAAAAAACAAAGTCAAAAGACTATAATCCATGACATATATTTTATATAATATAGGTAAAAATTAAAATAATTAATCAAGCTAGAATTTATTCATATTTACCATTTTCACCTTGAATTAAGGTAAATTGGATGTATATATATTAAACATGTTTCTTCTCCGTCAGCAAATTTCATTTTAATTTGTCACTAAGAAAATAGTTAAAAGACTATAAATGAATGACAAATAAATTATATCTACCTGGGTAATCACTAAAACTAAATATTTAATGCTCAATATTATTTGTGTTCACCATAATCACATTGTATTATTGTATAATATATGTAAAAAATTTCTATTTTTTCTACTTCTCTATCACCAAAATTTTGGTTTCTTCACCTCTAAGAAACTAAGTTAAGAGACTTCAAATGAATGACCCATAATTTATACATATGAATGACAATTAAAATTAAATAATTGAGCTCAATATTGTTTATATTCATTGTAATCACATTGACTTATGGTAAATTACATCTAAAAATATTTAACATTTTTCTTCACCATCACAAAGTTTTATATTTTTTTTATAACTAAGCGACAAATATAATTGACTATAGTAGATGAAAAAAATTAACTATATTGAATTTTCTACTCGATCAAATTTTTTTATAGGTATTTTCCTAACTAAAAAACAAAGTCAAAAGACTATAATCTATGACATATATTTTATATAATATAGGTAAAAATTAAAATAATTAATCAAGCTAGAATTTATTCATATTTACCATTTTCACCTTGATATATGGTATATTGGATGTAAATATATTCAATATGTTTCTTTTCTGCCACCAAATTTCATGTTACTTCGTCACTAAGCCACATAGTTAAAAGACTATAAAAGAATGACAAATAAATTATATCTACTAGGGTAATCACTAAAATTAAATATTTAAGCTCAATATTATTTGTGTTCACCATAATCACATTGTACTATGGTATAATAGATGTAAAACATTTCTATATTTTTCTACTTCTCCATCACCAAAAATTTGGTTTCTTCACCTCTAAGAAACTAAGTTAAGAGACTTCAAATGAGTGACCCATATTTGTTACATATGAATGAAAATTAAAATTAAATAATCGAGCTCAATATTTTTTATATTCACCTTATTCACATTAACTAATGGTATATTACATCTAAAAATATTTAACATTTTTCTTCACCATCCCGAAGTTTTAGGTTTTTTTATAACTAAGCAACAAATATAATACACTTTGTAGATGAAATAAATTAATTATATTTCCTTTTATACTCGATCACAAAAATTTATGTTTTTTCCCAACTAAAAAACAAAGTCAAAAGATTATAATTCTTGACATATATTTTATATAATATAGGTAAAAATTAAAATAAATAATCAAGCTAAAATTTATTCATATTTACCATTTTCACCTTGAATTAAGGTAAATTGGATGTATATATATTAAACATGTTTCTTCTCCGTCACCAAATTTCATTTTAATTCGTCCCTAAGCCACATAGTTAAAAGTCTATAAATGAATGACAAATAAATTATATCTACCTGGATAATCACTAGAACTAAATATTTAATGCTCAATATTATTTGTGTTCACCATAATCACATTGTATTATCATATAATAGATGTAAAAAATTTCTATATTTTTTTACTTCTCCATCACCAAATTTTTGGTTTCTTCACATCTAAGAAACTAAGTTAAGAGTCTTAAAATGAATGACCCATAATTTATACATATGAATGACAATTAAAATTAAATAATCGAGCTCAATATTGTTTATATTCATTTTAATCACATTAACATATGGTAAATTACATCTAAAAATATTTAAAATTTTTCTTCACCATCTCAAAGTTTTATATTTTTTTTATCACTAATCAACAAATATAACAGACTATAGTAGATGAAAAAAAATAATTTTATTGAATTTTCTACTCGATCAAATTTTTTTTTAGGTATTTTCCCAACTAAAAAACAAAGTCAAAAGACTATAATCCATGACATATATTTTATATAATATAGGTAAAAATTAAAATAATTAATCAAGCTAGAATTTATTCAGATTTACCATTTTCACCTTGATATATGGTATATTGGATGTAAATATATTCAATATGTTTCTTTTCCGCCACCAAATTTCATGTTACATCGTCACTAAGCCACATAGTTAAAAGACAATAAATGAATGACAAATAAATTATATCTACCTGGGAATCACTAAAATTAAATATTTAAGCTCAATATAATTTGTGTTCACCATAATCACATTGTACTAAGGTATAATAGATGTAAAACATTTCTATATTTTTCTACTTCTCCATCACCAAAAATTTGGTTTCTTCACCTCTAAGAAACTAAGTTAAGAGACTTCAAATGAGTGACCCATATTTGATACATATGAATGACAATTAAAATTAAATAATCGAGCTCAATATTTTTTATATTCACATTAACTAATGGTATATTACATCTAAAAATATTTAACATTTTTCTTCACCATCCCAAAGTTTTAGGTTTTTTTTTATCACTAAGCAACAAATATAGTACACTATAGTAGATGAAATAAATTAATTATATTTCCTTTTCTACTCGATCACAAAAATTTAGGTTTTTTCCCAACTAAAAAACAAAATCAAAAGATTATAATTCTTGACATATATTTTATATAATATAGGTAAAAATTAAAATAAATAATCAAGCTAGAATTTATTCATATTTAACATTTTCACCTTGAATTAAGGTAAATTGGATGTATATATATTAAACATGTTTCTTCTCTGTCACCAAATTTCATTTTAATTCGTCACTAAGCAAATAGTTAAAAGACTATAAATGAATGACAAATAAATTATATCTACCTGGGTAATCACTAAAACTAAATATTTAATGCTCAATATTATTTGTGTTCACCATAATCAGATTGTATTATCATATAATAGATGTAAAAAATTTCTATATTTTTCTACTTCTCCATTACCAAAATTTTGGTTTCTTCACATCTAAGAAGCTAAGTTAAGAGTTTTAAAATGAATGACCCATAATTTATACGTATGAATGACAAGTAAAATTAAATAATCGAGCTCAATATTGTTTATATTCATTGTAATCACATTGACTTATGGTAAGTTACATCTTAAAATATTTAACATTTTTCTTCACCATCCCAAATTTTATATTTTTTTTATAACTAAGCGACAAATATAATTGACTATAGTAGACGAAAAAAATTAATTATATTGAATTTTCTACTCGATCAAATTTTTTATAGGTACTTTCCCAACTAAAAAACAAAGTCAAAAGACTATAATCCATGACATATATTTTATATAATATAGGTAAAAATTAAAATAATTAATCAAGCTAGAATTTATTCATATTTACCATTTTCACCTTGATATATGGTATATTAGATGTAAATATATTCAATATGTTTCTTTTCCGCCACCAAATTTCATGTTACTTCGTCACTAAGCCACATAGTTAAAAAACTATAAAAGAATGACAAATATATTATATCTACCAGGGTAATCACTAAAATTAAATATTTAAGCTCAATATTATTTGTGTTCACCATAATCACATTGTACTATGGTATAATAGATGTAAAATATTTTTATATTTTTCTACTTCTCCATCATCAAAAATTTGGTTTCTTCACCTCTAAGAAACTAAGTTAAGAGACTTCAAATGAGTGACCCATATTTGATACATATGAATGACAATTAAAATTAAATAATCGAGCTCAATATTTTTTATATTCACCGTATTCACATTAACTAATGGTATATTACATCTAAAAATATTAACATTTTTCTACACCATCCCAAAGTTTTAGGTTTTTTTTATCACTAAGCAACAAATATAATACACTATAGTAGATGAAAAAAAATTAATTATATTTCCTTTTCTACTCGATCACAAAAATTTAGGTTTTTTCCCAACTAAAAAACAAAGTCAAAAGATTATAATTCTTGACATATATTTTATATAATATAGGTAAAAATTAAAATAAATAATAAAGCTAGAATTTATTCATATTTACCATTTTCACCTTGAATTAAGGTAAATTGGATGTATATATATTAAACATGTTTCTTCTCCGTCACCAAATTTCATTTTAATTCGTCACTAAGCCACATAGTTAAAAGACTATAAATGAATGACAAATAAATTATAGCTACCTGGGTAATCAGTAAAATTAAATATTTAATGCTCAATATTATTTGTGTTCACCATAATCACATTGTATTATCGTATAATAGATGTAAAAAATTTCTTTATTTTTCTACTTCTCCATTACCAAAATTTTGGTTTCTTCACCTCTAAGAAACTAAGTTAAGAGACTTCAAATGAATGACCCATAATTTATACATATGAATGACAATTAAAATTAAATAATCGAGCTCAATATTGTTTATATTCATTGTAATCACATTGACTTATGGTAAATTACATCTAAAAATATTTAACATTTTTCTTCACCGTCCCAAAGTTTTATATTTTTTTATAACTAAGCAACAAATATAATTGACTATAGTAGATGAAAAAAATTAATTATATTGAATTTTCTATTCAATCAAAACATTTTAGGTTTTTTGCCAACTAAAAAACAAAGTCAAAAGACTATAATCCATGACATATATTTTATATAATATAGGTAAAAATTAAAATATTTAATCAAGCTAGAATTTATTCATATTTACCATTTTAACCTAGATATATGGTATATTGGATGTAAATATATTCAGTATGTTTCTTTTCCGCCACCAAATTTCATGTTACTTCGTCACTAAGCCACATAGTTAAAAAACTATAAATGAATGACAAATAAATTATATCTACTTGGGTAATCACTAAAATTAAATATTTAATGCTCAATATTATTTGTGTTCACCATAATCACATTGTATTATCGTATAATAGATGTAAAAAATTTCTATATTTTTCTACTTCTCCATCACCAAAAATTTGGTTTCTTCACCTCTAAGAAACTAAGTTAAGAGACTTCAAATGAATGACCCATAATTTATACATATGCATGACAATTAAAATTAAATAATCGAGCTCAATATTGTTTATATTCATCTTAATCATATTGAATTATGGTAAATTACATCTAAAAATATTTAACATTTTTCTTCACCAAAGTTTTATGTTTTTTTGTCACTAAGCAAAAAATATAATAGACTACAGTAGTTGAAAAAAATTAATTATATTGAATTTTTCTACTCGATCAATAAATTTTAGGTTTTTTCCCAACTAAAAAACAAAGTCAATTACTATAATCCATGACATATATTTTATATATTATAGGTTAAAATTAAAATAAATAATCAAGCTAGAATTTATTCATATTTACCATTTTCACCTTGAAATATGGTAAATTAGATGTATATATATTAAATATGTTTCTTCTCCGTCACCAAATTTCATTTAAATTCATCACGAAGCCACATAGTTAAAAGACTATAAATGAATGACAAATAAATTATATCTATCTTAGTAATCAATAAAATTAAATATTTAAGCTCAATATTATTTGTGTTCACCATAATCACAATGTATTATGGTATAATAGATGTAAAAACTTTCTTTATTTTTCTAGTTCTCCATCACAAAAATTTGTGTTTCTTAACCTCTAAGAAACTAAGTTAAGAGACTTCAAATGAATGACCCATAATTTATACATATGAATGACAATTAAAAATAATAATCGAGCTCAATATTGTTTATATTCATCGTAATCACATTGACTTATGGTAAATTACATCTAAAAATATTTAACCATCCCAAAGTTTTAAGTTTTTTTTATCACTAAGCAACAAATATAATAGACTATAGTAGATGAAAAAAATTAATTATATTGAAGTTTTCTACTCGATCAAAAAATTTTAGGCTTTTTCCAAAATAAAAAACAAAGTCAAAAGACTATAATCCATGACATATATTTTTATATAATATAGGTAAAAATTAAAGTAAATAATCAAATAGAATTTATTGATATTTACCATTTTTACTTTGAATTATGGTAAATTAGATGTAAATATTATAAATTTAATTCTTTTCCGTCACCAAATTTCATGTTACTTCGTCACTAAGCCACAGAGTTAAAAGACTATAAATGAATGACAAATAAATTATATCTACCTGTATAATCACTAAAATTTAATATTTAATCTCAATATTATTTGTGTTCACCATAATCACATTGTACTATGGTATAATAGATGTAAACAATTTCTATATTTTTCTACTTCTCCACCAAAATTTTAATTTCTTCACCTCTAAGAAACTAAGTTAAGAAACTTCAAATGAGTGACCCATAATTTACACAAATGAATGAAAATTCTAATTAAATAATCGAGCTCAATATTGTTTATATTCACCGTATTCATATTGACTTATGGTGTATTACTTCTAAAAATATTCAACATTTTTCTTCACCATCCCAAAGTTTTAGGTGTTTTTTTTATCACTAAGCAACAAATATAATAGACTATAGTAGATGAAAAAAATTAATTATATTGAATTTTTCTACCTGATCAAATTTTTTTAGGTTTTTTCCCAACTAAAATATAAAGTCAAAAGACTATAATCCATGACATATATTTTATATAATATAGGTAAAAATTAAAATAAATAATCAAGCTAGAATTTATTGATGTTTACCATTTTCACCTTGAATTATGGTAAATTTGATGTATATATATTAAATATGTTTCTTCTCCGTCACCAAATTTCATTTTACTTCGTCAATAACCCACACAGTTAAAAGACTATAAATGAATGACAAATAAATTATATCTACCTGGGTAATCACTAAAATTAGATATTTAAGCTCAATATTATTTTTATTCACCATAATCACATTATATTATGGTATAATAGATCTAAAACATTTCTATATTTTTCTATATCTCCATCACCAAAATTTTGGTTTCTTCACCTCTAAGAAACTATGTTAAGAGACTTCAAATGAATGACCCATAATTTATACATATGAATGACAACTAAAATTAAATAATCGAGCTTGATATTGTTTATATTCATCGTAATCACATTGTCTTATGTTAAATTACATCTAAAAATATTTAACATTTTTCTTCACCATCCAAAAGTTTTAGGTTTTATTTTTATCACTAAGAAACAAATATAATAGACTATAGTTGATGAAAAAAAGTAATTATATTGAATTTTTCTACTAGATAAAAAATGTTTAGGTTTTTTCGCAACTAAAAAACATAGTCAAAAGTCTATAATCAGTGACATATATTTTATATAATATATGTAAAAATTAAAATAGATAATCAAGCTAGAATTTATTCATATTTACCATTTTCACCTTGAATTATGGTAAATTGGATGTATATATATATATTAAATATGTTTCTTCTCCGTCACCAAATTTCATTTTAATTCGTCAATAAGCCACATAGTTAAAAGACTATAAATGAATGACAAATAAATTATATCTACCTGCGTAATCACTAAAATTAAATATTTAAGCTCAATATTATTTGTGTTCACCATAATCACATTGTATTATGGTATAATAGATGTAAAAAATTTCTATATTTTTCTACTTCTCCATCACCAAAATTTGTGTTTCTTCACCTCTAAGAAACTAAGTTAAGACACTTCAAATGAATGACCCATAATTTATACATATGAATGAAAATTAAAATAAAATAATCGAGCTCAATATTTTTTATATTCATCGTAATCACATTGACTTATGGTAAATTACATCTGAATATATTTAACATTTTTCTTCACCATCCCAAAGTTTTAAGTTTTTTTTATCACTAAGCAACAAATATAATAGACTATAGTAGATGAAAAAAATTAATTATATTGAATTTTTGTATTCAATCAAAACATTTTAGGTTTTTTGCCAACTAAAAAACAAAGTCAAAAGACTATAATCCATGACATATATTTTATATAATATAGGTAAAAATTAAAGTAAATAATCAAATAGAATTTATTGATATTTACCATTTTCCATTTAATTTATGGTAAATTAGATTTAAATATATTAAATATAATTCTTTTCCGTCACCAAATTTCATGTTACTTCGTCACTAAGCCACATAGTTAAAAGACTATAAATGAATGACAAATAAATTATATCTACCTGGATAATCACTAAAATTTAATATTTAAGCTCAATATTATTTGTGTTCACCATAATCACATTGTACTATGGTATGATAGATGTAAACAATTTCTATATTTTTCTACTTCTCCATCACCAAATTTTTAATTTCTTCACCTCTAAGAAACTAAGTTAAGAAACTTCAAATGAGTGACCCATAATTTACACATATGAATGAAAATTCTAATTAAATAATCGAGCTCAATATTGTTTTTATTCACCGTATTCACATTGACTTATGGTGTATTACTTCTAAAAATATTCATCGTTTTTCTTCACCATCCCAAAGTTTTAGGTTTTTTTTTATCACTAAGCAAAAATATAATAGACTATAGTAGATGAAAAAAGTAATTATATTGAATTTTGCTACTCGATCAAATTTTTTTAGGTTTTTTCCCAGCTAAAAAATAAAGTCAAAAGACTATAATCCATGACATATATTTTAAATAATATAGGTAAAAATTAAAATAAATAATCAATCTAGAATTTATTGATATTTACGATTTTCACCTTGAATTATGGTAAATTGGATGTATATATATTAAATATGTTTCTTCTCCGTCACCAAATTTCACTTTAATTAGTCACTAAGCAATATAGTTAAAAGACTATAAATGAATGACAAATAAATTATATCTACCTTGGTAATCACTAAAATTAAATATTTAATGCTCAATATTATTTGTGTTCACCATAATCACATTGTATATCGTATAATATATGTAAAAAATTTCTATATTTTTCTACTTCTCCATCACCAAAATTTTGGTTTCTTCACCTCTAAGAAACTAAGTTAAGAGACTTCAAATGAATGACCCATAGTTTATACATATGAATGACAATTAAAATTAAACAATCGGGCTCAATATTGTTTATATTCATCTTAATCACATTGACTTATGGTAAATTACATCTAAAAATATTTATCATTTTTCCACACCATCCCAAAGTTTTAGGTTTTTTTTATCACTAAGCAACAAATATAATAGACTATAGTAGATGACAAAAATTAATTATTTTGAATTTTTCTATTCGATCAAATTTTTTTAGGTTTTTTCCCAACTAAAAAATAAAGTCAAAAGACTACAATCCATGACATATATTTTTATATAATATAGGTAAAAATAAAATAAATAATCAAGCTAGAATTTATTCATATTTACCATTTAAACCTTGAATTATGGTAAATTGGATGTATATATATATATATATATATATATATATATATATATATATATATATATATATATATATATATATATATATATATATATATATATATATATATATATATATATATATATATATATATATATATATATATATATATATATATATATATATATATATATATATATATATATATATATATATATATATATATATATATATATATATATATATATATATATATATATATATATATATATATATATATATATATATATATATATATATATATATATATATATATATATATATATATATATATATATATATATATATATATATATATATATATTAAATATGTTTCTTCTCCGTCACCAAATTTCATTTTAATTCGTCACTAGCCACATAGTTTAAAGACTATAAATGAATGACAAATAAATTATATCTACCCGAGTAATCACTAAAATTAAATATTTAAGCTCAATATTATTTGTGTTCACCATAATCACATTGTATAATGGTAGAATAAATGTAAAAAATTTCTATATTTTCACCAAAATTTGTGTTTCTTCACCTCTAAGAAACTAAGTTAAGAGACTTCAAATGAATGACCCATAATTTATACATATGAATGACAATTAAAATTAAATAATCGAGCTCAATATTTTTTATATTCATCGTAATCACATTGACTTATGGTAAATTACATATGAAAATATTTAACATTTTTCTTCACCATCCCAAAGTTTTAAGTTTTTTTTATCACTAAGCAACAAATATAATAGACTATAGTAGATGAAAAAAATTAATTATATTGAATTTTTCTATTCAATCAAAAAATTTTAGGTTTTTGGCCAACTAAAAAACAAAGTCAAAAGACTATAATCCAAGACATATATTTTATATAATATAGGTAAAAATTAAATTAAATAATCAAATAGAATTTATTGATATTTACCATTTTCACCTTGAATTATGGTAAATTAGATGTAAATATATTAAATATAATTCTTTTCCGTCACCAAATTTCATGTTACTTCGTCACTAAGCCACATAGTTAAAAGACTAAAAATGAATGACAAATAAATTATATCTACCTGGATAATCACTAAAATTTAATATTTAAGCTCAATATTATTTGTGTTCACCATAATCACATTGTACTATGTTATGATAGATGTAAACAATTTTTATATTTTTCTACTTCTCTATCACCAATATTTTAATTTCTTCACCTCTAAGAAACTAAGTTAAGAAACTTCAAATGAGTGACCCATAATTTACACATATGAACGAAAATTCTAATTAAATAATCGAGCTCAATATTTTTTATATTCACTGTATTCACATTGACTTATGGTGTATTAATTCTAAAAATATTCAACATTTTTCTTCACCATCCCAAAGTTTTAAGTTTTTTTTTATCACTAAGCAACAAATATAATAGACTATAGTAGATGACAAAATTAATTATATTGAATTTTTCTAATCGATCAAATTTTTTTAAGTTTTTTCCCAGCTAAAAAATAAAGTCTAAAGACTATATAACCCATGACATATATTTTATATAATATAGGTAAAAATTAAAATAAATAATCTATCTATAAATTATTGATATTTATCATTTTCACCTTGAATTAAGGTAAATTGGATGTACATATATTAAATATGTTTCTTCTCCGTCACCAAATTTCATTTTAATTCGTCTCTAAGCCACATAGTTAAAAGACTATAAATGAATGACAAATAAATTATATCTACCTGGGTAATCATTAAAATTAAATATTTAAGCTCAATATTATTTGTGTTCACTATAACCACATTGTATTATGGTATAATAGATTTAAAGAATTTCAATATTTTTCTACTTCTCCATCATCAAAATTTTGGTTTCTTCACCTCTAAGAAACTAATTTAAAAGACTTCAAATGAATGACCCATAATTTATACATGTGAATGTCAATTAAAAATAAATAATCGAGCTCAATATTGTTTATATTCATTGTGATCACATTGAATTATGGTAAATTACAACTAAAAATATTTAACATTTTTCTTCACCATCCCAAAGTTTCATGTTTTTTTTATCACTAAGAAACAAATATAATAGACTATAGTAGATGAAAAAAATTAATTATATTGAATATTCTACTCGATCAAATTTTTTTTTTATGTATTTTCCCCACTAAAAAACAAAGTCAAAAGACTATAATCCATGACATATATTTTATATAAATAGGTAAAAATTAAAATAAATAATCAAGCTAGAATTTATTCATATTTACCATTTTCACCTTGAATTATGGTATATTGGATGTAAATATATTCAATATGTTTCTTTTCCGCCACCAAATTTCATGTTACTTCGTCACTAAGCCACATAGTTAAAAGACTATAAATGAATGACAAATAAATTATATCTACCTGGGTAATGACTAAAATTAAATATTTAAGCTCAATATTATTTGTGTTCACCATAATTACATTGTACTATGGTATAATAGATGAAAAACATTTCTATATTTTTCTACTTCTCCATCACCAAAAATTTGGTTTCTTCACCTTTAAGAAACTAAGTTAAGAGACTTCAAATGAGTGACCCATATTTGATACATATGAATGACAATTAAAATTAAATAATCGAGCTCAATATTGTTTATATTCAATGTATTCACATTAACTTATGGTATATTACATCTAAAATTATTTAACATTTTTCTTCACCATCCCAAAGTTTTAGGTTTTTTTGTATCACTAAGCAACAAATATAATACACTATAGTAGATGTAAAAAATTAATTATATTTTCTTTTTCTACTCGATCATAAAACTTTAGGTTTTTTCCCAACTAAAAAACAAAGTCAAAAGATTATAAATCTTGAGATATATTTTATATAATATATGTAAAAATTAATATAAATAATCAAGCTAGAATTTATTCATATTAACCATTTTCACCTTGAATTATGGTAAATTGGATGTATATATATTAAACATGTTTCTTCTCCGTCACCAAATTTCATTTTAATTAGTCACTAAGCGACGTAGTTAAAAGACTATAAATGAATGACAAATAAATTATATCTACCTTGTGTCATACCCCAAATTTGTCCTACTTCGGCAATTAATGAAAGTTTTACTACTTCATGACTTCTGGCCACGACTCTCCAAGATTTCTCTTTAAATAAATTGCTTGTATGCACATTTAACTCAAGTTATCCAAAGGTACTTCATACGGTCGATTTAGCCTCAGACTTTGTTCAATTTGATTGTAAACATCGAGCTATATGTGGATTCTAAATCAGTTTGTGACAAACTTGGATTTAGCTAGCAAATTTCAAGTCATCGGTTTGTGACAAATTAAAGTTTGACTTGCAAATTTCAGGTCATAATTAAATTAGACTTTGGATGCAAACAGTCCAGAAGATATTTCGATTCAATTCAAAGGCTTACGGTATGATGCGTTGGAGGAATGAATCACCCATATTATACAGATCAATTAGCTCGCTTTAAGGCCAATCTCGTCGGTATAGAAAAGATTAAAAGAATGTTTGTTTAAAAGGGCCAAGACATAATCAGGACGTGATCGAAACATGTGTTGAATTTGAGTCATGCATAATTAAAGTTAAGAATCATTTTTCAAGTCACAAGAAAGATTACCATGCTCATATATTGCGAAACACTTGGGGTTTGATACAAAACTGGTCCCGTACGTATAGACATACTTCTTTTCGAAATGCAATTAACAAGCTATAAGGATCAAATTAGTAAGTCGCCAATGGAGTTGTTTCTGTAAAGCATTAAACCTATACTATTTAAAAGGAGAAGCTATGGCCCATTCATGTGAGGCCCATTGCCTAAGGAAAATATATAAACAATTGTTATCAAAATAAGGAGAGTACATGATCATGAAGGGATTATGCACCGCTCCACCAGCATTGCAGTACCGGCCAACACAAGGTACATATGCAAGTTATTAATAAAAACATGTGCAAGTAATACCAAGACCAAAGCCTATTTTACATTTGCATCCATTTTCACTCTTTTCTTCGTTTTCCCTTCTTTACAAAGTTGATCAAATCTTCCACAAAACTGAAAAACAGAGCCACACATTCATCACTCATCGAGTTTCGGCAATGCACCACGTGGGTAGTGTAGGGAACCCAAATAATTCAACTCGCCCACGCAAGGAAAAGAGATTGACATATGTGTTGAATGATTCTGATGACACAGCATTGTGCAGGCATAAATTGCTTGGCTGTACTTAAGTCTGAATCATCTGATGAGTCTGATTTCTTTCCACCGGAAGTCGTGATGGCAAACTAAGAAGGTGGGCACTATCTATGGATGTAGCGGCATGCTCTGCGGCCTTTGAATCTCACTTGGATTGGGAAAATTTACTAGGACGCTCTGCCAAACTCACTACGGAAAATGTATCAGGATCTTCAGATTCTATGTTAAGGCTTTGGAATCTCGGTCAGCAACGGTGTGTGCATTCTTATGCCGTTCATACAGATTCTGTTTGGGCTCCTCCTTGAACAACTCGGCTACAAAAAAAACATTAAAAATCAGAGTAGTGACTCTCTTGACATCCAAAACAGATTCAAATACTTTGACCATTTTGTAATTCCATCAAAACCTTCGTGTATCGATTTCCTATGGTGACACCTGAAATGGTTGTGAATGCAAAATTGAAATGGCAACATCACATATAGGACTCACAAAAAGGATTTATTATTCAAAAGGATGATGATGTTGGTAAAGAGGCTTACAATCTGCCTTTGCTTCCCTTAGCAAATGGCAGTTTCGCATCATTTTTGGAAGCATCAAAAGGAAATTCATACTCCATTTGTGATGAATTAGAGTACAAGCTGTTGCAACCTGTTTCGGACAGAGTGATTGATCGCAATGTTCCTTCCAACATATTGAGCAGGCTCTCTGGTGTTGCAATGTCTTCAAATACCAACCTTGCTCTTTTCAGTATTCAATATTTTGTTTAGTTATTCCCTGCATTTATGCCAAGCTGACTCCATGTTGCACTTTCCCCTCCATCAAACATCATCAAGAGTCTCCAAATGCGGCATTACCGAGAAGATGTCCAAGCCGATTCACAACCTTACCTTCAACCGCCTTCAAGATTCCCACTCCAATATCCTATAACCGAAACTTGCATCAGTTCAAAATGACTGAGTTATGGGAGAACAAACACGATAAGAGATGCCATAAATGATTCAATAACTACCTCTCCCAAAATTATGCTTACCTCATGTGTTGAAACATAAGAATTGAAGAAGTCCACAATACTGTGATCACATGAGCCCAGAATTCTCAACAGATGCCAGATGGTTCACTAAAATGTTGATGCTTCTATTCAGCTACATGCTCCAAACTCCTGCTAGAGTATCCTTAGAAGCCTAGCCGCCTTTCACAATCAAGTTCACATTGATGTCCATTGTGCAAGTTAAAGCTCCTGGAGCTTGAGACCTTCGAATAACAAGCAGCACACAAGGAAAAGCTGGCGCGAGTTCGTTATTCCCCTCGTCGTATCAAACCATTGTAGTGCCAAGTCCCCCACGAGCGCATACATGAATAAAAGGTGGTTAGTACAATATACAAGCCATAATCAGTTCACAATGCAAAAAAAAAACAATGAGGTCCCTTGTTTCAACAGAGCAGCCATGGTGAAGGGTCCTGGTCTCTACACTGACATCGGCAAGAAAGCCAGAGATCTGTTGTGCAAGGATTATCACAATGACAAGAAGTTCACTATCAAACAATTACTCACCTATTAGAGTTGCTATAACATCTGTTAGAACACATATTGGTTCTTAATAATATCTCTTTGTTTTGATGATAACTATTAGGAAATTTTGTATTTAAGAATTATATACTCTAAAATTTGCTTGAGAGTTTTTACTGCAGATAGTAAGGAAATTAACACTCCAGAAGCAAATCAGAATTGAATACAAGAAATTAACTAGAATCTGTAGCGCCAGATGCACTCATTAGAAGATTCTGATTGCTGCTTACAGAAGATCCTGAGCGTAGCCTCCAGAAGGATCTGAGGCAAGAAGCTCCAGAAGATTCTGAAGCAGAAGCTCCAGAAGAATCTGAAGCAAGCAGAAGCATCTGAAGCAAGTCAGAAGCATCTGAAGCAAAGAAGAATATTGTATGAAGAGTTTTTCAAAGCATAACTTCTACAGAAGATTCTGAAAGTACTAAAGCTGCCAGTACTGAAGTTATGTTTCAAATATGCTCTGATATTTAACACGCTGAAAGCACACATGCTGCAGAAGACTCTGATCCAGCAAAGTTTTGATCATCATTAGAAGACTCTGACCCAATCAGACTCTGATGAACTTGCTGAAAACTGAAGAAGAAATATTCAAAAAATATATCCGTTGGAGTAAATCAAACATCTCTTTCCTCATTTGTGCTAGACACAAGAACACAGACAAAAAGGATTTTTCTGTGCTTTCTTCTTCTAGGAAAGGTCACTTGATGTGAAGACAAAAAGGCTCAGACCTTTTTGGGACACTCTTCTCAACGTGCAGCTCACATTGGATCAGCTGCCTATAAAAGCAAGACTCCACCAAATTCTTCAGTTAGACATTTTGCTGAGAAATAATTAAAACATTCAAGCTCTCATACTTTCATATTCATTCTTAGAGTTATTTGTACTTAAACTTAAGAGAAATATCACTGTTGTGATAAAAGCTTTTTAGAAGCATTCTTACTCTTGTATTAGATTTACATTGATTGTAAATGATTTCCTTAAGAGGATTCAGTTGGAATCAGTAGCTCTTGAGAAGACTAAGAACAATTGTTCTTAGGTGTTACCAAGGTTGTCAAACTCGCGGGTAGACTCGTAAACTCGTACGAGTTTACGAGTCTAGGAAGCATAAACGAGTAGACTCATGCATAGAATCTTTTTTTGATAGACTCTATTAAACTCGAGTAGACTCGCACAAACTCGTATAGAATCGCGAGTCTATAACGAGTTTATGAGTCTATAAGTTTTTTTTAGAATTTTTTTTAAAACCGAAAAAGGCCTAAATTTTCCAAAATATTTTATTTTATTTAAAAACACCCTTATTTTTTTTCTTGTACGATAATTAGAAAGTCCTTCTCTCTCTCTCTCTTAGCCTCTTGTTTCAACAAAGTTTCTTCCTCCCTTCATCAACAGCGTGAGTTTGTTTTGTCTCTTGTTGTGTTCGTGTTCATAGATGTGAATTAATCCTATGCTTTGTAAGTATTTTCTTATATGATTCAATTTGATGTTTCTCATGTATGATATCTTGTGTAAAGGTAATGCGTCGTTGCCCAATCAGGTCCAATGATCTCAATGCAGATGTATCAAGTTGCATGTGACAAAATAGTTTAGAAAGTTTATGATTTATAGCAGAAAATAGTTTAGGACGGATATGCTACAGTGTTACCTACTTAAGAGTGATATTTCTATGGAGATATGACTCTAGAATTAAAGAGGTTTGTAATTTGTGTTCTAAGCTTAACTTATAACTCTTCTAGTTGTGAACATAATTGGAATTCCTTTGAAATGACAATGAATTATTATTTTTTTCTTTATAGACTTGATTTTAATATTTTTGGAAACATTGAGTTGAATTATTATTTACTTTTTAGGTTCATAAAAAGAGAAGAAATAGGTTGCATTAAAAAGAGGTGAATAATTTGGTTTATGTCATGTAGAATTTAAAGTTGAAAAATAGAAAAGGAAAATCAAATAGTGTTGTTATTTCATTTGTGTCATATACGAGGCATTTATAAGTTTAAGAACACAGAAGTGTGTCATATATGTGTAAATTATAGGTTTTTTAATGTCATTTTTAATTTTCCATAGACTCGTACGAGTTTGCGAGTCGAGTCTGCGAGTCGAGTCTGCAGACCCTAAACGAGTCTGAGTAGACTCGCGAGTTTGACAACCTTGGGTGTTACTATTGTAATCTGTTTGATTAAATAGTGGATTAAGTCCTTGTTGAGAAAGGCAAATCACTCTAGAAAGGGTGGACTGGAGTAGTTGAGTTCAACGAACTAGGATAAAAATAATTGTGTTTTAATTCTAAGTTTTAATCTTTCATACTTATTCAACCCCCCTTCTAAGTATTATCTCACCTTCAGTTGGCATCAGAGCTCCGGTTCTGTGTGTGCTACCACTTAATAGTGACAGTAAAGATCCAGAGAGAAATACTTTGATATATATTTATTTGCTACAATGGCTGATAATACAATATCCAACATTAACAATAAATATGAAGAAAGGGACAGAATCAGCACCAAACCCCCTAT
The DNA here is from genome assembly GCA_963859935.3 of Lathyrus sativus. Classification (NCBI taxonomy): domain Eukaryota; kingdom Viridiplantae; phylum Streptophyta; class Magnoliopsida; order Fabales; family Fabaceae; genus Lathyrus; species Lathyrus sativus. The sequence continues at coordinate 6,812,548 of OZ012738.1, read as the reverse complement.
GTTTGATGGGGAGAAATTTGATTACTGGAAAGACAGAATTGAAAGTTTTTTCCTTGGATATGATGCTGATTTATGGGATCTAGTCTTAGATGGATATGTCCATCCCACAGATGGGAATGGCAAGAAGATAGATAGAAAATCTATGACAGATGCTCAGAAGAAAGATTTTAGGAATCATCACAAGGCCAGAACAATATTATTAAATGCAATTTCTCATACTGAGTATGAAAAAATTACAAACAGGGAAATTGCTTTTGATATGTTTGAATCCTTAAAGATGACTCATGAGGGAAACTCGCAAGTCAAGGAAACAAAAGCTCTGGCTCTGATCCAGAAGTATGAGGCCTTCAAGATGGAAGACTCTGAATCTGTTGAAGCTATGTTCTCCATATTTCAGATCCTCACAACTGGGCTAAAGGTTCTGGACAAGGGATACTCCACATCAGATCATGTAAAGAAAATCATCAGAAGTCTACCTACCAGATGGAGACCAATGGTGACTGCCTTGAAGATGGCTAAAGATCTGAACAAGATCTCTTTAGAAGAACTCATCAGCTCACTAAGGAGCCATGAAATTGAGCTTGAGGAAGATGAACCTCAGAAGAAAGAAAAAGGTAAATCTGTTGCCTTAAAATCTAATAAATCTGCTAAAGCTTTGCATGTTATTGAAGAAAGCTCTGAAGAATCTTCTTCTTCTGAAGAAGATGAATTATCCATGTTGTCCAGAAGGATCAACAGACTCTGGAAGCACAAGGGAAAGAAGTTCAACAACTTCAGAAGATCTGATCATAGAAAGGAATCTTCTGGGCACAGAAGATCTGGCAAGAAAGAAGTTGTATGCTATGAGTGCAAAGAACCTGGGCATTACAAGAATGATTGCCCCAAACTTCAAAAAGAAAAACCCAAGAAGAAGTTTAACAAAAAGAAGAAGGTTCTAATGGCAACATGGGATGACTCAGATGAATCTGAATCATCTTCTGAATCAGAAGAAGAATGTGCCAATGTTGCACTGATGGCCAGCACAGAAGATCAGGAGGAAGGAACCTCAGGATATGAATCCGATTCTGAATCTGATGATGATGCTGAAGAGGTAATGCCTAAACTTACTAAAGAAGAACTTATAAAAGTTTTATCAAAAGTTCTTAAAAGTTATAACAATATCAAACTCAAATACAAGAAGCTGAAAAGCAATCTTGAATCTGAGATTGATCTTCTGAAGACAGAACTTGTTGAGCAAAAAGAAATTAATCTGAAAATCAAAAATGACTTTGAAATAACTCAACAAGAATCTGAATCTGAGACTAAGTCATGTGAAAACATTTTAGAAAAATATGACTCTAGCTTTCAGAGATTCCTTACTAAGAGCATAGACAGAAGCAAGATGGCTTCTATGATCTATGGTGTTAGTGGGAACAACAGAAGAGGTATTGGATATGAATCTTCATCTGGAAGTAATCCAAAATCTGTTGACAAACTTTTCATCAAGAAGACACCTTTGTATTCTCAATTTAAATTTGGCCACTTAAATGACATTAAACACACAAGCTCTGAGAAGAATACTTATGTGTTTAAACCCAAGGCAAGTCAGAATAAACATTATGTTGAAAAACAGAAGTTTAGACAAACCTACAAATCAACTAACCCCAAAGGACCCAAGAAGATCTGGGTACCTAAAAATAAAATAATTCATGTTGCAGATGTTCTTAGCAGCAAGGTCAGGACGCCAATCATGGTACCTGGACTCTGGATGCTCACGACACATGACAGGAGAAAAGTCTATGTTCCAAAGCCTGGAACTTAGATCTAGAGGTGACGTGAAGTTTGGAGGGAACCAGAAGGGTAAGATCATTGGATCTGACACTATTGGAAATGGTAAACTTCCCTCTATTACTAATGTTTTACTTGTTGAAGGGTTAAAGCATAACTTATCGTCCATAAGTCAATTAAGTGACAATGGTTATGATATTACCTTTAATCAAAAATGTTGTAAAGCTATTAGTCAAAAGGATGGCTCTATCCTATTTAGTGGTAAGAGGAAAAACAACATTTATAAAATAAATCTTTCAGAACTTAAAGTTCAAAATGTTAAATGCCTCTTGTCTGTTAATGAAGAGTAATGGGTCTGACGCAGAAGATTGGGCCATATTAATATGAGACGTATATCTCAGATTAATAAACTTAATCTTGTCAGAGGACTCCCTAATCTGAAGTTCACTTCAGATGCTCTTTGTGAAGCATGCCAAAAGGGGAAGTTTTCAAAATCTTCATTTAAATCAAAAAATGTTGTTTCTACTTCCAAACCACTAGAATTACTTCATATTGATCTGTTTGGACCAGTGAAAACTGCATCCATCAGAGGCAAGAAGTATAAATTAGTCATTATTGATGACTATAGTAGATGGACATGGGTAAAGTTCTTAAAACACAAGGATGAGTCACATTCTGTGTTCTTTGACTTCTGCAAGCAAGTCCAGAATGAAAAGGATTTCAAAATTATAAAAGTCAGAAGTGATCATGGTGGTGAATTTGAAAATAAATATTTTGAAAAATATTTTTCTGAAAATGGCATTGCTCATGATTTTTCCTGTCCTAGAACTCCACAGCAAAATGGGGTTGTAGAGAGGAAAAACAGAACTCTGCAAGAAATGGCCAGAACCATGATCAATGAGACAAATCTGGCAAAACACTTTTGGGCAGAAGCAATCTACACAGCCTGTTACATTCAGAACAGAGTGTCTGTAAGACCTCTTCTGAAGAAGACTCCATATGAACTGTGGAAGAACAAAAAGTCCAACATTTCATATTTTCATCCTTTTGGATGTATTTGCTATATGTTAAATACTAAGGATAATCTGAACAAGTTTGATTCCAAAGCACAGAAGTGTTTCATGCTTGGATATTCTGAACGCTCTAAAGGCTACAGAGTATACAACACTGAGACACAGATTGTGGAAGAATCCATTCATGTCAAATTTGATGATAAGCTTGGCTCTGAAAAGCCAAAGCAGTCTGAAAACTCTGCAGATAGGGAAGTAGTCTTCATTGACTCTGAAGTTCCAGAAGCAGACAAAATCCAAGTGAAGGAACCAGAAGCAACGCCAGATGCTATTCCTTTAACTTCTCAGATGAACAATCTAAACATTTATGAAGAATCAACTGTTAGAGGATCATCATCCAGAATTAAAGCTTCTCATATAGAGGATGTTATTATTGGAAAGAAGGATGATCCCATCAGAACAAGATCCTTTCTAAGATCATCTGAAGCATCACTATTTGGACTGGTGTCAGAAATTGAACCATCTTCTGTAGATGAAGCTCTACAAGACAATGATTGAATTATTGCCATGCAAGAAGAGCTAAATCAATTCACTAGAAATGATGTATGGGATCTAGTTCAAAGGCCACAAGGATTCAATATAATTGGTACAAAATGGGTCTTTAGAAATAAGCTGAATGAGAAAGGAGAAGTTGAAAGGAATAAGGCAAGGCTTGTAGCTCAAGGGTACAGTCAACAAGAAGGTATTGGTTACACTGAGACATATGCTCCAGTGGTAAGGTTAGAATCTATACGCCTTCTTATTTCATTTTCTGCACAAAATAACATCACTCTGTATCAGATGGATGTTAAAAGTGCCTTTCTTAATGGTATTATAGAAGAAGAAGTTTATGTCCACCAACCTCCTGGTTTTGAAAATGAAAAATTTCCAGATCATGTTTTCAAATTAAAGAAATCTCTATATGGTTTAAAACAAGCTCCCAGAGCTTGGTATGAGAGATTGAGCAATTTTCTTCTGGAGAAAAATTTTATCAGAGGCAAAGTGGATACAACACTCTTTTGTAAATCAATTAAGAAAGATCTTCTAATTTGCCAAATTTATGTAGATGATATTATTTTTGGATCAACAAATATTATGCTTGGAAAGGAGTTTGCTACATGTATGCAGGCAGAATTTGAAATGAGCATGATGGGAGAACTCAGATTCTTTCTAGGAATCCAAGTTAATCAAACTCCAGAGTACACTTACATACATCAGACAAAATATGTTAAAGAACTTCTGAAGAAATTTAACATGACTGATAGTAAGCTGGCAAATACTCCCATGCATCCTACTAGCTCACTTGGCAAGGAAGAGGTAAGTAAGAAAGTAGACTAGAAGCTCTACAGAGGTATGATTGGTTCTCTTCTTTATCTAACTGCTTCTAGACCTGACATATTGTTCAGTGTTTGCCTGTGTGCTAGATTCCAATCAGATCCTAGAGAATCACACTTGACAGCTGTCAAGAGGATTCTAAGGTATCTGAAAGGTACTTCTAATGTGGGTTTGTGTTACAGAAAATCTGATGATTTCAAATTAGTTGGATTCTGTGATGCTGACTACGCTGGAGACAGAGTGGAAAGAAAAAGTACTTCTGGAAGTTGTCAATTTCTAGGAAGAAATCTAATCTCCTGGTACAGCAAGAAGCAACCCACAATTGCACTTTCAACCACAGAGGCATAATACATTGCTGCTGTTAGATGTAGCACGTAGATGCTCTGGATGAAGAGTCAACTAGAAGATTATCAAATTTTTGAAAGTAACATTTCTATCTTTTGTGATAATACTTCTGCTATATGTTTGTCCAAGAATCCCATTTTACACTCTAAGACAAAACATATAGAAATTAAGCATCATTTCATCAGAGACTATGTTCAGAAGGGAATCATAAATTTAGCCTTTGTTGATACAGATCATCAATGGGCAGATATTTTTACAAAATCCCTTGTTGAAGATAGATTTAAATTTATTCTGAAAAATATTGGTATGGATTTTTGTCCAGAATGATATTTGTCAGAAGCAAATTTTTACAGATGCAAAAATGCCTAATGTTCTGAAGTATTTCTTCTGATTGCTTATTTATTCTGCTTAATATTTTTTTGTGAAACTCTGAACTAACAATCCTTAGAAGATCTGAACGTTGGCTAATGTTTCATTTCTAAAGAGAATTCAGAACACATGCAAGCAAACACGTGTCACACCAAATCTGAAGAGGTGGCGTGTACATTACTGAAAAGACGTTTGAGGTGAAGTTTGAATAGTGAAAATCTTGATTTTCCCCCCAAATTGTCAGAAGCAATAAATGTTTGAAATGATTATTATTCTTTTCATTTAATGCTTGTTAAAACGTGCAATTTCTGACTGATGGTATGCCTAAATGTTTTAGTATAAATACTTGACCTATCTTCACTTTCACACTTTTCACAATCTCAGAAAGTTTATGCATTTTCATCTCCTCTTTTCTCTGCATAAAAACCCTAAACATAAGCGTGTGACAAAGCAATCTTCAATGGCAACTTCATCATCAACAGCTGCTCAATTCCAATCTTCAATGGCTGCAGTTACTTCTGCAAACATGGGTGTTGCTCCTTATTCTCCTCCCAAAAGAACTCTTCTAACCCCTGTTGAAAAATTGGAGGTTTTGTGTGAATCAATGGTAGAGTTTGATTCACTTGCAGAAAATGGCTTTGAATTTCGTTCTATCATTGGTGCTCAAGGATGGGTAAAGTACTTTGATAGAATCTTTGGACCAGTTTATCCCCTCCTTGTGAAAGAATTCTGGATCCATGCCTCAGTTTACCCTAAGTTCATCCTATCTTCTATACTGGGAAAAGAAATCATTATAACAGAAGATCTGATCAGAAAATTAATTGGATATGAAGAAACATATGGTGTTTCCCACTTGCCAGCTGGACGTGTGGACATGGATGAGGTGTATGAAGAAGTGATGACTGCTGGTCAAGCTTCTAACAAATTCAAGGATCTGAAGCCTGACTACAAGATCTGGGCCAAGATCTTCATGGGATGCATCCATCATAGGAAGTCAACAAACTCTCCAGACTATGTCAATAATGAACAACTCTATTTCATGTATTGCCTCAGCCAGAGCACCAAGGTAGATCTTCCATATATTCTTTTTATGCATCTGTGGAACCATATAAATGCATCTAGAGAGTATGTGAAAGAGAAAGGACAGAAGATCAGAACCTGGATCCCCTTTGGAAGGTTGATCTCAGATCTTCTAACTGAAAATGGATTGGTCACTGCTCTGTACGCTGCTGGAGTTACAGAGGAATTGGAATTTATAATGGGAAAGCCTCTGAATGCTAAAAGTCTTCAGAGACTCAAAATAATTGATGAACTCACAACAGCTCCCAAGAAGCTGAATGTGTCTGAAATGAGTAAAAAGAGGACTCCTGTAGATGACTTTCCATTATTCTTTGTTGAAGAGCCCAAACACATTGTTGTTATGTACATTGATGAATGTAAGAAGGAAGGAAAGCCTGTTCATGCAAACGTGATTCAGCTAGCAAGACAACCCCTACCTGATGTAGAAGAAGAAGAAGAAGAAGCACAACTACAGAGGAAAAGGACTCAGCCAGTAGCAGAACCTGCACCTGCTCAGAAGAAGGTCAAGATTGCTGAGAAGCCACAGAAGCTCTTGAAGAGAAAAGAATCTGGAGACACTACTTCTGTACCAGCCAAGAGGATCAAGTTAAAAGGTACTAAATCTTCTTTATCTTCTGCAAATACAATTGTTATAAATGATTCTAATATTAAGTCTGTTCCAAAACCACCCTCAACACAAACTACTTCTGTTACTGCTCCAAGTTCAAAGTCACCACAAAAACAAATTTCTGTTCCAACAACAAAAATCACTCAAACACCAAAAGTCTCTGTAACACAATCATCTCAACCAAAAATCCAAATCAAACAATCTGCTCCACAAAAACAATCTTCACAGAAACAACCATCAAAACAACAACCTACAGAACAACAACCACAACCTTCTGTACAACAAAAATCATCTGAACCATCTAACCAAAAGACATCTGAACAACAAAAGCACCCACAAGAAAAACAACCAGAAAAACCACAAGAATCTCAACCAGAAAAAGCCTCTGAAAATCCACCATCAAAATCATCTGAACCCATTGCACCTGTTATTTCTGAACCTACAAAAGTAACTTCTGTTCCAATTTCATCAGAACCAACCACAATTCCATCTGATTCACCTACCTCAGAACAACCAACAAAACCCTCTGAAATTCCTTCAGAACCAACCAACACTTCTGAACCTCACATTCCTGAGACAGAAGTTCTTGATGTCACACCTTTAAAAACTGTGTTTCAAGTATCTTCTACTTCCTGCACACCAACCACCTCCTCCAACTCCTCAGAATCAGACCTCCACCCAGATTTTCTAATCTCTCCATCTCAAAAATACTCTGAGGTAAACCAACCTGAACCCATTATACCTTCAAAAGCTCCCATTCCAGATCCTATTCCCACACCTGCACCATCATCTGAGATATTAATTCCAAATTCAAACCCAAGATCATCTATATCTTGTGCCCAAGTATCATCTCTATTCCATAATCTGGCTTATGGTTTCAAACTCAAAGACTTTTATGACAGAGTTGAACCATCTGACCCTATCAATCCTCTGAAACCAAAACTCACCATGACCCTTCCATCTGTGATTCTTGACTACATAAAATCCATGTCAGATGTAGGATCTTTAGCAACCATATCCTGTTCTGCAAAATCTGATAAAGCTATTGCTTCAGCTCTACCAATTACATATGATAACAATGTTGCATCTGATGAACCACCCAAATCTACCTTTCAAACCTACTCAAATAAACCTTTTGATGTAGTTACCCTTCACACCAGAGCAAAACCTCATTTGTTAAATGCCTTAATCAGATCCAAAGAAAAAGCTCCTGAAATACCTTTCATTCCATACTATCCTCCTCCTCTGATCTCCATCCAAAAATCAATTTTTCCACCAACTCCCCAACCAAAACCTGTAACTCTGGAAACTCTGTTACATCCAAAGCCCAGACTTAATGTTAATCCTTTATTTCAATCATTTTTGCAAGAAATACAGTTGTATTTAGGTACTGTACAGAAGAAATGCTCAGCAACAATGGATGCCAAAGAATCTGACATCATCTGGAATGGATTCATCAACAGATTCAACTCTGTGGCCTCAAATCTGAAGAACATTTGTTCTGATGATGCGAAGCTCAGATTTGTTGAGGCTGCAAGGACTTTATTCTGGACTGTCAAGAAATCTGAACCTCTGCTTCTTACAGATGCTCCTCCACCTTCAGCAGAATCTACTGACATTGCATCTGAGAAAAATACGTTGGCTATGACTCTGGTAGACCCTCCTTCTAACTCCAATGCTCCAGACTCTACAGAACCAATGGAAATTGACTCTGTTCAAGCTCCAGAACCTGATCATACTTCTTCATCTAAGATAAAGAAAGAGCATCCAGATTTTGAAGATAAGATTGCTGCTCTGGAAGCTGGCCAGTCAGAGATCAAGTCCTGGATGGCAAAACAGGATAAGAAGTCTGAGGATATGACATAATGGATGTCAAAGCAAGATCAAAAGAATGAAACTATGGCTAAGTGGATGTCCAAGCAAGAACAATCCTCCTCTGAGATTACAGATCTATTGAAGATGGTTTTGTCCAAACACTCTTAGATTTTCATTTTTTCATTCTAATGTTTTTGCATCTGATGTTTGCCTATGTACTTTATTGCTATATCTTCTGATGTTTGCCTATGTACTCTTGATCTTTTGAATGAATCAAAGTTTCTGTCTTCTGAATTATCTCATTTATTGTTTCCTTTTATTTGTCCTTTTAAAGTTTTTACTTTTTGCTTATGACAAAAACGGGGGAGAAAATATAGATCTGAACTATTTAATATAACTTCACCAGAATGAAACTTCAGACATATTTATTCTATCTAACATTTAATTTGACTATTTTAGAACATTTGATAAGTACATTCGATAAAAGAAACTCTGAGTCTCTCAGATCATTTGACCATTATCAAACTCTGAATATTAAATCTGCAAGACATTCTGACTTTCAAATGTTAAAAGAACAAACAAGATATAACTCTGGAGATCACTCAAGACAAAAGGGAAGTTTCTATTCCTTATTTGTATTTAACTCAGGGGGAGATTCATCATCTCAGGGGGAGTTATAATTCTAATATTTTCAATTAAACAAAATTTCTGATGCTTTTTGTCATCATCAAAAAGGGGGAGATTGTTAGAACACAAATTGGTTCTTAATAATATCTCTTTGTTTTGATGATAACTATTAGGAAATTTTGTATTTAAGAATTATATACTCTAAAATTTTCTTGAGAGTTTTTACTGCAGATAGTAAGGAAATTAACACTCCAGAAGCAAATCAGAATTGAATACAAGAAATTAACTAGAATCTGTAGCGCCAGATGCACTCATTAGAAGATTCTGATTGCTGCTTACAGAAGATCCTGAGCGTAGCCTCCAGAAGGATCTGAGGCAAGAAGCTATAGAAGAATCTGAAGCAAGCAGAAGCATCTGAAGCAAGTCAGAAGCATCTGAAGCAAAGAAGAATATTGTATGAAGAGTTTTTCAAAGCATAACTTCTACAGAAGATTCTGAAAGTACTAAAGCTGCCAGTACTAAAGTTCTGTTTCAAATATGCTCTGATATTTAACACGCTGAAAGCACACATGCTGCAGAAGACTCTGATCCAGCAAAGTTCTGATCATCATTAGAAGACTCTGAACCAATCAGACTCTGATGAACTTGCTGAAAACTGAAGAAGAAATATTCAAAGAATATATCCGTTGGAGTAAATCAAACGTCTCTTTCCTCATTTGTGCTAGACACAAGAACACAGACAAAAAGGATTTTTCTGTGCTTTCTTCTTCTAGGAAAGGTCACTTGATGTGAAGACAAAAAGGCTCAGACCTTTTTGGGACACTCTTCTCAACGTGCAGCTCACATTGGATCAGGTGCCTATAAAAGCAAGACTCCACCAAATTCTTCAGTTAGACATTTTGCTTAGAAAGAATTAAAACATTCAAGCTCTCATACTTTCATATTCATTCTTAGAATTATTTGTACTTAAACTTAAGAGAAATATCACTGTTGTGATAAAAGCTTTTTAGAAGCATTCTTACTCTTGTATTAGATTTACATTGATTGTAAAGGATTTCCTTAAGAGGATTCAGTTGGAATCAGTAGCTCTTGAAAAGACTAAGAACAGTTGTTCTTAGGTGTTACTATTGTAATCTGTTTGATTAAATAGTGGATTAAGTCCTTATTGAGAAAGGCAAATCACTCTAGAAAGGGTGGACTGGAGTAGTTGAGTTCAGCGAACCAGGATAAAAATAATTGTGTTTTAATTCTAAGTTTTAATCTTTCATACTTATTCAACCCCCCCTTCTAAGTATTATCTCACCTTCAACATCCTCAGGAACAAAAAGTGTTATTGGAACTAATGCTCTTGCTTTGGTGATGATCTTTTCTTTTGATAACCAAACTTGGGGTACTTACAAAATCTAAAGTTGCTGTTGAACTTTGTCAAAGATGACTTGGTTGGGTCATTGACTCTAAATGAAAAAAGGTGATCATTGGTTAGTATAAGAAGGCCAACAACAATATACCATTTACTCCAAAAGCAACACACAAAAAGAGAGAAGTGCATTAGGAGATATAATAAGAGTTATGTGCTTCTGTCAAGAAGTTAATAATAAGAACAGGCCACAACAGTAAGGGATGCGCAATGAGACGTTTAAGATTGAATCCCGGATTTACCTTCCAAGCTCTGCAAGGTGCCTTCCGTCACTGCCAATGACTCAAGCTACAAACTTCATGAGGCTTCACGCTGGTTAAGCAATCCTCATACGGAAGGATGATTAATATACTCTACAAAGATATTCAAATTAAGGCTATTAGCACACCACAACTATTCCTTACAAACTCAAATGCATAAAAAACTTGCAAAACACCAAACCACACTCTAATCTCATTCATTATTTCTCCACAACTTTTCAACTTAATATCATGGCATCTAACAAGAAGATCAAGATCGGTATCAAACAGATTTGGAAGAATTGGTCGTTTGTTCGCAAGAGTTGCTCTTCAAAGAAACGATGTTGAACTCGTTGCCATCAACAATACTTTCATCACTACTGATTACATGACATATATGTTCAAGCGGACTTTGTTCATGGCCAATGGAAGCATTTTGAATTTAAGGATAAAGACTCTAAAACCCTTCTTTTCGGTGAGAAGGAAGTTGTTGTTTTCGGAACTAGGAACCATGAGGAGATCCCATGGGGTGAAGTTGGAGCTAACTTTGTTGTTGAGTCTACCGGTGTTTTCACTAACAAGGATAAAGCTGCTGCTCATTTGAAGGGTGGTGCCAAGAAAGTTGTCATTTATGTCCCTGCAAAAATCATTCAAACGATAAGATGTCTCGCAATACAATAACTATGATAAAAAACAGTCTGCATAATAAGTCATGAGGGAAGAAATAAGAGAAAAAATTCAAGAATCATGTTGAGTCAGCCAAAAAAAACATACATCAGCAAAAGCAATAGCAGTAAAAATGGTACATTTTACGTGTGGTAAAATTCAGTGAAAAATCAGATTTTGCAAAAACACTACAGACAAAAACAAAGAATGAGTCACTACCCCTGGTCCCCACAAAATCCTTGTGCAAAGCCTCTCTAACGGTATTGCAGGTCTGCAGCTCACAACCTCACACACTTGAGAGCATATTCTTCTAAAAATCCCTAAGTTCACACGCACCAAAAACCCTAAAATCCTCCTATAAATAGAACCAATCATTGGCTCAAAAACAGAGAAAAAAAACCCTAAAGAAGCTCTGCCAAAATCTACCTTTAACCACTCCTAGAAGCTCATCATTCAAACCTCCTCAGAGCTCACATCAGAACTCTGAGCGAGGTGAGCTCAGCCATGCTCTCACGCCTTCTCATCAAGACACAGATAGAATACTGAGCAGAAAAAGAATCAAATCAAAAGGGGAAGTGAAATAGAAGATAAAAAAGGTGCTTACAGAAAACTCAGTCGAACATCATCGGAGGATTCATCGTCGGACTTTGCTCGGATCAGGTACTTTCTCTGTTTTCCGTACACATTTTCATCTTCTCTATGAATACTGGTTTGAACTGAACTTTCATCATATTGAAGTTGTATTTTCGTTCTAGGGTTTGGTTATTTGTGATTTATGAGCGTGTTATGAGAGACGATTTGAAGAGAGTTTTTTAGGTTATTGATGAATTCTTGTGAATTTGAGAGTGGAAAAATAGAGGGTTCAGGAGAGAATAAGTTAAAAGAGTTAGAAAGAGAAGGGGATTTAGAGGAGAGAACACGGAGGGAGGGGAAGATATGATGGATTTGATTAAATGGCATGCGTGTGGGTCGTCTATTATGGCTTCTGCATAAAAAAAAATCATTCATAATTTTGAATAAATTGAATGAGAAATGGAAGTTTTTGCGCTGCCCTAGGAGCCTCAACGGCCGTGTACAACAGGTGCAAGCCTCAAGGTTTTATCATTTTCTGTCAAAAGTATGACCTTTTATTTTTCTTCCCATTTTTATATATATAAACACGTAGGAAGATAATTGTGGATGTGGATCATAGGCCTCTCCACGCAACAGGCTGGGAGGGCATGCAAGGTTGTTTTTAATAATTTATTTAGTTTAATTACATTACAATTAGGTTAGAAACTAATAAATTAATTAATATTGGAAAGAACATGATTTTATTTAAGTAACTGGTCCAATAATTAATAAATTCATTGTCATTCATTTATTTTATTTAGAATGAACATTTGTAAGGCTAGTTTCTTAATTTAATTTGTAACACCTAATTAATATTGTTATTAAATTTTGAGAATAATTAATTTCTTAATATAAAAAACTATTACTTTCTTAACTAATCAGTGAAAGTGGTGGATCCTTGGAGTCTAACACTCTTTCGGTCCTTAAGCGACCGCTCTTGAGGTGCACGTCTCGAGTTGTGGTCGTTTCGTCTTTCATCCTTAAAATTACCCAACTCTGTTAAAGCGTTCAAAATTTGCAAACCCTAACTTGAATGATATGCCTACCCTAGTTTAACCCACCTACGCTAATATTTTTAAACCATTTTCCTAACTAAATTATGAAAGTATCGAGTTCGTGGAGTCGCGCATTCTTTGAATTCGAGAGTGATAACTATTGAGGCGTACGCCTTGTATAATGTGTCATTCGAACTTTCGTTTCTAAAACATCTCCCCTAATTACTTGGACAAGTATTCACTGTCCAACAAACACTATTTCATAATTAATGGGATGAAAAAGATTTCGTTGGGATCTAGCATTCCAACGATATCCCGACTAATTGGTTACGAGGCCGACGTCTCGTTTATCGAGTAGTCGTCATTCCTCCTAATTTTCAAACCATCTAATCTCGTTCCTCACCTTCGTGCGATCAAGTCTAAACCCTAGTATGTCTCTAAACCATATGTTAAATTCAAACTATTTTCTTAACTAAATTGTGAAAAATTGAGTTCTTGGAGTCTCGCACTCCTTGAATTCTTGAGTAACCACTCTTAGGGCGTACGCTTTAGGTTGTGGATTACTCGACCTTTCGTCTATAAAATACATGCCCTAACTATTTGGACAAATATCGTCATTGTTCATTCAAATACAATTTCATAATTAATTGAATGAAAAAGGTATCATTGGGATCTAGCATTCCAATGATATCCCGATTAATTGATTGCGAGACTGACGTCTCGTTTATCGAGTAGTCGTTATTCTCCCTTAAAATATTCAACCATTCCAATTCCTTTCTCGCCCCCGTGCGATCGAAACCTTATTAACTATTCAAATATATCCCAAACCAAAACATCCAATACGATAAACCTAATTCCTCGCCCTCGTGTGATCTCCAACATAAATACTTTCCCAAAGAACATTGTTTAGTCCTTTCTTCTGCGTATATGAACTCGTGCTTCAGCCTCCCTTAGCGAGCAGACAAGCCAATGTTTAGCAGTTAGAATGTGACATAAACTCTCGTTCGACTCTTAGATAACCCTTACCAAAGAACATTGTTTAGACCTTTCTTCCGCGCATAACAAACTAGTGCTTCAGCCTCCCCTAGCGAGCAAACAAGCCAATATTTAGCAGTTAGAATGCGACCTAAACATTCGTTCAGTTTCAAACTCTTTTACCGTAGTTAGCCGAACTACGGCTGCTCTGATTTCTCATTTATCAATGAGAATACGTAGGCACAAGATTGCGATGATCTTGGCGAGCACATTCCCCCCTTTTTTCCCGTAGTCCCACGAACTACGAATGCTCTGATTTTCCACTTCTTACAAGTGAAGATACGTAGGCACAAGGGCCCCAATCCTTGGCGAGCACCCTATCTTAAGACCACCACTTTCCCCCTTTAGGAGAAACCTTAGAAGAAAACAAACAAGCGTAGATAAATTTACTCTCAAATCGATCAAGAGGTTCCCGTTGAGTACAACGGACATGAGGGGTGCTAATACCTTCCCCTCATGTAATCGACTCCTGAACCTAGAATATTGGTTGGATGACCATGTTCTTGTCTCCTTAAAGGTTTTATCGATATTTTCCTATTCCATCCTTGGAATGAATAAAGTTCGGTGGCGAATCTGTTTCGAACAGTATTTCCGCGTCCATCGCGAGGATCGTATTTTTCGAGGTACGACACCTTGGTAATCACTAAAATTAAATATTTAATGCTAAATATCATTTGTGTTTACCATAATCACATTGTATTATCGTATAATATATGTAAAAAATTTCTATATTTTTCTACTTCTCCATCACCAAAATTTTGGTTTCTTCACCACTAAGAAACTAAGTTAAGAGACTTCAAATGAATGACCCATAATTTATACATATGAATGACAATTAAAATTAAACAATCGAGCTCAATATTGTTTATATTCATCTTAATCACATTGACTTATGGTAAATTACATCTAAAAATATTTAACATTTTTCCACACCATCCCAAAGTTTTAGGTTTTTTTATCACTAAGCAACAAATATAATAGACTATATTAGATGAAAAAAATTAATTATTTTGAATTTTTCTACTCGATCAAATTTTTTTAGGTTTTTTCCCAACTAAAAAACAAAGTCAAAAGACTATAATCCATGATATATATTTTTATATAATATAGGTAAAAATTAAAATAAATAATCAAGCTAGAATTTATTCATATTTACCATTTTAACCTTGAATTAAGGTAAATTGTTTCTTCTCCGTCACCAAATTTCATTTTAATTCGTCACTAAGCCACATAGTTAAAAGACTATAAATGAATGACAAATAAATTATATCTACCCGAGTAATCACTAAAATTAAATATTTAAGCTCAATATTATTTGTGTTCACCATAATCACATTGTATTATGGTATAATAGATGTAAAAGATTTCTTTTTTTTTCTACTTCTCCATCACCAAAATTTGTGTTTCTTCACCTCTAAGAAACTAAGTTAAGAGACTTCAAATGAATGACCCATAATTTATACATATGAATGACAATTAAAATTAAATAATCGAGCTCAATATTTTTTATATTCATCGTAATCACATTGACTTATGGTAAATTAAATCTTAAAATATTTAACATTTTTCTTCACCATCCCAAAGTTTTAAGTTTTTTTTATCACTAAGCAACAAATATAATAGACTATAGTAGATGAAAAAAATTAATTATATTGAATTTTTCTATTCAATCAAAAAATTTTAGGTTTTTTGCCAACTAAAAAATAAAGTCAAAAGACTATAATCCATGATATATATTTTATATAATATAGGTAAAAATTAAAGTAAATAATCAAATAGAATTTACTGATATTTACCATTTTCACCTAGAATTATGGTAAATTAGATGTAAATATATTAAATATAATTCTTTTCCGTCACCAAATTTCATGTTACTTCGTCACTAAGCCACATAGTTAAAAGACTATAAATGAATGACAAATAAATTATGTCTACCTGGATAATCACTAAAATTTAATATTTAAGCTCAATATTATTTGTGTTCACATTAATCACATTGTACTATGGTATGATAGATGTAAACAATTTCAATATTTTTCTACTTCTCCATCACCAAAATTTTAATTTCTTCACCTCTAAGAAACTAAGTTAAGAAACTTCAAATGAGTGACCCATAATTTACACATATGAATGAAAATTCTAATTAAATAATCGAGCTCAATATTTTTTATATTCATCGTATTCACATTGACTTATGGTGTATTACTTCTAAAAATATTCAACATTTTTCTTCACCATCCCAAAGTTTAAGGTTTTTTTATCACTAAGCAACAAATATAATAGACTGTAGTAGATGAAAAAAAATTAATTATATCGAATTTTTCTACTCGATCAAATTTTTTTAGGTTTTTTCCCAGCTAAAAAATAAAGTCAAAAGACTATAACCCATGACATATATTTTATATAATATAGGTAAAAATTAAAATAAATAATCTATCTAGAATTTATTGATATTTAACATTTTCACCTTGAATTAAGGTAAATTGGATGTATATATATATATATATATATATATATATATATATATATATATATATATATATATATATATATATATATATATATATATATATATATATATATATATATATATATATATATATATATATATATATATATATATATATATATATATATATATATATATATATATATATATATATATATATATATATATATATATATATATATATATATATATATATATATATATATATATATATATATATATATATATATATATATATATATATATATATATATATATATAAATATATATATATATAAATATATATATATATATATATATATATATATATATATATATATATATATATATATATATATATATATATATATATATATATATATATATATATATATATATATATATATATATATATATATATATATATATATATATATATATATATATATATATATATATATATATATATATATATATATATATATATATATATATATATATATATATATATATATATATATATATATATATATATATATATATATATATGTGTGTGTGTGTGTGTGTGTGTGTATGTATATATATTAAATATGTCTCTTCTCCGTCACCAAATTTCAATTTAATTCGTCTCTAAGCCACATAGTTAAAAGACTATAAATGAATGACAAATAAATTATATCTACCTGGGTAATCATTAAAATTAAATATTTAAGCTCAATATTATTTGTGTTCACTATAATCACATTGTATTATGGTATAATAGATTTAAAGAATTTCAATATTTTTCTACTTCTCCATCACCAAAATTTTGGTTTCTTCACCTCTAAGAAACTAAGTTAAAAGACTTCATATGAATGACCCATAATTTATACATATGAATGTCAATTAAAATTAAATAATCGAGCTCAATATTGTTTATATTCATTGTGATCACATTGAATTATGGTAAATTACAACGAAAAATATTTAACATTTTTCTTCACCATCCCAAAATTTCATGTTTTTTTATCACTAAGCAACAAATATAATAGACTATAGTAGATGAAAAAAATTAATTATATTGAATATTCTACTCGATCAATTTTTTTTTTAGGTATTTTCCCAACTAAAAAACAAAGTCAAAAGACTATAATCCATGACAT
This sequence comes from Lathyrus sativus, assembly GCA_963859935.3. Classification (NCBI taxonomy): domain Eukaryota; kingdom Viridiplantae; phylum Streptophyta; class Magnoliopsida; order Fabales; family Fabaceae; genus Lathyrus; species Lathyrus sativus. The sequence continues at coordinate 6,794,960 of OZ012738.1, read as the reverse complement.
ATATTTTATATAATATAGGTAAAAATTAAAATAAATAATCAAGCTAGAATTTATTCATATTTACCATTTTCACCTTGATTTATGGTATATTGGATGTAAATATATTCAATATGTTTCTTTTCCGCCACCAAATTTCATGTTACTTCGTCACTAAGCCACATAGTTAAAAGACTATAAATGAATGACAAATAAATTATATCTACCTGGGTAATCACTAAAATTAAATATTTAAGCTCAATATTATTTGTGTTCACCATAATTACATTGTACTATGGTATAATAGATGTAAAACATTTCTATATTTTTCTACTTCTCCATCACCAAAAATTTGGTTTCTTCACCTCTAAGAAACTAAGTTAAGAGACTTCAAATGAGTGACCCATATTAGATACATATGAATGACAATTAAAATTAAATAATTGAGCTCAATATTGTTTATATTCACCGTATTCACATTAACTTATGGTATACTACATCTAAAAATATTTAACATTTTTCTTCACCATCCCAAAGTTTTAGGTTTTTTTGTATCACTAAGCAACAAATATAATACATTATAGTAGATGAAAAAAATTAATTATATTTTCTTTTTCTACTCGATCATAAAAATTTAGGTTTTTTCCCAACTAAAAAACAAAGTCAAAAGATTATAAATCTTGAGATATATTTTATATAATATAGGTAAAAATTAATATAAATGATCAAGCTAGAATTTATTCATATTAACCATTTTCACCTTGAATTATGGTAAATTGGATGTATATATATTAAACATGTTTCTTCTCCGTCACCAAATTTCATTTTAATTAGTCACTAAGCCACATAGTTAAAAGACTATAAATGAATGACAAATAAATTATATCTACCTTGGTAGTCACTAAAACTAAATATTTATTGCTTAATATTATTTGTGCTCACCATAATCACATTGTATTATCGTATAATATATGTAAAAAAATTCTATATTTTTCTACTTCTCCATCACCAAAATTTTGGTTTCTTCACCTCTAAGAAACTAAGTTAAGAGACTTCAAATGAATGACCCATAATTTATACATATGAATGACAATTAAAATTAAACAATCGAGCTCAATATTGTTTATATTCATCTTAATCACATTGACTTATGGTAAATTACATCTCAAAATATTTAACATTTTTCCACACCATCCCAAAGTTTTAGGTTTTTTTATCACTAAGCAACAAATATAATAGACTATAGTAGATGAAACAAATCAATTATATTGAATTTTTCTATTCAATCAAAACATTTTAGGTTTTTTTCCATCTAAAAAACAAAGTCAAAAGACTATAATCCATGACATATATTTTTTATAATATAGGTAAATATTAAAATAAATAATCAAGCTAGAATTTATTCAAATTTACCATTTTAACCTTGAATTATGGTAAATTGGATGTATATATATATATTAAATGTGATTCTTCCCCGTCATCAAATTTCATTTTAATTCGTCACTAAGCCACATAGTTAAAAGACTATAAATGAATGACAAATAAATTGTATATACCCGAGTAATCACTAAAATTAAATATTTAAGCTCAATATTATTTGTGTTCACCATAATCACATTGAATTATGGTATAATAGATGTAAAAAATTTCTATATGTTTCTACTTCTCCATCACCAAAATTTGTGTTTCTTCACCTCTAAGAAACTAAGTTAAGAGACTTCAAATGAATGACCCATAATTTATACATATGAATGACAATTAAAATAAAATAATTGAGCTCAATATTTTTTATATTCATCGTAATCACATTGACTTATGGTAAATTATATTTGAAAATATTTAACATTTTTCTTCAGCATCCCAAAGTTTTAAGTTTTTTTTATCACTAAGCAACAAATATAATAGACTATAGTAGATGAAAAAAATTAATTATATTGAATTTTTCTATTCAATCAAAACATTTTAGGTTTTTTGCCAACTAAAAAACAAAGTCAAAAGACTATAATCCATGACATATATTTTATATAATATAGGTAAAAATTAAAGTAAATAATCAAATAGAATTTATTGATATTTACCATTTTCACTTAGAATTATGGTAAATTAGATGTAAATATATTAAATATAATTCTTTTCCGTCACCAAATTTCATGTTACTTCGTCACTAAGCCACATAGCTAAAAGACTATAAATGAATGACAAATAAATTATATCTACCTGTATAATCACTAAAATTTAATATTTAAGCTCAATATTATTTGTGTTCACCATAATCACATTGTACTATGGTATGATAGATGTAAACAATTTCTATATTTTTCTACTTCTCCATCACCAAAATTTTAATTTCTTCACCTCTAAGAAGCTAAGTTAAGAAACTTCAAATGAGTGACCCATAATTTACACATATGACAAAAAATTCTAATTAAATAATCGAGCTCAATATTGTTTATATTCACCGTATTCACATTGACTTATGGTGTATTACTTCTAAAAATATTCAACATTTTTCTTCACCATCCCAAATTTTTAGGTTTTTTTTATCACTAAGTAACAACTATAATAGACTATAGTAGATGAAAAAAATTAATTATATTGAATTTTTCTACTCGATCAAATTTTTTTAGGTTTTTTCCCAGCTAAAAAATAAAGCCAAAAGACTATAATCCATGACATATATTTTATATAATATAGTTAAAAATTAAAATAAATAATCAATCTAGAATTTATTGGTATTTACCATTTTCACCTTGAATTATGGTAAATTGGATGTATATATATTAAATATGTTTCTTCTCCGTCACCAAATTTCATTTTAATTCGTCTCTAAGCCACATAGTTAAAAGACTATAAATGAATGACAAATAAATTATATCTACCTGGGTAATCACTAAAATTAAATATTTAAGCTCAATATTATTTGTGTTCACTATAATCACATTGTATTATGGTATAATAGATTTAAAGAATTTCAATATTTTTCTACTTTTCCATCACCAAAATTTTTGTTTCTTCACCTCTAAGAAACTAAGTTAAAAGACTTCAAATGAATGACCCATAATTTATACATATGAATGTCAATTAAAATTAAATAATCGAGCTCAATATTGTTTATATTCACTGTAATCACATTGACTTATGGTAAATTACAACTAAAAATATTTAACATTTTTCTTCACCATCCCAAAGTTTCATGTTTTTTTTATCACTAAGCAACAAATATAATAGACTATAGTAGATGAAAAAAATTGATTATATTGAATATTTTACTAGATCAAATTTTTTTTAGGTATTTTCCCAACTAATAAACAAAGTCAAAAGACTATAATCCATGACATATATTTTATATAATATAGGTAAAAATTAAAATAAATAATCAAGCTAGAATTTATTCATATTTACCATTTTCACCTTGAATTATGATATATTGGATGTAAATATATTCAATATATTTCTTTTCCGCCACCAAATTTCATGTTACTTCGTCACTAAGTCACATAGTTAAAATACTATAAATGAATGACAAATAAATTATATCTACCTGGGTAATCACTAAAATTAAATATTTAAGCTCAATATTATTTGTGTTCAGCATAATTACATTGTACTATGGTATAATAGATGTAAAACATTTCTATATTTTTCTACTTCTCCATCACCAAAAATTTGGTTTCTTCACCTCTAAGAAACTAAGTTAAGAGACTTCAAATGAGTGACCCATATTAGATACATATGAATGACAATTAAAATTAAATAATTGAGCTCAATATTATTTATATTCACCGTATTCACATTAACTTATGGTATATTAAATCTAAAAATATTTAACATTTTTCTTCAGCATCCCAAAGTTTTAGGTTTTTTTATCACTAAGCAACAAATATAATACATTTGGTAGATGAAAAAAATTAATTATATTTTCTTTTTCTACTCGATCATAAAAATTTAGGTTTTTTCCCAACTAAAAAACAAAGTCAAAAGATTATAAATTTTGACATATATTTTATATAATATAGGTAAAAATTAAAATAAATAATCAAGCTAGAATTTATTCATATTAACCATTTTCACCTTGAATTATGGTAAATTGGATGTATATATATTAAACATGTTTCTTCTCCGTCACCAAATTTCATTTTAATTAGTCACTAGGCCACATAGTTAAAAGACTATAAATGAATGACAAATAAATTATATCTACCTTGGTAGTCACTAAAACTAAATATTTATTGCTTAATATTATTTGTGCTCACCATAATCACATTGTATTATCGTATAATATATGTAAAAATATTCTATATTTTTCTACTTCTCCATCACCAAAATTTTGGTTTCTTCACCTCTAAGAAACTAAGTTAAGAGACTTCAAATGAATGACCCATAATTTATACATATGAATGACAATTAAAATTAAACAATCGAGCTCAATATTGTTTATATTCATCTTAATCACATTGACTTATGGTAAATTACATCTAAAAATATTTAACATTTTTCCACACCATCCCAAAGTTTTAGGTTTTTTTATCACTAAGCAACAAATATAATAGACTATAGTAGATGAAACAAATTAATTATATTGAATTTTTCTATTCAATCAAAACATTTTAGGTTTTTTGCCATCTAAAAAACAAAGTCAAAAGACTATAATCCATGACATATATTTTTTATAATATAGGTAAATATTAAAATAAATAATCAAGCTAGAATTTATTCAAATTTACCATTTTAACCTTGAATTATGGTAAATTGGATGTATATATATATATATTAAATATGATTCTTCCCCGTCATCAAATTTCATTTTAATTCGTCACTAAGCCACATAGTTAAAAGACTATAAATGAATGACAAATAAATTGTATATACCCGAGTAATCACTAAAATTAAATATTTAAGCTCAATATTATTTGTGTTCACCATAATCACATTGAATTATGGTATAATAGATGTAAAAAATTTCTATATGTTTCTACTTCTCCATCACCAAAATTTGTGTTTCTTCACCTCTAAGAAACTAAGTTAAGAGACTTCAAATGAATGACCCATAATTTATACATATGAATGACAATTAAAATAAAATAATTGAGCTCAATATTTTTTATATTCATCGTAATCACATTGACTTATGGTAAATTATATTTGAAAATATTTAACATTTTTCTTCAGCATCCCAAAGTTTTAAGTTTTTTTTATCACTAAGCAACAAATATAATAGACTATAGTAGATGAAAAAAATTAATTATATTGAATTTTTCTATTCAATCAAAACATTTTAGGTTTTTTGCCAACTAAAAAACAAAGTCAAAAGACTATAATCCATGACATATATTTTATATAATATAGGTAAAAATTAAAGTAAATAATCAAATAGAATTTATTGATATTTACCATTTTCACTTAGAATTATGGTAAATTAGATGTAAATATATTAAATATAATTCTTTTCCGTCACCAAATTTCATGTTACTTCGTCACTAAGCCACATAGCTAAAAGACTATAAATGAATGACAAATAAATTATATCTACCTGTATAATCACTAAAATTTAATATTTAAGCTCAATATTATTTGTGTTCACCATAATCACATTGTACTATGGTATGATAGATGTAAACAATTTCTATATTTTTCTACTTCTCCATCACCAAAATTTTAATTTCTTCACCTCTAAGAAACTAAGTTAAGAAACTTCAAATGTGTGACCCATAATTTACACATATGACAGAAAATTCTAATTAAATAATCGAGCTCAATATTGTTTATATTCACCGTATTCACATTGACTTATGGTGTATTACTTCTAAAAATATTCAACATTTTTCTTCACCATCCCAAATTTTTAGGTTTTTTTTATCACTAAGTAACAACTATAATAGACTATAGTAGATGAAAAAAATTAATTATATTGAATTTTTCTACTCGATCAAATTTTTTTAGGTTTTTTCCCAGCTAAAAAATAAAGCCAAAAGACTATAATCCATGACATATATTTTATATAATATAGTTAAAAATTAAAATAAATAATCAATCTAGAATTTATTGGTATTTACCATTTTCACCTTGAATTATGGTAAATTGGATGTATATATATTAAATATGTTTCTTCTCCGTCACCTAATTTCATTTTAATTCGTCTCTAAGCCACATAGTTAAAAGACTATAAATGAATGACAAATAAATTATATCTACCTGGGTAATCACTAAAATTAAATATTTAAGCTCAATATTATTTGTGTTCACTATAATCACATTGTATTATGGTATAATAGATTTAAAGAATTTCAATATTTTTCTACTTTTCCATCACCAAAATTTTTGTTTCTTCACCTCTAAGAAACTAAGTTAAAAGACTTCAAATGAATGACCCATAATTTATACATATGAATGTCAATTAAAATTAAATAATCGAGCTCAATATTGTTTATATTCACTGTAATCACATTGACTTATGGTAAATTACAACTAAAAATATTTAACATTTTTCTTCACCATCCCAAAGTTTCATGTTTTTTTTATCACTAAGCAACAAATATAATAGACTATAGTAGATGAAAAAAATTGATTATATTGAATATTTTACTAGATCAAATTTTTTTTAGGTATTTTCCCAACTAAAAAACAAAGTCAAAAGACTATAATCCATGACATATATTTTATATAATATAGGTAAAAATTAAAATAAATAATCAAGCTAGAATTTATTCATATTTACCATTTTCACCTTGAATTATGATATATTGGATGTAAATATATTCAATATATTTCTTTTCCGCCACCAAATTTCATGTTACTTCGTCACTAAGCCACATAGTTAAAATACTATAAATGAATGACAAATAAATTATATCTACCTGGGTAATCACTAAAATTAAATATTTAAGCTCAATATTATTTGTGTTCACCATAATTACATTGTACTATGGTATAATAGATGTAAAACATTTCTATATTTTTCTACTTCTCCATCACCAAAAATTTGGTTTCTTCACCTCTAAGAAACTAAGTTAAGAGACTTCAAATGAGTGACCCATATTAGATACATATGAATGACAATTAAAATTAAATAATTGAGCTCAATATTGTTTATATTCACCGTATTCACATTAACTTATGGTATATTAAATCTAAAAATATTTAACATTTTTCTTCAGCATCCCAAAGTTTTAGGTTTCTTTTATCACTAAGCAACAAATATAATACACTTGGTAGATGAAAAAAATTAATTATATTTTCTTTTTCTACTCGATCATAAAAATTTAGGTTTTTTCCCAACTAAAAAACAAAGTCAAAAGATTATAAATTTTGACATATATTTTATATAATATAGGTAAAAATTAAAATAAATAATCAAGCTAGAATTTATTCATATTAACCATTTTCACCTTGAATTATGGTAAATTGGATGTATATATATTAAACATGTTTCTTCTCCGTCACCAAATTTCATTTTAATTAGTCACTAAGCCACATAGTTAAAAGACTATAAATGAATGACAAATAAATTATATCTACCTTGGTAGTCACTAAAACTAAATATTTTTTGCTTAATATTATTTGTGCTCAGCATAATCACATTGTATTATCGTATAATATATGTAAAAAAATTCTATATTTTTCTACTTCTCCATCACCAAAATTTTGGTTTCTTCACCTCTAAGAAACTAAGTTAAGAGACTTCAAATGAATGACCCATAATTTATACATATGAATGACAATTAAAATTAAACAATCGAGCTCAATATTGTTTATATTCATCTTAATCACATTGACTTATGGTAAATTACATCTAAAAATATTTAACATTTTTCCACACCATCCCAAAGTTTTAGGTTTTTTTATCACTAAGCAACAAATATAATAGACTATAGTAGATGAAACAAATTAATTATATTGAATTTTTCTATTCAATCAAAACATTTTAGGTTTTTTGCCATCTAAAAAACAAAGTCAAAAGACTATAATCCATGACATATATTTTTTATAATATAGGTAAATATTAAAATAAATAATCAAGCTAGAATTTATTCAAATTTACCATTTTAACCTTGAATTATGGTAAATTGGATGTATATATATATATTAAATATGATTCTTCCCCGTCATCAAATTTCATTTTAATTCGTCACTAAGCCACATAGTTAAAAGACTATAAATGAATGACAAATAAATTGTATATACCCGAGTAATCACTAAAATTAAATATTTAAGCTCAATATTATTTGTGTTCACCATAATCACATTGAATTATGGTATAATAGATGTAAAAAATTTCTATATGTTTCTACTTCTCCATCACCAAAATTTGTGTTTCTTCACCTCTAAGAAACTAAGTTAAGAGACTTCAAATGAATGACCCATAATTTATACATATGAATGACAATTAAAATAAAATAATTGAGCTCAATATTTTTTATATTCATCGTAATCACATTGACTTATGGTAAATTATATTTGAAAATATTTAACATTTTTCTTCAGCATCCCAAAGTTTTAAGTTTTTTTTATCACTAAGCAACAAATATAATAGACTATAGTAGATGAAAAAAATTAATTATATTGAATTTTTCTATTCAATCAAAACATTTTAGGTTTTTTGCCAACTAAAAAACAAAGTCAAAAGACTATAATCCATGACATATATTTTATATAATATAGGTAAAAATTAAAGTAAATAATCAAATAGAATTTATTGATATTTACCATTTTCACTTAGAATTATGGTAAATTAGATGTAAATATATTAAATATAATTCTTTTCCGTCACCAAATTTCATGTTACTTCGTCACTAAGCCACATAGCTAAAAGACTATAAATGAATGACAAATAAATTATATCTACCTGTATAATCACTAAAATTTAATATTTAAGCTCAATATTATTTGTGTTCACCATAATCACATTGTACTATGGTATGATAGATGTAAAAAATTTCTATATTTTTCTACTTCTCCATTACCAAAATTTTAATTTCTTCACCTCTAAGAAACTAAGTTAAGAAACTTCAAATGAGTGACCCATAATTTACACATATGACAGAAAATTCTAATTAAATAATCGAGCTCAATATTGTTTATATTCACCGTATTCACATTGACTTATGGTGTATTACTTCTAAAAATATTCAACATTTTTCTTCACCATCCCAAATTTTTAGGTTTTTTTTATCACTAAGTAACAACTATAATAGACTATAGTAGATGAAAAAATTAATTATATTGAATTTTTCTACTCGATCAAATTTTTTTAGGTTTTTTCCCAGCTAAAAAATAAAGCCAAAAGACTATAATCCATGACATATATTTTATATAATATAGTTAAAAATTAAAATAAATAATCAATCTAGAATTTATTGGTATTTACCATTTTCACCTTGAATTATGGTAAATTGGATGTATATATATTAAATATGTTTCTTCTCCGTCACCAAATTTCATTTTAATTCGTCTCTAAGCCACATAGTTAAAAGACTATAAATGAATGACAAATAAATTATATCTACCTGGGTAATCACTAAAATTAAATATTTAAGCTCAATATTATTTGTGTTCACTATAATCACATTGTATTATGGTATAATAGATTTAAAGAATTTCAATATTTTTCTACTTTTCCATCACCAAAATTTTTGTTTCTTCACCTCTAAGAAACTAAGTTAAAAGACTTCAAATGAATGACCCATAATTTATACATATGAATGTCAATTAAAATTAAATAATCGAGCTCAATATTGTTTATATTCACTGTAATCACATTGACTTATGGTAAATTACAACTAAAAATATTTAACATTTTTCTTCACCATCCCAAAGTTTCATGTTTTTTTTATCACTAAGCAACAAATATAATAGACTATAGTAGATGAAAAAAATTGATTATATTGAATATTTTACTAGATCAAATTTTTTTTAGGTATTTTCCCAACTAAAAAACAAAGTCAAAAGACTATAATCCATGACATATATTTTATATAATATAGGTAAGAATTAAAATAAATAATCAAGCTAGAATTTATTCATATTTACCATTTTCACCTTGAATTATGATATATTGGATGTAAATATATTCAATATATTTCTTTTCCGCCACCAAATTTCATGTTACTTCGTCACTAAGCCACATAGTTAAAATACTATAAATGAATGACAAATAAATTATATCTACCTGGGTAATCACTAAAATTAAATATTTAAGCTCAATATTATTTGTGTTCAGCATAATTACATTGTACTATGGTATAATAGATGTAAAACATTTCTATATTTTTCTACTTCTCCATCACCAAAAATTTGGTTTCTTCACCTCTAAGAAACTAAGTTAAGAGACTTCAAATGAGTGACCCATATTAGATACATATGAATGACAATTAAAATTAAATAATTGAGCTCAATATTGTTTATATTCACCGTATTCACATTAACTTATGGTATATTAAATCTAAAAATATTTAACATTTTTCTTCAGCATCCCAAAGTTTTAGGTTTTTTTATCACTAAGCAACAAATATAATACACTTGGTAGATGAAAAAAATTAATTATATTTTCTTTTTCTACTCGATCATAAAAATTTAGGTTTTTTCCCAACTAAAAAACAAAGTCAAAAGATAATAAATTTTGACATATATTTTATATAATATAGGTAAAAATTAAAATAAATAATCAAGCTAGAATTTATTCATATTAACCATTTTCACCTTGAATTATGGTAAATTGGATGTATATATATTAAACATGTTTCTTCTCCGTCACCAAATTTCATTTTAATTAGTCACTAGGCCACATAGTTAAAAGACTATAAATGAATGACAAATAAATTATATCTACCTTGGTAGTCACTAAAACTAAATATTTATTGCTTAATATTATTTGTGCTCACCATAATCACATTGTATTATCGTATAATATATGTAAAAAAATTCTATATTTTTCTACTTCTCCATCACCAAAATTTTGGTTTCTTCACCTCTAAGAAACTAAGTTAAGAGACTTCAAATGAATGACCCATAATTTATACATATGAATGACAATTAAAATTAAACAATCGAGCTCAATATTGTTTATAATCATCTTAATCACATTGACTTATGGTAAATTACATCTAAAAATATTTAACATTTTTCCACACCATCCCAAAGTTTTAGGTTTTTTTATCACTAAGCAACGAATATAATAGACTATAGTAGATGAAACAAATTAATTATATTGAATTTTTCTATTCAATCAAAACATTTTAGGTTTTTTGCCATCTAAAAAACAAAGTCAAAAGACTATAATCCATGACATATATTTTTTATAATATAGGTAAATATTAAAATAAATAATCAAGCTAGAATTTATTCAAATTTACCATTTTAACCTTGAATTATGGTAAATTGGATGTATATATATATATATTAAATATGATTCTTCCCCGTCATCAAATTTCATTTTAATTCGTCACTAAGCCACATAGTTAAAAGACTATAAATGAATGACAAATAAATTGTATATACCCGAGTAATCACTAAAATTAAATATTTAAGCTCAATATTATTTGTGTTCACCATAATCACATTGAATTATGGTATAATAGATGTAAAAAATTTCTATATGTTTCTACTTCTCCATCACCAAAATTTGTGTTTCTTCACCTCTAAGAAACTAAGTTAAGAGACTTCAAATGAATGACCCATAATTTATACATATGAATGACAATTAAAATAAAATAATTGAGCTCAATATTTTTTATATTCATCGTAATCACATTGACTTATGGTAAATTATATTTGAAAATATTTAACATTTTTCTTCAGCATCCCAAAGTTTTAAGTTTTTTTTATCACTAAGCAACAAATATAATAGACTATAGTAGATGAAAAAAATTAATTATATTGAATTTTTCTATTCAATCAAAACATTTTAGGTTTTTTGCCAACTAAAAAACAAAGTCAAAAGACTATAATCCATGACATATATTTTATATAATATAGGTAAAAATTAAAGTAAATAATCAAATAGAATTTATTGATATTTACCATTTTCACTTAGAATTATGGTAAATTAGATGTAAATATATTAAATATAATTCTTTTCCGTCACCAAATTTCATGTTACTTCGTCACTAAGCCACATAGCTAAAAGACTATAAATGAATGACAAATAAATTATATCTACCTGTATAATCACTAAAATTTAATATTTATGCTCAATATTATTTGTGTTCACCATAATCACATTGTACTATGGTATGATAGATGTAAAAAATTTCTATATTTTTCTACTTCTCCATTACCAAAATTTTAATTTCTTCACCTCTAAGAAACTAAGTTAAGAAACTTCAAATGAGTGACCCATAATTTACACATATGACAGAAAATTCTAATTAAATAATCGAGCTCAATATTGTTTATATTCACCGTATTCACATTGACTTATGGTGTATTACTTCTAAAAATATTCAACATTTTTCTTCACCATCCCAAATTTTTAGGTTTTTTTTATCACTAAGTAACAACTATAATAGACTATAGTAGATGAAAAAAATTAATTATATTGAATTTTTCTACTCGATCAAATTTTTTTAGGTTTTTTCCCAGCTAAAAAATAAAGCCAAAAGACTATAATCCATGACATATATTCTATATAATATAGTTAAAAATTAAAATAAATAATCAATCTAGAATTTATTGGTATTTACCATTTTCACCTTGAATTATGGTAAATTGGATGTATATATATTAAATATGTTTCTTCTCCGTCACCAAATTTCATTTTAATTCGTCTCTAAGCCACATAGTTAAAAGACTATAAATGAATGACAAATAAATTATATCTACCTGGGTAATCACTAAAATTAAATATTTAAGCTCAATATTATTTGTGTTCACTATAATCACATTGTATTATGGTATAATAGATTTAAAGAATTTCAATATTTTTCTACTTTTCCATCACCAAAATTTTTGTTTCTTCACCTCTAAGAAACTAAGTTAAAAGACTTCAAATGAATGACCCATAATTTATACATATGAATGTCAATTAAAATTAAATAATCGAGCTCAATATTGTTTATATTCACTGTAATCACATTGACTTATGGTAAATTACAACTAAAAATATTTAACATTTTTCTTCACCATCCCAAAGTTTCATGTTTTTTTTATCACTAAGCAACAAATATAATAGACTATAGTAGATGAAAAAAATTGATTATATTGAATATTTTACTAGATCAAATTTTTTTTAGGTATTTTCCCAACTAAAAAACAAAGTCAAAAGACTATAATCCATGACATATATTTTATATAATATAGGTAAGAATTAAAATAAATAATCAAGCTAGAATTTATTCATATTTACCATTTTCACCTTGAATTATGATATATTGGATGTAAATATATTCAATATATTTCTTTTCCGCCACCAAATTTCATGTTACTTCGTCACTAAGCCACATAGTTAAAATACTATAAATGAATGACAAATAAATTATATCTACCTGGGTAATCACTAAAATTAAATATTTAAGCTCAATATTATTTGTGTTCAGCATAATTACATTGTACTATGGTATAATAGATGTAAAACATTTCTATATTTTTCTACTTCTCCATCACCAAAAATTTGGTTTCTTCACCTCTAAGAAACTAAGTTAAGAGACTTCAAATGAGTGACCCATATTAGATACATATGAATGACAATTAAAATTAAATAATTGAGCTCAATATTGTTTATATTCACCGTATTCACATTAACTTATGGTATATTAAATCTAAAAATATTTAACATTTTTCTTCAGCATCCCAAAGTTTTAGGTTTTTTTATCACTAAGCAACAAATATAATACACTTGGTAGATGAAAAAAATTAATTATATTTTCTTTTTCTACTCGATCATAAAAATTTAGGTTTTTTCCCAACTAAAAAACAAACTCAAAAGATAATAAATTTTGACATATATTTTATATAATATAGGTAAAAATTAAAATAAATAATCAAGCTAGAATTTATTCATATTAACCATTTTCACCTTGAATTATGGTAAATTGGATGTATATATATTAAACATGTTTCTTCTCCGTCACCAAATTTCATTTTAATTAGTCACTAGGCCACATAGTTAAAAGACTATAAATGAATGACAAATAAATTATATCTACCTTGGTAGTCACTAAAACTAAATATTTATTGCTTAATATTATTTGTGCTCACCATAATCACATTGTATTATCGTATAATATATGTAAAAAAATTCTATATTTTTCTACTTCTCCATCACCAAAATTTTGGTTTCTTCACCTCTAAGAAACTAAGTTAAGAGACTTCAAATGAATGACCCATAATTTATACATATGAATGACAATTAAAATTAAACAATCGAGCTCAATATTGTTTATAATCATCTTAATCACATTGACTTATGGTAAATTACATCTAAAAATATTTAACATTTTTCCACACCATCCCAAAGTTTTAGGTTTTTTTATCACTAAGCAACGAATATAATAGACTATAGTAGATGAAACAAATTAATTATATTGAATTTTTCTATTCAATCAAAACATTTTAGGTTTTTTGCCATCTAAAAAACAAAGTCAAAAGACTATAATCCATGACATATATTTTTTATAATATAGGTAAATATTAAAATAAATAATCAAGCTAGAATTTATTCAAATTTACCATTTTAACCTTGAATTATGGTAAATTGGATGTATATATATATATATTAAATATGATTCTTCCCCGTCATCAAATTTCATTTTAATTCGTCACTAAGCCACATAGTTAAAAGACTATAAATGAATGACAAATAAATTGTATATACCCGAGTAATCACTAAAATTAAATATTTAAGCTCAATATTATTTGTGTTCACCATAATCACATTGAATTATGGTATAATAGATGTAAAAAATTTCTATATGTTTCTACTTCTCCATCACCAAAATTTGTGTTTCTTCACCTCTAAGAAACTAAGTTAAGAGACTTCAAATGAATGACCCATAATTTATACATATGAATGACAATTAAAATAAAATAATTGAGCTCAATATTTTTTATATTCATCGTAATCACATTGACTTATGGTAAATTATATTTGAAAATATTTAACATTTTTCTTCAGCATCCCAAAGTTTTAAGTTTTTTTTATCACTAAGCAACAAATATAATAGACTATAGTAGATGAAAAAAATTAATTATATTGAATTTTTCTATTCAATCAAAACATTTTAGGTTTTTTGCCAACTAAAAAACAAAGTCAAAAGACTATAATCCATGACATATATTTTATATAATATAGGTAAAAATTAAAGTAAATAATCAAATAGAATTTATTGATATTTACCATTTTCACTTAGAATTATGGTAAATTAGATGTAAATATATTAAATATAATTCTTTTCCGTCACCAAATTTCATGTTACTTCGTCACTAAGCCACATAGCTAAAAGACTATAAATGAATGACAAATAAATTATATCTACCTGTATAATCACTAAAATTTAATATTTAAGCTCAATATTATTTGTGTTCACCATAATCACATTGTACTATGGTATGATAGATGTAAAAAATTTCTATATTTTTCTACTTCTCCATTACCAAAATTTTAATTTCTTCACCTCTAAGAAACTAAGTTAAGAAACTTCAAATGAGTGACCCATAATTTACACATATGACAGAAAATTCTAATTAAATAATCGAGCTCAATATTGTTTATATTCACCGTATTCACATTGACTTATGGTGTATTACTTCTAAAAATATTCAACATTTTTCTTCACCATCCCAAATTTTTAGGTTTTTTTTATCACTAAGTAACAACTATAATAGACTATAGTAGATGAAAAAAATTAATTATATTGAATTTTTCTACTCGATCAAATTTTTTTAGGTTTTTTCCCAGCTAAAAAATAAAGCCAAAAGACTATAATCCATGACATATATTCTATATAATATAGTTAAAAATTAAAATAAATAATCAATCTAGAATTTATTGGTATTTACCATTTTCACCTTGAATTATGGTAAATTGGATGTATATATATTAAATATGTTTCTTCTCCGTCACCAAATTTCATTTTAATTCGTCTCTAAGCCACATAGTTAAAAGACTATAAATGAATGACAAATAAATTATATCTACCTGGGTAATCACTAAAATTAAATATTTAAGCTCAATATTATTTGTGTTCACTATAATCACATTGTATTATGGTATAATAGATTTAAAGAATTTCAATATTTTTCTACTTTTCCATCACCAAAATTTTTGTTTCTTCACCTCTAAGAAACTAAGTTAAAAGACTTCAAATGAATGACCCATAATTTATACATATGAATGTCAATTAAAATTAAATAATCGAGCTCAATATTGTTTATATTCACTGTAATCACATTGACTTATGGTAAATTACAACTAAAAATATTTAACATTTTTCTTCACCATCCCAAAGTTTCATGTTTTTTTTATCACTAAGCAACAAATATAATAGACTATAGTAGATGAAAAAAATTGATTATATTGAATATTTTACTAGATCAAATTTTTTTTAGGTATTTTCCCAACTAAAAAACAAAGTCAAAAGACTATAATCCATGACATATATTTTATATAATATAGGTAAGAATTAAAATAAATAATCAAGCTAGAATTTATTCATATTTACCATTTTCACCTTGAATTATGATATATTGGATGTAAATATATTCAATATATTTCTTTTCCGCCACCAAATTTCATGTTACTTCGTCACTAAGCCACATAGTTAAAATACTATAAATGAATGACAAATAAATTATATCTACCTGGGTAATCACTAAAATTAAATATTTAAGCTCAATATTATTTGTGTTCAGCATAATTACATTGTACTATGGTATAATAGATGTAAAACATTTCTATATTTTTCTACTTCTCCATCACCAAAAATTTGGTTTCTTCACCTCTAAGAAACTAAGTTAAGAGACTTCAAATGAGTGACCCATATTAGATACATATGAATGACAATTAAAATTAAATAATTGAGCTCAATATTGTTTATATTCACCGTATTCACATTAACTTATGGTATATTAAATCTAAAAATATTTAACATTTTTCTTCAGCATCCCAAAGTTTTAGGTTTTTTTATCACTAAGCAACAAATATAATACACTTGGTAGATGAAAAAAATTAATTATATTTTCTTTTTCTACTCGATCATAAAAATTTAGGTTTTTTCCCAACTAAAAAACAAACTCAAAAGATAATAAATTTTGACATATATTTTATATAATATAGGTAAAAATTAAAATAAATAATCAAGCTAGAATTTATTCATATTAACCATTTTCACCTTGAATTATGGTAAATTGGATGTATATATATTAAACATGTTTCTTCTCCGTCACCAAATTTCATTTTAATTAGTCACTAGGCCACATAGTTAAAAGACTATAAATGAATGACAAATAAATTATATCTACCTTGGTAGTCACTAAAACTAAATATTTATTGCTTAATATTATTTGTGCTCACCATAATCACATTGTATTATCGTATAATATATGTAAAAAAATTCTATATTTTTCTACTTCTCCATCACCAAAATTTTGGTTTCTTCACCTCTAAGAAACTAAGTTAAGAGACTTCAAATGAATGACCCATAATTTATACATATGAATGACAATTAAAATTAAACAATCGAGCTCAATATTGTTTATAATCATCTTAATCACATTGACTTATGGTAAATTACATCTAAAAATATTTAACATTTTTCCACACCATCCCAAAGTTTTAGGTTTTTTTATCACTAAGCAACGAATATAATAGACTATAGTAGATGAAACAAATTAATTATATTGAATTTTTCTATTCAATCAAAACATTTTAGGTTTTTTGCCATCTAAAAAACAAAGTCAAAAGACTATAATCCATGACATATATTTTTTATAATATAGGTAAATATTAAAATAAATAATCAAGCTAGAATTTATTCAAATTTACCATTTTAACCTTGAATTATGGTAAATTGGATGTATATATATATATATATATATATTAAATATGATTCTTCCCCGTCATCAAATTTCATTTTAATTCGTCACTAAGCCACATAGTTAAAAGACTATAAATGAATGACAAATAAATTGTATATACCCGAGTAATCACTAAAATTAAATATTTAAGCTCAATATTATTTGTGTTCACCATAATCACATTGAATTATGGTATAATAGATGTAAAAAATTTCTATATGTTTCTACTTCTCCATCACCAAAATTTGTGTTTCTTCACCTCTAAGAAACTAAGTTAAGAGACTTCAAATGAATGACCCATAATTTATACATATGAATGACAATTAAAATAAAATAATTGAGCTCAATATTTTTTATATTCATCGTAATCACATTGACTTATGGTAAATTATATTTGAAAATATTTAACATTTTTCTTCAGCATCCCAAAGTTTTAAGTTTTTTTTATCACTAAGCAACAAATATAATAGACTATAGTAGATGAAAAAAATTAATTATATTGAATTTTTCTATTCAATCAAAACATTTTAGGTTTTTTGCCAACTAAAAAACAAAGTCAAAAGACTATAATCCATGACATATATTTTTTATAATATAGGTAAATATTAAAATAAATAATCAAGCTAGAATTTATTCATATTTACCATTTTAACCTTGAATTATGGTAAATTGGATGTATATATATATATATATATATATATATATATATATATATATATATATATATATATATATATACATATATATATATATATATATACATATATATATATATATATATATATATATATATATATATATATATATATATATATATATATATATATATATATTATATATATATATTAAATAAGTTTCTTCTCCGTCACCAAATTTCATTTTAATTCGTCACTAAGCCACATAGTTAAAAGACTATAAATGAATGATAAATAAATTATATCTACCTGGGTAATCACTAAAATTAAATATTTAATGCTCAATATTATTTATGTTCACCATAATCACATTGTATTATCGTATAATAGATGTAAAAAATTTCTATATTTTTCTATTAATCTATCACCAAAATTTAGGTTTCTTCACCTTTAAGAAACTAATTTAAGAGACTTCAAATGAATGACCCATAATTTATACATATGAATGACAATTAAAATTAAATAATCGAGCTCGATATTGTTTATATTCATCGTAATCACATTGACTTATGGTAAATTACATCTAAAAATATTTAACATTTATCTACAGCATCCCAAAGTTTTATGTTTTTTTTATCATTAAGCAACAAATATAATAGACTATAGTAGATGAAAAAAATTAATTATATTGAATTTTTCTACTCGATCAATAAATTTTGGGTTTTTTCACATCTAAAAAAGAAAGTCAAAAGACTATAATCCATGACATATATTTTATATATTATAGGTAAAAATTAAAATAAATAATCAAGCTAGAATTTATTGATATTTACCTTTTTCACCTTGAATTATGGTAAATTGGATGTATATATATATTTAATATGTTTCTTCTCCGTCACCAAATTTCATTTAAATTCATCACTAAGCCACATAGTTAAAAGACTATAAATAAATGACAAATAAATTATATCTATCTTAGTAATCACTAAAATTAAATACTTAAGCTCAATATTATTTGTGTTCACTATAATCACATTGTATTATGGTATAATAGAGGTAAAAAATTTCTTTATTTTTCTACTTCTCCATCACCAAAAATTGTGTTTCTTCATCTCTAAGAAACTAAGTTAAGAGACTTCAAATGAATGACCCATAATTTATACATATGAACGGCAATTAAAATTAAATAATCGAGCTCAATATTGTTTATATTAATTGTAATCACATTGACTTATGGTAAATTACATCTAAAAATACTTAACATTTTTCTTCCCCATCCCAAAGTTTTAGGTTTTTTTTATCACTAAGCAACAAATATAATAGACTATAGTAGATTAAAAAAAATTAATTAAATTTGAATTTTTCTACTCGATCAATAAATTTTAGGTTTTTTCCCAACTAAAAAACAAAGTCAAAAGACGATAATCCATGACATATATTTTATATAATATAGGTAAAAATTAATATAATTAATCAAGCTAGAATTTATTCATATTTACCATTTTCACCTTGAATTATGGTAATTTGGATGTATATATATTTAATATGTTTCTTCTCCGTCACCAAATTTCATTTAAATTCGTCACTAAGCCACATAGTTAAAAGACTATAAATGAATGACAAATAAATTATATCTATCTTAGTAATCACTAAAATTAAATATTTAAGCTCAATATTATTTGTGTTAAACCATAATCACATTGTATTATGGTATAATAGATGTAAAAAATATCTTTATTTTTCTACTTCTCCATCACCAAAATTGGTGTTTCTTCACCTCTAAGAAACTAAGTTAAGAGACTTCAAATGAATGACCCATAGATTATACATATGAATGACAATTAAAATTAAATAATGAAGCTCAATATTGTTTATATTCCTCTTAATCACATTGACTTATGGTAAATTACATCTAAAAATATTTAACATTTTTCTACAACATCCCAAAGTTTTATGTTTTTTTATCATTAAGCAACAAATATAATAGACTATAATAGATGAAAAAAATTAATTATATTGAATTTTTCTACCCGATCAATAAATTTTAGGTTTTTTCATAACTAAAAAACAAAGTCCAAAGACTATAATCCATGACATATATTTTTATATAATATAGGTAAAAATTAAAATAAACAATCAAGCTAGAATTTATTCATATTTACCATTTTCACCTTGAATTATGGTAAATTGGATGTAAATATATTTAATATGTTTCTTCTCCGTCACCAAATTTCATTTAAATTCGTCACTAAACCACACAGTTAAAAGACTATAAATGAATGACAAATAAATTATATCTATCTTAGTAATCACTAAAATTCAATATTTAAGCTCAATATTATTTGTGTTCACCATAATCACATTGTATTATGGTATAATAGATGTAAAAAATTTCTTTATTTTTCTACTTCTCCATCACCAAAATTTGTGTTTCTTCACCTCTAAGAAACTAAGTTAAGAGACTTCAAATGAATGACCCATACTTTATACATATGAACGACAATTAAAATTAAATAATCGAGCTCAATATTGTTTATATTCATTGAAATCACATTGACTTATGATAAATTACATCTAAAAATATTTAACATTTTTCTTCCGCATCCCAAAGTTTTAGGTTCTTTATATCACTAAGAAACAAATATAATAGACTATAGTTGATGAAAAAAATTAATTATATTGAATTTTTCTACTCGATAAATTTTTTTTAGGTTTTTTCCCAAATAAAAAACAAAGTCAAAAGACTATAATCCATGACATATATTTTGATATAATATAGGTAAAAATTAAAATAAATAATCAAGCTAGAATTTATTCATATTTACCATTTTCACCTTGAATTATGGTAAATTGGATGTATATATATTTAATATGTTTTTTCTCCGTCACCAAATTTCATTTAAATTCGTCACTAAACCACATAGTTAAAAGACTATAAATGAATGACCAATAAATTATATGTATCTTAGTAATCACTAAAATTCAATATTTAAGCTCAATATTATTTGTGTTCACCATAATCACATTGTATTATGGTATAATAGATGTAAAAAATTTCTTTATTTTTCTACTTCTCCATCACCAAAATTTGTGTTTCTTCACCTCTAAGAAACTAAGTTAAGAGACTTCAAATGAATGACCCATAATTTATACATATAAATGACAATTAAAATTAAATAATAGAGCTCAATATTGTTTATATTCATCTTAATCACATTGACTTATGGTAAATTACATCTAAAAATATTTAACATTTTTCCACACCATCCCAAAGTTTTATGTTTTTTTATCACTAAGCAACAAATATAATAGACTATAGTAGAAGAAAAAAATTAATTATATTGAATTTTTCTACTCGATCAATAAATTTTAGGTTTTTTCCCAACTAAAAAACAAAGTCATAAGAATATAATCCATGACATATATTTTATATATTATAGGTAAAAATTAAAATAAATAATCAAGCTAGAATTTATTCATATTTACCATTTTCACCTTGAATTATGGTAAATTGGATGTATATATATTTAATATGTATCTTCTCCGTCACCAAATTTCATTTAAATTCGTCACTAAACCACATAGTTAAAAGACTATAAATGAATGACAAATAAATTATATCTATCTTAGTAATCACTAAAATTCAATATTTAAGCTCAATATTATTTGTGTTCACCATAATCACATTGTATTATGGTATAATAGATGTAAAAAATTTCTTTATTTTTCTACTTCTCCATCACCAAAATTTGTGTTTCTTCACCTCTAAGAAACTAAGTTAAGAGACTTCAAATGAATGACCCATACTTTATACATATGAACGACAATTAAAATTAAATAATCGAGCTCAATATTGTTTATATTCATTGTAATCACATTGACTTATGATAAATTACATCTAAAAATATTTAACATTTTTCTTCCGCATCCCAAAGTTTTAGGTTCTTTATATCACTAAGAAACAAATATAATAGACTATAGTTGATGAAAAAAATTAATTATATTGAATTTTTCTACTCGATAAATTTTTTTTAGGTTTTTTCCCAAATAAAAAACAAAGTCAAAAGACTATAATCCATGACATATATTTTGATATAATATAGGTAAAAATTAAAATAAATAATCAAGCTAGAATTTATTCATATTTACCATTTTCACCTTGAATTATGGTAAATTGGATGTATATATATTTAATATGTTTTTTCTCCGTCACCAAATTTCATTTAAATTCGTCACTAAACCACATAGTTAAAAGACTATAAATGAATGACCAATAAATTATATGTATCTTAGTAATCACTAAAATTCAATATTTAAGCTCAATATTATTTGTGTTCACCATAATCACATTGTATTATGGTATAATAGATGTAAAAAATTTCTTTATTTTTCTACTTCTCCATCACCAAAATTTGTGTTTCTTCACCTCTAAGAAACTAAGTTAAGAGACTTCAAATGAATGACCCATAATTTATACATATAAATGACAATTAAAATTAAATAATCGAGCTCAATATTGTTTATATTCATCTTAATCACATTGACTTATGGTAAATTACATCTAAAAATATTTAACATTTTTCCACACCATCCCAAAGTTTTATGTTTTTTTATCACTAAGCAACAAATATAATAGACTATAGTAGAAGAAAAAAATTAATTATATTGAATTTTTCTACTCGATCAATAAATTTTAGGTTTTTTCCCAACTGAAAAACAAAGTCATAAGAATATAATCCATGACATATATTTTATATATTATAGGTAAAAATTAAAATAAATAATCAAGCTAGAATTTATTCATATTTACCATTTTCACCTTGAATTATGGTAAATTGGATGTATATATATTTAATATGTATCTTCTCCGTCACCAAATTTCATTTAAATTCGTCACTAAACCACATAGTTAAAAGACTATAAATGAATGACAAATAAATTATATCTATCTTAGTAATCACTAAAATTCAATATTTAAGCTCAATATTATTTGTGTTCACCATAATCACATTGTATTATGGAATAATAGATGTAAAAAAATTCTTTTTTTTTCTACTTCTCCATCACCAAAATTTGTGTTTCTTCACCTCTAAGAAACTAAGTTAAGAGACTTCAAATGAATGACCCATAATTTATACATATGAACGACAATTAAAATTAAATAATCGAGCTCAATATTGTTTATATTCATTGTAATCACATTGACTTATGGTAAATTACATCTAAAAGTATTTAACATTTTTCTTCCGCATCCCAAAGTTTTAGGTTCTTTATATCACTAAGAAACAAATATAATAGACTATAGTTTATGAAAAAAATTAATTATATTGAATTTTTCTACTCGATAATTTTTTTTAGGTTTTTTCCCAAATAAAAACAAAGTCAAAAGACTATAATCCATGACATATATTTTATATAATATAGGTAAAAATTAAAATAAATAATCAAGCTAGAATTTATTTATATTTACCATTTTTACCTTGAATTATGGTAACTTGGATGTATATATATTTAATATGTTTCTTCTCCGTAACCAAATTTCATTTAAATTCGTCACTAAACCACATAGTTAAAAGACTATAAATGAATGACAATTAAATTATATCTATCTTAGTAATCACTAAAACTAAATATTTAAGCTCAATATTATTTGTGTTCACCATAATCACATTGTATTATGGTATAATAGATGTAAAAAATATCTTTATTTTTCTACTTCTCCATCACCAAAATTGATGTTTCTTCACCTCTAAGAAACTAAGTTAAGAGACTTCAAATGAATGACCCATAGATTATACATATGAATGTTAATTATAATTAAATAATCGAGCTCAATATTGTTTATATTCATCTTAATGACATTGACTTATGGTAAATTACATCTAAAAATATTTAACATTTTTCTACACCATCCCAAAGTTTTATGTTTTTTTATCATTAAGCAACAAATATAATAGACTATAGTAGATGAATAAAATTAATTATATTGAATTTTTCTACTCGATCAATAAATTTTAGGTATTTTCACAACTAAAAAAGAAAGTCAAAAGACTATAATCCATGACATATATTTTATATATTATAGGTAAAAATTAAAATAAATAATCAAGCTAGAATTTATTGATATTTACCATATTATCTTTGATTTTTAGTGGGGAAAAATCTACAATTTTATGATGGAGTTGAAAAATAAAATATAATTAATTTTTTAAACTTATTATAGTCTATTATGTTTGGTGCTTAGTGATGAAAAAACCTAAGACTTTGGCATGGTGAACAAAAAACTTAAAATATTTGCCATTCATTTATAGTCTTTTAACTCTGTGGCTTACTGACGAAGAAACATGATATTTGGTGATGGAGAAGAAAAATATTGAATATATTTTCATCTAATTTACCATAATTCAATATGAAAAAGGTAAATATAAATAATTTTGAGCTTCCATACTTAATTTTATTTTTTACCTTTATTATATGAAATATATGTCATGGACTATAGTCTTTTATCTTTGTTTTTTAGTGGGGAAAAAACTAAAATTTTATGATGGAGTTGAAAAATAAAATATAATTAATTTTTTAAACTTATTATAGTCTATTATGTTTGGTGCTTAGTGATGAAAAAACCTAAGACTTTGGCATGGTGAAGAAAAAACTTAAAATATTTGCCACTCATTTATAGTCTTTTAACTTTGTAGCTTACTGACGAAGAAACATGATATTTGGTGATGGAGAAGAAACATATTGAATATATTTTCATCTAATTTACCATAATTCAATGTGAAAAAGTTAAATATAAATAAATTTGAGCTTTAATATTTAATTTTATTTTTTACCTATATTATATGAAATATATGTCATGGACTATAGTCTTTTATCTTTGTTTTTTATGGGGAAAAAACTAAAATTTTATGATGGAGTTGAAAAATAAAATATAATTAATTTTTTAAACTTACTATAGTATGTTATGTTTGGTGCTTAGTGATGAAAAAACCTAAGACTTTGGCATGGTGAAGAAAAATCCTAAAATATTTGTCACTCATTTATAGTCTTTTAACTCTGCGGCTTACTGACGAAGAAACATGAAATTTGGTGATGGAGAAGAAACATATTGAATATATTTTCATCTAATTTACCATAATTCAATGTGAAAAAGGTAATTATAAATAATTTTGAGCTTCAATATTTAATTTTATTTTTTACCTATATTATATGAAATATATGTCATGGACTATAGTCTATTATCTTTGATTTTTAGTGGGGAAAAATCTACAATTTTATGATGGAGTTGAAAAATAAAATATAATTAATTTTTTAAACTTATTATAGTCTATTATTTTTGGTGCTTAGTGATGAAAAAACCTAAGACTTTGGCATGGTGAACAAAAAACTTAAAATATTTGCCATTCATTTATAGTCTTTTAACTTTGTGGCTTACTGACGAAGAAACATGATATTTGGTGATGGAGAAGAAAAATATTGAATATATTTTCATCTAATTTACCATAATTCAATTTGAAAAAGGTAAATATAAATAATTTTGAGCTTCCATATTTAATTTTATTTTTTACCTATATTATATGAAATATATGTCATGGACTACAGTCTTTTATCTTTGTTTTTTATGGGGAAAAAACTAAAATTTTATGATGGAGTTGAAAAATAAAATATAATTAATTTTTTAAACTTACTATAGTATGTTATGTTTGGTGCTTAGTGATGAAAAAACCTAAGACTTTGGCATGGTGAAGAAAAAACCTAAAATATTTGTCACTCATTTATAGTCTTTTAACTCTGCGGCTTACTGACGAAGAAACATGAAATTTGGTGATGAAGAAGAAACATATTGAATATATTTTCATCTAATTTACCATAATTCAATGTGAAAAAGGTAAATATAAATAATTTTGAGCTTCAATATTTAATTTTATTTTTTACCTATATTATATGAAATATATGTCATGGACTATAGTCTTTTATCTTTGTTTTTTAGTGGGGAAAAATCTACAATTTTATGATGGAGTTGAAAAATAAAATATAATTAATTTTTTAAACTTATTATAGTCTATTATGTTTGGTGCTTAGTGATGAAAAAACCTAAGACTTTGGCATGGTGAAGAAAAAACTTAAAATATTTGCCACTCATTTATAGTCTTTTAACTTTGTAGCTTACTGACGAAGAAACATGATATTTGGTGATGGAGAAGAAACATATTGAATATATTTTCATCTAATTTACCATAATTCAATGTGAAAAAGTTAAATATAAATAAATTTGAGCTTTAATATTTAATTTTACTTTTTACCTATATTATATGAAATATATGTCATGGACTATAGTCTTTTATCTTTGTTTTTTATGGGGGAAAAACTAAAATTTTATGATGGAGTTGAAAAATAAAATATAATTAATTTTTTAAACTTACTATAGTATGTTATGTTTGGTGCTTAGTGATGAAAAAACCTAAGACTTTGGCATGGTGAAGAAAAATCCTAAAATATTTGTCACTCATTTATAGTCTTTTAACTCTGTGGCTTACTGACGAAGAAACATGAAATTTGGTGATGGAGAAGAAACATATTGAATATATTTTCATCTAATTTACCATAATTCAATGTGAAAAAGGTAAATATAAATAATTTTAAGCTTCAATATTTAATTTTATTTTTTACCTATATTATATGAAATATATGTCATGGACTATAGTCTATTATCTTTGATTTTTAGTGGGGAAAAATCTACAATTTTATGATGGAGTTGAAAAATAAAATATAATTAATTTTTTAAACTTATTATAGTCTATTATGTTTGGTGCTTAGTGATGAAAAAACCTAAGACTTTGGCATGGTGAACAAAAAACTTAAAATATTTGCCATTCATTTATAGTCTTTTAACTCTGTGGCTTACTGACGAAGAAACATGATATTTGGTGATGGAGAAGAAAAATATTGAATATATTTTCATCTAATTTACCATAATTCAATATGAAAAAGGTAAATATAAATAATTTTGAGCTTCCATACTTAATTTTATTTTTTACCTTTATTATATGAAATATATGTCATGGACTATAGTCTTTTATCTTTGTTTTTTAGTGGGGAAAAAACTAAAATTTTATGATGGAGTTGAAAAATAAAATATAATTAATTTTTTAAACTTATTATAGTCTATTATGTTTGGTGCTTAGTGATGAAAAAACCTAAGACTTTGGCATGGTGAAGAAAAAACTTAAAATATTTGCCACTCATTTATAGTCTTTTAACTTTGTAGCTTACTGACGAAGAAACATGATATTTGGTGATGGAGAAGAAACATATTGAATATATTTTCATCTAATTAACCATAATTCAATGTGAAAAAGTTAAATATAAATAAATTTGAGCTTTAATATTTAATTTTATTTTTTACCTATATTATATGAAATATATGTCATGGACTATAGTCTTTTATCTTTGTTTTTTATGGGGAAAAAACTAAAATTTTATGATGGAGTTGAAAAATAAAATATAATTAATTTTTTAAACTTACTATAGTATGTTATGTTTGGTGCTTAGTGATGAAAAAACCTAAGACTTTGGCATGGTGAAGAAAAATCCTAAAATATTTGTCACTCATTTATAGTCTTTTAACTCTGCGGCTTACTGACGAAGAAACATGAAATTTGGTGATGGAGAAGAAACATATTGAATATATTTTCATCTAATTTACCATAATTCAATGTGAAAAAGGTAATTATAAATAATTTTGAGCTTCAATATTTAATTTTATTTTTTTACCTATATTATATCAAATATATGTCATGGACTATAGTCTATTATCTTTGATTTTTAGTGGGGAAAAATCTACAATTTTATGATGGAGTTGAAAAATAAAATATAATTAATTTTTTAAACTTATTATAGTCTGTTATTTTTGGTGCTTAGTGATGAAAAAACCTAAGACTTTGGCATGGTGAACAAAAAACTTAAAATATTTGCCATTCATTTATAGTCTTTTAACTTTGTGGCTTACTGACGAAGAAACATGATATTTGGTGATGGAGAAGAAAAATATTGAATATATTTTCATCTAATTTACCATAATTCAATATGAAAAAGGTAAATATAAATAATTTTGAGCTTCCATATTTAATTTTATTTTTTACCTATATTATATGAAATATATGTCATGGACTACAGTCTTTTATCTTTGTTTTTTATGGGGAAAAAACTAAAATTTTATGATGGAGTTGAAAAATAAAATATAATTAATTTTTTAAACTTACTATAGTATGTTATGTTTGGTGCTTAGTGATGAAAAAACCTAAGACTTTGGCATGGTGAAGAAAAAACCTAAAATATTTGTCACTAATTTATAGTCTTTTAACTCTGCGGCTTACTGACGAAGAAACATGAAATTTGGTGATGAAGAAGAAACATATTGAATATATTTTCATCTAATTTACCATAATTCAATGTGAAAAAGGTAAATATAAATAATTTTGAGCTTCAATATTTAATTTTATTTTTTACCTATATTATATGAAATATATGTCATGGACTATAGTCTTTTATCTTTGTTTTTTAGTGGGGAAAAATCTACAATTTTATGATGGAGTTGAAAAATAAAATATAATTAATTTTTTAAACTTATTATAGTCTATTATGTTTGGTGCTTAGTGATGAAAAAACCTAAGACTTTGGCATGGTGAAGAAAAAACTTAAAATATTTGCCACTCATTTATAGTCTTTTAACTTTGTAGCTTACTGACGAAGAAACATGATATTTGGTGATGGAGAAGAAACATATTGAATATATTTTCATCTAATTTACCATAATTCAATGTGAAAAAGTTAAATATAAATAAATTTGAGCTTTAATATTTAATTTTACTTTTTACCTATATTATATGAAATATATGTCATGGACTATAGTCTTTTATCTTTGTTTTTTATGGGGGAAAAACTAAAATTTTATGATGGAGTTGAAAAATAAAATATAATTAATTTTTTAAACTTACTATATTATGTTATGTTTCGTGCTTAGTGATGAAAAAACCTAAGACTTTGGCATGGTGAAGAAAAATCCTAAAATATTTGTCACTCATTTATAGTCTTTTAACTCTGTGGCTTACTGACGAAGAAACATGAAATTTGGTGATGGAGAAGAAACATATTGAATATATTTTCATCTAATTTACCATAATTCAATGTGAAAAAGGTAAATATAAATAATTTTAAGCTTCAATATTTAATTTTATTTTTTACCTATATTATATGAAATATATGTCATGGACTATAGTCTATTATCTTTGATTTTTAGTGGGGAAAAATCTACAATTTTATGATGGAGTTGAAAAATAAAATATAATTAATTTTTTAAACTTATTATAGTCTATTATGTTTGGTGCTTAGTGATGAAAAAACCTAAGACTTTGGCATGGTGAACAAAAAACTTAAAATATTTGCCATTCATTTATAGTCTTTTAACTCTGTGGCTTACTGACGAAGAAACATGATATTTGGTGATGGAGAAGAAAAATATTGAATATATTTTCATCTAATTTACCATAATTCAATATGAAAAAGGTAAATATAAATAATTTTGAGCTTCCATACTTAATTTTATTTTTTACCTTTATTATATGAAATATATGTCATGGACTATAGTCTTTTATCTTTGTTTTTTAGTGGGGAAAAAACTAAAATTTTATGATGGAGTTGAAAAATAAAATATAATTAATTTTTTAAACTTATTATAGTCTATTATGTTTGGTGCTTAGTGATGAAAAAACCTAAGACTTTGGCATGGTGAAGAAAAAACTTAAAATATTTGCCACTCATTTATAGTCTTTTAACTTTGTAGCTTACTGACGAAGAAACATGATATTTGGTGATGGAGAAGAAACATATTGAATATATTTTCATCTAATTAACCATAATTCAATGTGAAAAAGTTAAATATAAATAAATTTGAGCTTTAATATTTAATTTTATTTTTTACCTATATTATATGAAATATATGTCATGGACTATAGTCTTTTATCTTTGTTTTTTATGGGGAAAAAACTAAAATTTTATGATGGAGTTGAAAAATAAAATATAATTAATTTTTTAAACTTACTATAGTATGTTATGTTTGGTGCTTAGTGATGAAAAAACCTAAGACTTTGGCATGGTGAAGAAAAATCCTAAAATATTTGTCACTCATTTATAGTCTTTTAACTCTGCGGCTTACTGACGAAGAAACATGAAATTTGGTGATGGAGAAGAAACATATTGAATATATTTTCATCTAATTTACCATAATTCAATGTGAAAAAGGTAATTATAAATAATTTTGAGCTTCAATATTTAATTTTATTTTTTTACCTATATTATATCAAATATATGTCATGGACTATAGTCTATTATCTTTGATTTTTAGTGGGGAAAAATCTACAATTTTATGATGGAGTTGAAAAATAAAATATAATTAATTTTTTAAACTTATTATAGTCTGTTATTTTTGGTGCTTAGTGATGAAAAAACCTAAGACTTTGGCATGGTGAACAAAAAACTTAAAATATTTGCCATTCATTTATAGTCTTTTAACTTTGTGGCTTACTGACGAAGAAACATGATATTTGGTGATGGAGAAGAAAAATATTGAATATATTTTCATCTAATTTACCATAATTCAATATGAAAAAGGTAAATATAAATAATTTTGAGCTTCCATATTTAATTTTATTTTTTACCTATATTATATGAAATATATGTCATGGACTACAGTCTTTTATCTTTGTTTTTTATGGGGAAAAAACTAAAATTTTATGATGGAGTTGAAAAATAAAATATAATTAATTTTTTAAACTTACTATAGTATGTTATGTTTGGTGCTTAGTGA
Organism: Lathyrus sativus; assembly: GCA_963859935.3. NCBI lineage: Eukaryota > Viridiplantae > Streptophyta > Magnoliopsida > Fabales > Fabaceae > Lathyrus > Lathyrus sativus. The sequence goes on along the minus strand of OZ012738.1, from coordinate 6,763,478 downwards.
TGAAAAAACCTAAGACTTTGGCATGGTGAAGAAAAAACCTAAAATATTTGTCACTCATTTATAGTCTTTTAACTCTGCGGCTTACTGACGAAGAAACATGAAATTTGGTGATGAAGAAGAAACATATTGAATATATTTTCATCTAATTTACCATAATTCAATGTGAAAAAGGTAAATATAAATAATTTTGAGCTTCAATATTTAATTTTATTTTTTACCTATATTATATGAAATATATGTCATGGACTATAGTCTTTTATCTTTGTTTTTTAGTGGGGAAAAATCTACAATTTTATGATGGAGTTGAAAAATAAAATATAATTAATTTTTTAAACTTATTATAGTCTATTATGTTTGGTGCTTAGTGATGAAAAAACCTAAGACTTTGGCATGGTGAAGAAAAAACTTAAAATATTTGCCACTCATTTATAGTCTTTTAACTTTGTAGCTTACTGACGAAGAAACATGATATTTGGTGATGGAGAAGAAACATATTGAATATATTTTCATCTAATTTACCATAATTCAATGTGAAAAAGTTAAATATAAATAAATTTGAGCTTTAATATTTAATTTTACTTTTTACCTATATTATATGAAATATATGTCATGGACTATAGTCTTTTATCTTTGTTTTTTATGGGGGAAAAACTAAAATTTTATGATGGAGTTGAAAAATAAAATATAATTAATTTTTTAAACTTACTATATTATGTTATGTTTCGTGCTTAGTGATGAAAAAACCTAAGACTTTGGCATGGTGAAGAAAAATCCTAAAATATTTGTCACTCATTTATAGTCTTTTAACTCTGTGGCTTACTGACGAAGAAACATGAAATTTGGTGATGGAGAAGAAACATATTGAATATATTTTCATCTAATTTACCATAATTCAATGTGAAAAAGGTAAATATAAATAATTTTAAGCTTCAATATTTAATTTTATTTTTTACCTATATTATATGAAATATATGTCATGGACTATAGTCTATTATCTTTGATTTTTAGTGGGGAAAAATCTACAATTTTATGATGGAGTTGAAAAATAAAATATAATTAATTTTTTAAACTTATTATAGTCTATTATGTTTGGTGCTTAGTGATGAAAAAACCTAAGACTTTGGCATGGTGAACAAAAAACTTAAAATATTTGCCATTCATTTATAGTCTTTTAACTCTGTGGCTTACTGACGAAGAAACATGATATTTGGTGATGGAGAAGAAAAATATTGAATATATTTTCATCTAATTTACCATAATTCAATATGAAAAAGGTAAATATAAATAATTTTGAGCTTCCATACTTAATTTTATTTTTTACCTTTATTATATGAAATATATGTCATGGACTATAGTCTTTTATCTTTGTTTTTTAGTGGGGAAAAAACTAAAATTTTATGATGGAGTTGAAAAATAAAATATAATTAATTTTTTAAACTTATTATAGTCTATTATGTTTGGTGCTTAGTGATGAAAAAACCTAAGACTTTGGCATGGTGAAGAAAAAACTTAAAATATTTGCCACTCATTTATAGTCTTTTAACTTTGTAGCTTACTGACGAAGAAACATGATATTTGGTGATGGAGAAGAAACATATTGAATATATTTTCATCTAATTAACCATAATTCAATGTGAAAAAGTTAAATATAAATAAATTTGAGCTTTAATATTTAATTTTATTTTTTACCTATATTATATGAAATATATGTCATGGACTATAGTCTTTTATCTTTGTTTTTTATGGGGAAAAAACTAAAATTTTATGATGGAGTTGAAAAATAAAATATAATTAATTTTTTAAACTTACTATAGTATGTTATGTTTGGTGCTTAGTGATGAAAAAACCTAAGACTTTGGCATGGTGAAGAAAAATCCTAAAATATTTGTCACTCATTTATAGTCTTTTAACTCTGCGGCTTACTGACGAAGAAACATGAAATTTGGTGATGGAGAAGAAACATATTGAATATATTTTCATCTAATTTACCATAATTCAATGTGAAAAAGGTAATTATAAATAATTTTGAGCTTCAATATTTAATTTTATTTTTTTACCTATATTATATCAAATATATGTCATGGACTATAGTCTATTATCTTTGATTTTTAGTGGGGAAAAATCTACAATTTTATGATGGAGTTGAAAAATAAAATATAATTAATTTTTTAAACTTATTATAGTCTGTTATTTTTGGTGCTTAGTGATGAAAAAACCTAAGACTTTGGCATGGTGAACAAAAAACTTAAAATATTTGCCATTCATTTATAGTCTTTTAACTTTGTGGCTTACTGACGAAGAAACATGATATTTGGTGATGGAGAAGAAAAATATTGAATATATTTTCATCTAATTTACCATAATTCAATATGAAAAAGGTAAATATAAATAATTTTGAGCTTCCATATTTAATTTTATTTTTTACCTATATTATATGAAATATATGTCATGGACTACAGTCTTTTATCTTTGTTTTTTATGGGGAAAAAACTAAAATTTTATGATGGAGTTGAAAAATAAAATATAATTAATTTTTTAAACTTACTATAGTATGTTATGTTTGGTGCTTAGTGATGAAAAAACCTAAGACTTTGGCATGGTGAAGAAAAAACCTAAAATATTTGTCACTCATTTATAGTCTTTTAACTCTGCGGCTTACTGACGAAGAAACATGAAATTTGGTGATGAAGAAGAAACATATTGAATATATTTTCATCTAATTTACCATAATTCAATGTGAAAAAGGTAAATATATATAATTTTGAGCTTCAATATTTAATTTTATTTTTTACCTATATTATATGAAATATATGTCATGGACTATAGTCTTTTATCTTTGTTTTTTAGTGGGGAAAAATCTACAATTTTATGATGGAGTTGAAAAATAAAATATAATTAATTTTTTAAACTTATTATAGTCTATTATGTTTGGTGCTTAGTGATGAAAAAACCTAAGACTTTGGCATGGTGAAGAAAAAACTTAAAATATTTGCCACTCATTTATAGTCTTTTAACTTTGTAGCTTACTGACGAAGAAACATGATATTTGGTGATGGAGAAGAAACATATTGAATATATTTTCATCTAATTTACCATAATTCAATGTGAAAAAGTTAAATATAAATAAATTTGAGCTTTAATATTTAATTTTACTTTTTACCTATATTATATGAAACATATATGTCATGGACTATAGTCTTTTATCTTTGTTTTTTATGGGGGAAAAACTAAAATTTTATGATGGAGTTGAAAAATAAAATATAATTAATTTTTTAAACTTACTATATTATGTTATGTTTCGTGCTTAGTGATGAAAAAACCTAAGACTTTGGCATGGTGAAGAAAAATCCTAAAATATTTGTCACTCATTTATAGTCTTTTAACTCTGTGGCTTACTGACGAAGAAACATGAAATTTGGTGATGGAGAAGAAACATATTGAATATATTTTCATCTAATTTACCATAATTCAATGTGAAAAAGGTAAATATAAATAATTTTAAGCTTCAATATTTAATTTTATTTTTTACCTATATTATATGAAATATATGTCATGGACTATAGTCTATTATCTTTGATTTTTAGTGGGGAAAAATCTACAATTTTATGATGGAGTTGAAAAATAAAATATAATTAATTTTTTAAACTTATTATAGTCTATTATGTTTGGTGCTTAGTGATGAAAAAACCTAAGACTTTGGCATGGTGAACAAAAAACTTAAAATATTTGCCATTCATTTATAGTCTTTTAACTCTGTGGCTTACTGACGAAGAAACATGATATTTGGTGATGGAGAAGAAAAATATTGAATATATTTTCATCTAATTTACCATAATTCAATATGAAAAAGGTAAATATAAATAATTTTGAGCTTCCATACTTAATTTTATTTTTTACCTTTATTATATGAAATATATGTCATGGACTATAGTCTTTTATCTTTGTTTTTTAGTGGGGAAAAAACTAAAATTTTATGATGGAGTTGAAAAATAAAATATAATTAATTTTTTAAACTTATTATAGTCTATTATGTTTGGTGCTTAGTGATGAAAAAACCTAAGACTTTGGCATGGTGAAGAAAAAACTTAAAATATTTGCCACTCATTTATAGTCTTTTAACTTTGTAGCTTACTGACGAAGAAACATGATATTTGGTGATGGAGAAGAAACATATTGAATATATTTTCATCTAATTAACCATAATTCAATGTGAAAAAGTTAAATATAAATAAATTTGAGCTTTAATATTTAATTTTATTTTTTACCTATATTATATGAAATATATGTCATGGACTATAGTCTTTTATCTTTGTTTTTTATGGGGAAAAAACTAAAATTTTATGATGGAGTTGAAAAATAAAATATAATTAATTTTTTAAACTTACTATAGTATGTTATGTTTGGTGCTTAGTGATGAAAAAACCTAAGACTTTGGCATGGTGAAGAAAAATCCTAAAATATTTGTCACTCATTTATAGTCTTTTAACTCTGCGGCTTACTGACGAAGAAACATGAAATTTGGTGATGGAGAAGAAACATATTGAATATATTTTCATCTAATTTACCATAATTCAATGTGAAAAAGGTAATTATAAATAATTTTGAGCTTCAATATTTAATTTTATTTTTTTACCTATATTATATCAAATATATGTCATGGACTATAGTCTATTATCTTTGATTTTTAGTGGGGAAAAATCTACAATTTTATGATGGAGTTGAAAAATAAAATATAATTAATTTTTTAAACTTATTATAGTCTGTTATTTTTGGTGCTTAGTGATGAAAAAACCTAAGACTTTGGCATGGTGAACAAAAAACTTAAAATATTTGCCATTCATTTATAGTCTTTTAACTTTGTGGCTTACTGACGAAGAAACATGATATTTGGTGATGGAGAAGAAAAATATTGAATATATTTTCATCTAATTTACCATAGTTCAATATGAAAAAGGTAAATATAAATAATTTTGAGCTTCCATATTTAATTTTATTTTTTACCTATATTATATGAAATATATGTCATGGACTACAGTCTTTTATCTTTATTTTTTATGGGGAAAAAACTAAAATTTTATGATGGAGTTGAAAAATAAAATATAATTAATTTTTTAAACTTACTATAGTATGTTATGTTTGGTGCTTAGTGATGAAAAAACCTAAGACTTTGGCATGGTGAAGAAAAAACCTAAAATATTTGTCACTCATTTATAGTCTTTTAACTCTGCGGCTTACTGACGAAGAAACATGAAATTTGGTGATGAAGAAGAAACATATTGAATATATTTTCATCTAATTTACCATAATTCAATGTGAAAAAGGTAAATATAAATAATTTTGAGCTTCAATATTTAATTTTATTTTTTACCTATATTATATGAAATATATGTCATGGACTATAGTCTTTTATCTTTGTTTTTTAGTGGGGAAAAATCTACAATTTTATGATGGAGTTGAAAAATAAAATATAATTAATTTTTTAAACTTATTATAGTCTATTATGTTTGGTGCTTAGTGATGAAAAAACCTAAGACTTTGGCATGGTGAAGAAAAAACTTAAAATATTTGCCACTCATTTATAGTCTTTTAACTTTGTAGCTTACTGACGAAGAAACATGATATTTGGTGATGGAGAAGAAACATATTGAATATATTTTCATCTAATTTACCATAATTCAATGTGAAAAAGTTAAATATAAATAAATTTGAGCTTTAATATTTAATTTTACTTTTTACCTATATTATATGAAATATATGTCATGGACTATAGTCTTTTATCTTTGTTTTTTATGGGGGAAAAACTAAAATTTTATGATGGAGTTGAAAAATAAAATATAATTAATTTTTTAAACTTACTATAGTATGTTATGTTTGGTGCTTAGTGATGAAAAAACCTAAGACTTTGGCATGGTGAAGAAAAATCCTAAAATATTTGTCACTCATTTATAGTCTTTTAACTCTGCGGCTTACTGACGAAGAAACATGAAATTTGGTGATGAAGAAGAAACATATTGAATATATTTTCATCTAATTTACCATAATTCAATGTGAAAAAGGTAAATATAAATAATTTTGAGCTTCAATATTTAATTTTATTTTTTACCTATATTATATGAAATATATGTCATGGACTATAGTCTTTTATCTTTGTTTTTTAGTGGGGAAAAATCTACAATTTTATGATGGAGTTGAAAAATAAAATATAATTAATTTTTTAAACTTATTATAGTCTATTATGTTTGGTGCTTAGTGATGAAAAAACCTAAGACTTTGGCATGGTGAAGAAAAAACTTAAAATATTTGCCACTCATTTATAGTCTTTTAACTTTGTAGCTTACTGACGAAGAAACATGATATTTGGTGATGGAGAAGAAACATATTGAATATATTTTCATCTAATTTACCATAATTCAATGTGAAAAAGTTAAATATAAATAAATTTGAGCTTTAATATTTAATTTTACTTTTTACCTATATTATATGAAATATATGTCATGGACTATAGTCTTTTATCTTTGTTTTTTATGGGGGAAAAACTAAAATTTTATGATGGAGTTGAAAAATAAAATATAATTAATTTTTTAAACTTACTATAGTATGTTATGTTTGGTGCTTAGTGATGAAAAAACCTAAGACTTTGGCATGGTGAAGAAAAATCCTAAAATATTTGTCACTCATTTATAGTCTTTTAACTCTGTGGCTTACTGACGAAGAAACATGAAATTTGGTGATGGAGAAGAAACATATTGAATATATTTTCATCTAATTTACCATAATTCAATGTGAAAAAGGTAAATATAAATAATTTTAAGCTTCAATATTTAATTTTATTTTTTACCTATATTATATGAAATATATGTCATGGACTATAGTCTATTATCTTTGATTTTTAGTGGGGAAAAATCTACAATTTTATGATGGAGTTGAAAAATAAAATATAATTAATTTTTTAAACTTATTATAGTCTATTATGTTTGGTGCTTAGTGATGAAAAAACCTAAGACTTTGGCATGGTGAACAAAAAACTTAAAATATTTGCCATTCATTTATAGTCTTTTAACTCTGTGGCTTACTGACGAAGAAACATGATATTTGGTGATGGAGAAGAAAAATATTGAATATATTTTCATCTAATTTACCATAATTCAATATGAAAAAGGTAAATATAAATAATTTTGAGCTTCCATACTTAATTTTATTTTTTACCTTTATTATATGAAATATATGTCATGGACTATAGTCTTTTATCTTTGTTTTTTAGTGGGGAAAAAACTAAAATTTTATGATGGAGTTGAAAAATAAAATATAATTAATTTTTTAAACTTATTATAGTCTATTATGTTTGGTGCTTAGTGATGAAAAAACCTAAGACTTTGGCATGGTGAAGAAAAAACTTAAAATATTTGCCACTCATTTATAGTCTTTTAACTTTGTAGCTTACTGACGAAGAAACATGATATTTGGTGATGGAGAAGAAACATATTGAATATATTTTCATCTAATTTACCATAATTCAATGTGAAAAAGTTAAATATAAATAAATTTGAGCTTTAATATTTAATTTTATTTTTTACCTATATTATATGAAATATATGTCATGGACTATAGTCTTTTATCTTTGTTTTTTATGGGGAAAAAACTAAAATTTTATGATGGAGTTGAAAAATAAAATATAATTAATTTTTTAAACTTACTATAGTATGTTATGTTTGGTGCTTAGTGATGAAAAAACCTAAGACTTTGGCATGGTGAAGAAAAATCCTAAAATATTTGTCACTCATTTATAGTCTTTTAACTCTGCGGCTTACTGACGAAGAAACATGAAATTTGGTGATGGAGAAGAAACATATTGAATATATTTTCATCTAATTTACCATAATTCAATGTGAAAAAGGTAATTATAAATAATTTTGAGCTTCAATATTTAATTTTATTTTTTACCTATATTATATGAAATATATGTCATGGACTATAGTCTATTATCTTTGATTTTTAGTGGGGAAAAATCTACAATTTTATGATGGAGTTGAAAAATAAAATATAATTAATTTTTTAAACTTATTATAGTCTATTATTTTTGGTGCTTAGTGATGAAAAAACCTAAGACTTTGGCATGGTGAACAAAAAACTTAAAATATTTGCCATTCATTTATAGTCTTTTAACTTTGTGGCTTACTGACGAAGAAACATGATATTTGGTGATGGAGAAGAAAAATATTGAATATATTTTCATCTAATTTACCATAATTCAATATGAAAAAGGTAAATATAAATAATTTTGAGCTTCCATATTTAATTTTATTTTTTACCTATATTATATGAAATATATGTCATGGACTACAGTCTTTTATCTTTGTTTTTTATGGGGAAAAAACTAAAATTTTATGATGGAGTTGAAAAATAAAATATAATTAATTTTTTAAACTTACTATAGTATGTTATGTTTGGTGCTTAGTGATGAAAAAACCTAAGACTTTGGCATGGTGAAGAAAAAACCTAAAATATTTGTCACTCATTTATAGTCTTTTAACTCTGCGGCTTACTGACGAAGAAACATGAAATTTGGTGATGAAGAAGAAACATATTGAATATATTTTCATCTAATTTACCATAATTCAATGTGAAAAAGGTAAATATAAATAATTTTGAGCTTCAATATTTAATTTTATTTTTTACCTATATTATATGAAATATATGTCATGGACTATAGTCTTTTATCTTTGTTTTTTAGTGGGGAAAAATCTACAATTTTATGATGGAGTTGAAAAATAAAATATAATTAATTTTTTAAACTTATTATAGTCTATTATGTTTGGTGCTTAGTGATGAAAAAACCTAAGACTTTGGCATGGTGAAGAAAAAACTTAAAATATTTGCCACTCATTTATAGTCTTTTAACTTTGTAGCTTACTGACGAAGAAACATGATATTTGGTGATGGAGAAGAAACATATTGAATATATTTTCATCTAATTTACCATAATTCAATGTGAAAAAGTTAAATATAAATAAATTTGAGCTTTAATATTTAATTTTACTTTTTACCTATATTATATGAAATATATGTCATGGACTATAGTCTTTTATCTTTGTTTTTTATGGGGGAAAAACTAAAATTTTATGATGGAGTTGAAAAATAAAATATAATTAATTTTTTAAACTTACTATAGTATGTTATGTTTGGTGCTTAGTGATGAAAAAACCTAAGACTTTGGCATGGTGAAGAAAAATCCTAAAATATTTGTCACTCATTTATAGTCTTTTAACTCTGTGGCTTACTGACGAAGAAACATGAAATTTGGTGATGGAGAAGAAACATATTGAATATATTTTCATCTAATTTACCATAATTCAATGTGAAAAAGGTAAATATAAATAATTTTAAGCTTCAATATTTAATTTTATTTTTTACCTATATTATATGAAATATATGTCATGGACTATAGTCTATTATCTTTGATTTTTAGTGGGGAAAAATCTACAATTTTATGATGGAGTTGAAAACTAAAATATAATTAATTTTTTAAACTTATTATAGTCTATTATGTTTGGAGCTTAGTGATGAAAAAACCTAAGACTTTGTCATGGTGAACAAAAAACTTAAAATATTTGCCATTCATTTATAGTCTTTTAACTCTGTGGCTTACTGACGAAGAAACATGATATTTGGTGATGGAGAAGAAAAATATTGAATATATTTTCATCTAATTTACCATAATTCAATATGAAAAAGGTAAATATAAATAATTTTGAGCTTCCATACTTAATTTTATTTTTTACCTTTATTATATGAAATATATGTCATGGACTATAGTCTTTTATCTTTTTTTTTAGTGGGGAAAAAACTAAAATTTTATGATGGAGTTGAAAAATAAAATATAATTAATTTTTTAAACTTATTATAGTCTATTATGTTTGGTGCTTAGTGATGAAAAAACCTAAGACTTTGGCATGGTGAAGAAAAATCCTAAAATATTTGTCACTCATTTATAGTCTTTTAACTCTGCGGCTTACTGACGAAGAAACATGAAATTTGGTGATGAAGAAGAAACATATTGAATATATTTTCATCTAATTTACCATAATTCAATGTGAAAAAGGTAATTATAAATAATTTTGAGCTTCAATATTTAATTTTATTTTTTACCTATATTATATGAAATATATGTCATGGACTATAGTCTATTATCTTTGATTTTTAGTGGGGAAAAATCTACAATTTTATGATGGAGTTGAAAAATAAAATATAATTAATTTTTTAAACTTACTATAGTATGTTATGTTTGGTGCTTAGTGATGAAAAAACCTAAGACTTTGTCATGGTGAACAAAAAACTTAAAATATTTGCCATTCATTTATAGTCTTTTAACTCTGTGGCTTACTGACGAAGAAACATGATATTTGGTGATGGAGAAGAAAAATATTGAATATATTTTCATCTAATTTACCATAATTCAATGTGAAAAAGTTAAATATAAATAAATTTGAGCTTTAATATTTAATTTTACTTTTTACCTATATTATATGAAATATATGTCATGGACTATAGTCTTTTATCTTTGTTTTTTATGGGGGAAAAACTAAAATTTTATGATGGAGTTGAAAAATAAAATATAATTAATTTTTTAAACTTACTATAGTATGTTATGTTTGGTGCTTGGTGATGAAAAAACCTAAGACTTTGGCATGGTGAAGAAAAAACCTAAAATATTTGTCACTCATTTATAGTCTTTTAACTATGTGGCTTACTGACGAAGAAACATGATATTTGGTGATGGAGAAGAAAAATATTGAATATATTTTCATCTAATTTACCATAATTCAATATGAAAAAGGTAAATATAAATAATTTTAAGCTTCAATATTTAATTTTATTTTTTACCTATATTATATGAAATATATGTCATGGACTATAGTCTATTATCTTTGATTTTTAGTGGGGAAAAATCTACAATTTTATGATGGAGTTGAAAAATAAAATATAATTAAATTTTTAAACTTACTATAGTATGTTATGTTTGGTGCTTAGTGATGAAAAAACCTAAGACTTTGGCATGGTGAAGAAAAATCCTAAAATATTTGTCACTCATTTATAGTCTTTTAACTCTGTAGCTTACTGACGAAGAAACATGATATTTGGTGATGGAGAAGAAACATATTGAATATATTTTCATCTAATTTACCATAATTCAATGTGAAAAAGGTAAATATAAATAAGTTTGAGCATTAATATTTAATTTTATTTTTTTACCTATATTATATGAAATATATGTCATGGACTATAGTCTTTTATCTTTGTTTTTTATGGGGAAAAAACTAAAATTTTATGATGGAGTTGAAAAATAAAATATAATTAAATTTTTAAACTTACTATAGTATGTTATGTTTGGTGCTTAGTGATGAAAAAACCTAAGACTTTGGCATGGTGAAGAAAAATCCTAAAATATTTGTCACTCATTTATAGTCTTTTAACTCTGCGGCTTACTGACGAAGAAACATGAAATTTTGTGATGGAGAAGAAACATATTGAATATATTTTCATCTAATTTACCATAATTCAATGTGAAAAAGGTAAATATAAATAATTTTGAGCATTAATATTTAATTTTATTTTTTACCTATATTATATGAAATATATCTCATGGACTATAGTCTTTTATCTTTGTTTTTTAGTGGGGAAAAATCTACAATTTTATGATGGAGTTGAAAAATAAAATATAATTAATTTTTTAAACTTATTATAGTCTATTATGTTTGGTGCTTAGTGATGAAAAAACCTAAGACTTTGGCATGGTGAAGAAAAAACTTAAAATATTTGCCATTCATTTATAGTCTTTTAACTCTGTGGCTTACTGACGAAGAAACATGATATTTGGTGATGGAGAAGAAACATATTGAATATATTTTCATCTAATTTACCATAATTCAATGTGAAAAAGGTAAATATAAATAATTTTGAATTTCCATATTTAATTTTATTTTTTACCTATATTATATGAAATATATGTCATGGACTACAGTCTTTTATCTTTATTTTTTTTGGGAAAAAAACTAAAATTTTATGATGGAGTTGAAAAATAAAATATAATTAATTTTTTAAACTTACTATAGTATGTTATGTTTGGTGCTTAGTGATGAAAAAACCTAAGACTTTGGCATGGTGAAGAAAAAACCTAAAATATTTGTCACTCATTTATAGTCTTTTAACTCTGCGGCTTACTGAAGAAGAAACATGAAATTTGGTGATGAAGAAGAAACATATTGAATATATTTTCATCTAATTTACCATAATTCAATGTGAAAAAGGTAAATATAAATAATTTTGAGCTTCAATATTTAATTTTATTTTTTACCTATATTATATGAAATATATGTCATGGACTATAGTCTATTATCTTTGATTTTTAGTGTGGAAAAATCTACAATTTTATGATGGAGTTGAAAAATAAAATATAATTAAATTTTTAAACTTACTATAGTCAGTTATGTTTGGTGCTTAGTGATGAAAAAACCTAAGACTTTGGCATGGTGAAGAAAAATCCTAAAATATTTGTCACTCATTTATAGTCTTTTAACTCTGCGGCTTACTGACGAAGAAACATGAAATTTTGTGATGGAGAAGAAACATATTGAATATATTTTCATCTAATTTACCATAATTCAATGTGAAAAAGGTAAATAGAAATAATTTTGAGCATTAATATTTAATTTTATTTTTTACCTATATTATATGAAATATATCTCATGGACTATAGTCTTTTATCTTTGTTTTTTAGTGGGGAAAAATCTACAATTTTATGATGGAGTTGAAAAATAAAATATAATTAATTTTTTAAACTTATTATAGTCTATTATGTTTGGTGCTTAGTGATGAAAAAACCTAAGACTTTGGCATGGTGAAGAAAAAACTTAAAATATTTGCCACTCATTTATAGTCTTTTAACTCTGTAGCTTACTAACGAAGAAACATGATATTTGGTGATGGAGAAGAAACATATTGAATATATTTTCATCTAATTTACCATAATTCAATGTGAAAAAGGTAAATATAAATAAATTTGAGCTTTAATATTTAATTTTATTTTTTACCTATATTATATGAAATATATGTAGTGGACTATAGTCTTTTATCTTTGTTTTTTATGGGGAAAAAACTAAAATTTTATGATGGAGTTGAAAAATAAAATATAATTAAAATTTTAAAATTACTATAGTATGTTATGTTTTGTGCTTAGTGATGAAAAAACCTAAGACTTTGGCATGGTGAAGAAAAATCCTAAAATATTTGTCACTCATTTATAGTCTTTTAACTTTGCGGCTTACTGACGAAGAAACATGAAATTTTGTGATGGAGAAGAAACATATTGAATATATTTTTATCTAATTTACCATAATTCAATGTGAAAAAGGTAAATATAAATAATTTTGAGCATTAATATTTAATTTTATTTTTTACCTATATTATATGAAATATATCTCATGGACTATAGTCTTTTATCTTTGTTTTTTAGTGGGGAAAAATCTACAATTTTATGATGGAGTTGAAAAATAAAATATAATTAATTTTTTAAACTTATTATAGTCTATTATGTTTGGTGCTTAGTGATGAAAAAACCTAAGACTTTGGCATGGTGAAGAAAAAACTTAAAATATTTGCCATTCATTTATAGTCTTTTAACTCTGTGGCTTACTGACGAAGAAACATGATATTTGGTGATGGAGAAGAAACATATTGAATATATTTTCATCTAATTTACCATAATTCAATGTGAAAAAGGTAAATATAAATAATTTTGAGCTTCCATATTTAATTTTATTTTTTACCTATATTATATGAAATATATGTCATGGACTACAGTCTGTTATCTTTGTTTTTTATGGGGAAAAAACTAAAATTTTATGATGGAGTTGAAAAATAAAATATAATTAATTTTTTAAACTTACTATAGTATGTTATGTTTGGTGCTTAGTGATGAAAAAACCTAAGACTTTGGCATGGTGAACAAAAAACCTAAAATATTTGTCACTCATTTATAGTCTTTTAACACTGCGGCTTACTGACGAAGAAACATGAAATTTGGTGATGAAGAAGAAACATATTGAATATATTTTCATCTAATTTACCATAATTCAATGTGAAAAAGGTAAATATAAATAATTTTGAGCTTCAATATTTAATTTTATTTTTTACCTATATTATATGAAATATATGTCATGGACTATAGTCTATTATCTTTGATTTTTAGTGGGGAAAAATCTACAATTTTATGATGGAGTTGAAAAATAAAATATAATTAAATTTTTAAACTTACTATAGTATGTTATGTTTGGTGCTTAGTGATGAAAAAACCTAAGACTTTGGCATGGTGAAGAAAAATCCTAAAATATTTGTCACTCATTTATAGTCTTTTAACTCTGCGGCTTACTGACGAAGAAACATGAAATTTTTTGATGGAGAAGAAACATATTGAATATATTTTCATCTAATTTACCATAAATCAATGTGAAAAAGGTAAATATAAATAATTTTGAGCATTAATATTTAATTTTATTTTTTACCTATATTATATGAAATATATCTCATGGACTATAGTCTTTTATCTTTGTTTTTTAGTGGGGAAAAATCTACAATTTTATGATAGAGTTGAAAAATAAAATATAATTAATTTTTTAAACTTATTATAGTCTATTATGTGTGGTGCTTAGTGATGAAAAAACCTAAGACTTTGGCATGGTGAAGAAAAAACTTAAAATATTTGCCACTCATTTATAGTCTTTTAACTCTGTAGCTTACTGACGAAGAAACATGATATTTGGTGATGGAGAAGAAACATATTGAATATATTTTCATCTAATTTACCATAATTCAATGTGAAAAAGTTAAATATAAATAAATTTTATCTTTAATATTTAATTTTATTTTTTACCTATATTATATGAAATATATGTCATGGACTATAGTCTATTATCTTTGATTTTTAGTGGGGAAAAATCTACAATTTTATGATGGAGTTGAAAAATAAAATATAATTAATTTTTTAAACTTATTATAGTCTATTATGTTTGGTGCTTAGTGATGAAAAAACCTAAGACTTTGGCATGGTGAAGAAAAAACTTAAAATATTTGCCATTCATTTATAGTCTTTTAACTCTGTGGCTTACAGACGAAGAAACATGATATTTGGTGATGGAGAAGAAACATATTGAATATATTTTCATCTAATTTACCATAATTCAATGTGAAAAAGGTAAATATAAATAATTTTGAGCTTCCATATTTAATTTTATTTTTTACCTATATTATATGAAATATATGTCATGGACTATAGTCTTTTATCTTTGTTTTTTATGGGGAAAAAACTAAAATTTTATGATGGAGTTGAAAAATAAAATATAATTAATTTTTTAAACTTACTATAGTATGTTATGTTTGGTGCTTAGTGATGAAAAAACCTAAGACTTTGGCATGGTGAAGAAAAAACCTAAAATATTTGTCACTCATTTATAGTCTTTTAACTCTGCGGCTTACTGACGAAGAAACATGAAATTTGGTGATGAAGAAGAAACATATTGAATATATTTTCATCTAATTTACCATAATTCAATGTGAAAAAGGTAAATATAAATAATTTTGAGCTTCAATATTTAATTTTATTTTTTACCTATATTATATGAAATATATGTCATGGACTATAGTCTTTTATCTTTGTTTTTTAGTGGGGAAAAATCTACAATTTTATGATGGAGTTGAAAAATAAAATATAATTAATTTTTTAAACTTATTATAGTCTATTATGTTTGGTGCTTAGTGATGAAAAAACCTAAGACTTTGGCATGGTGAAGAAAAAACTTAAAATATTTGCCACTCATTTATAGTCTTTTAACTCTGTAGCTTACTGACGAAGAAACATGATATTTGGTGATGGAGAAGAAACATATTGAATATATTTTCATCTAATTTACCATAATTCAATGTGAAAAAGTTAAATATAAATAAATTTTAGCTTTAATATTTAATTTTATTTTTTACCTATATTATATGAAATATATGTCATGGACTATAGTCTTTTATCTTTGTTTTTTATGGGGAAAAAACTAAACTTTTATGATGGAGTTGAAAAATAAAATATAATTAATTTTTTAAACTTATTATAGTATGTTATGTTTGGTGCTTAGTGATGAAAAAACCTAATACTTTGGCATGGTGAAGAAAAATCCTAAAATATTTGTCACTCATTTATAGTCTTTTAACTCTGCGGCTTACTGACGAAGAAACATGAAATTTGGTGATGTAGAAGAAACATATTGAATATATTTTCATCTAATTTACCATAATTCAATGTGAAAAAGGTAAATATAAATAATTTTGAGCTTCAATATTTAATTTTATTTTTTACCTATATTATATCAAATATATGTCATGGACTATAGTCTATTATCTTTGATTTTTAGTGGGGAAAAATCTACAATTTTATGATGGAGTTGAAAAATAAAATATAATTAATTTTTTAAACTTATTATAGTCTATTATGTTTAGTGCTTAGTGATGAAAAAACCTAAGACTTTGGAATGGTGAACAAAAAACTTAAAATATTTGCCACTCATTTATAGTCTTTTAACTCTGTGGCTTACTGACGAAGAAACATGATATTTGGTGATGGAGAAGAAACATATTGAATATATTTTCATCTAATTTACCATAATTCAATGTGAAAAAGGTAAATATAAATAATTTTGAGCTTCAATACTTAATTTTATTTTTTACCTTTATTATATGAAATATATGTCATGGACTATAGTCTTTTATCTTTGTTTTTTAGTGGGGAAAAAACTAAAATTTTATGATGGAGTTGAAAAATAAAATATAATTAATTTTTTAAACTTACTATAGTATGTTATGTTTGGTGCTTGGTGATGAAAAAACCTAAGACTTTGGCATGGTGAAGAAAAAACCTAAAATATTTGTCACTCATTTATAGTCTTTTAACTCTGTGGCTTACTGACGAAGAAACATGATATTTGGTGATGGAGAAGAAACATATTGAATATATTTTCATCTAATTTACCATAATTCAATGTGAAAAAGGTAAATATAAATAATTTTGAGCTTCCATATTTAATTTTATTTTTTACCTTTATTATATGGAATATATGTCATGGACTATAGTCTTTTATCTTTGTTTTTTAGTGGGGAAAAAACTAAAATTTTATGATGGAGTTGAAAAATAAAATATAATTAATTTTTAAACTTACTATAGTATGTTATGTTTGGTGCTTAGTGATGAAAAAACCTAATACTTTGGCATGGTGAAGAAAAAACCTAAAATATTTGTCACTCATTTATAGTCTTTTAACTCTGTGGCTTACTGACGAAGAAACATGATATTTGGTGATGGAGAAGAAACATATTGAATATATTTTCATCTAATTTACCATAATTCAATGTGAAAAAGGTAAATATAAATAATTTTGAGCTTCCATATTTAATTTTATTTTTTACCTTCATTATATGGAATATATGTCATGGACTATAGTCTTTTATCTTTGTTTTTTAGTGGGGAAAAAACTAAAATTTTATGATGGAGTTGAAAAATAAAATATAATTAATTTTTTAAACTTACTATAGTATGTTATGTTTGGTGCTTAGTGATGAAAAAACCCAAGACTTTGGCATGGTGAAGAAAAAACCTAAAATATTTGTCACACATTTATAGTCTTTTAATTCTGCGGCTTACTGACGAAGAAACATGAAATTTGGTGATGGAGAAGAAACATATTGAATATATTTTCATCTAATTTACCATAATTCAATGTGAAAAAGGTAAATATAAATAATTTTTAGCTTCAATATTTAATTTTATTTTTTACCTATATTATATGAAATATATGTCATGGACTATATAGTCTTTTATCTTTGTTTTTTAGTGGGGAAAAAACTAAAATTTTATGATGGAGTTGAAAAATAAAATATAATTAATTTTTAAACTTACTATAGTATGTTATGTTTGGTGCTTAGTGATGAAAAAACCTAATACTTTGGCATGGTGAAGAAAAAACCTAAAATATTTGTCACTCATTTATAGTCTTTTAACTCTGTGGCTTACTGACGAAGAAACATGATATTTGGTGATGGAGAAGAAACATATTGAATATATTTTCATCTAATTTACCATAATTCAATGTGAAAAAGGTAAATATAAATAATTTTGAGCTTCCATATTTAATTTTATTTTTTACCTTCATTATATGGAATATATGTCATGGACTATAGTCTTTTATCTTTGTTTTTTAGTGGGGAAAAAACTAAAATTTTATGATGGAGTTGAAAAATAAAATATAATTAATTTTTTAAACTTACTATAGTATGTTATGTTTGGTGCTTAGTGATGAAAAAACCCAAGACTTTGGCATGGTGAAGAAAAAACCTAAAATATTTGTCACACATTTATAGTCTTTTAATTCTGCGGCTTACTGACGAAGAAACATGAAATTTGGTGATGAAGAAGAAACATATTGAATATATTTTAATATAATTTACCATAATTCAATGTGAAAAAGGTAAATATAAATAATTTTGAGCTTCAATATTTAATTTTATTTTTTACCTATATTATATGAAATATATGTCATGGACTATAGTCTTTTATCTTTGTTTTTTAGTGGGGAAAAATCTACAATTTTATGATGGAGTTGAAAAATAAAATATAATTAATTTTTTAAACTTATTATAGTCTATTATGTTTGGTGCTTAGTGATGAAAAAACCTAAGACTTTGGCATGGTGAAGAAAAAACTTAAAATATTTGCCACTCATTTATAGTCTTTTAACTCTGTAGCTTACTGACGAAGAAACATGATATTTGGTGATGGAGAAGAAACATATTGAATATATTTTCATCTAATTTAACATAATTCAATGTGAAAAAGTTAAATATAAATAAATTTTAACTTTAATATTTAATTTTATTTTTTACCTATATTATATGAAATATATGTCATGGACTATAGTCTTTTATCTTTGTTTTTTATGGGGAAAAAACTAAAATTTTATGATGGAGTTGAAAAATAAAATATAATTAATTTTTTAAACTTACTATAGTATGTTATGTTTGGTGCTTAGTGATGAAAAAACCTAATACTTTGGCATGGTGAAGAAAAATCCTAAAATATTTGTCACTCATTTATAGTCTTTTAACTCTGCGGCTTACTGACGAAGAAACATGAAATTTGGTGATGGAGAAGAAACATATTGAATATATTTTCATCTAATTTACCATAATTCAATGTGAAAAAGATAAATATAAATAATTTTGAGCTTCAATATTTAATTTTATTTTTTACCTATATTATATGAAATATATGTCATGGACTATAGTCTATTATCTTTGATTTTTAGTGGGGAAAAATCTACAATTTTATGATGGAGTTGAAAAATAAAATATAATTAATTTTTTAAACTTATTATAGTCTATTATGTTTAGTGCTTAGTGATGAAAAAACCTAAGACTTTGGCATGGTGAACAAAAAACTTAAAATATTTGCCACTCATTTATAGTCTTTTAACTCTGTGGCTTACTGATGAAGAAACATGATATTTGGTGATGGAGAAGAAACATATTGAATATATTTTCATCTAATTTACCATAATTCAATGTGAAAAAGGTAAATATAAATAATTTTGAGCTTCAATACTTAATTTTATTTTTTACCTTTATTATATGAAATATATGTCATGGACTATAGTCTTTTATCTTTGTTTTTTAGTGGGGAAAAAACTGAAATTTTATGATGGAGTTGAAAAATAAAATATAATTAATTTTTTAAACTTACTATAGTATGGTAGGTTTGGTGCTTAGGGATGAAAAAACCTAAGACTTTGGCATGGTGAAGAAAAAACCTAAAATATTTGTCACTCATTTATAGTCTTTTAACTCTGTGGCTTACTTACGAAGAAACATGAAATTTGGTGATGGAGAAGAAACATATTAAATATATTTTCATCTAATTTACAATAATTCAATGTGAAAAAGGTAAATATAAATAATTTTTTGCTTCAATATTTAATTTTATTTTTTACCTATATTATATGAAATATATGTCATGGACTATAGTCTTTTATCTTTGTTTTTTATGGGGAAAAAACTAAAATTTTATGATGGAGTTGAAAAATAAAATATAATTAATTTTTTAAACTTACTATAGTATGTTATGTTTGGTGCTTAGTGATGAAAAAACCTAATACTTTGGCATGGTGAAGAAAAATCCTAAAATATTTGTCACTCATTTATAGTCTTTTAACTCTGTGGCTTACTGACGAAGAAACATGATATTTGGTGATGGAGAAGAAACATATTGAATATATTTTCATCTAATTTACCATAATTCAATGTGAAAAAGATAAATATAAATAATTTTGAGCTTCAATATTTAATTTTATTTTTTACCTATATTATATGAAATATATGTCATGGACTATAGTCTTTTATCTTTGTTTTTTAGTTGGGAAAAATCTACAATTTTATGATGGAGTTGAAAAATAAAATATAATTAATTTTTTAAACTTACTATAGTATGTTATGTTTGGTGCTTAGTGATGAAAAAACCCAAGACTTTGGCATGGTGAAGAAAAAACCTAAAATATTTGTCACTCATTTATAGTCTTTAAACTCTGCGGCTTACTGACGAAGAAACATGAAATTTGGTGATGGAGAAGAAACATATTGAATATATTTTCATCTAATTTACCATAATTCAATGTGAAAAAGGTAAATATAAATAATTTTGAGCTTCAATATTTAATTTTATTTTTTACCTATATTGTATGAAATATATGTCATGGACTATAGTCTTTTATCTTTGTTTTTTAGTGGGGAAAAATCTAAAATTTTATGATGGAGTTGAAAAATAAAATATAATTAATTTTTTAAACTTACTATAGTATGTTATGTTTGGTGCTTAGTGATGAAAAAACCTAAGACTTTGGCATGGTGAAGAAAAAACCTAAAATATTTGTCACTCATTTATAGTCTTTTAACTCTGTGGCTTACTGACGAAGAAACATGAAATTTGGTGATGGAGAAGAAACATATTGAATATATTTTCATCTAATTTACCATAATTCAATGTGAAAAAGGTAAATATAAATAACTTTTAGCTTCAATATTTAATTTTATTTTTTACCTATATTGTATGAAATATATGTCATGGACTATATAGTCTTTTATCTTTGTTTTTTAGTGGGGAAAAAACTAAAATTTTATGATGGAGTTGAAAAATAAAATATAATTAATTTTTTAAACTTACTATAGTATGTTAGGTTTGGTGCTTAGGGATGAAAAAACCTAAGACTTTGGCATGGTGAAGAAAAAACCTAAAATATTTGTCACTCATTTATAGTCTTTAAACTCTGCGGCTTACTGACGAAGAAACATGAAATTTGGTGATGGAGAAGAAACATATTGAATATATTTTCATCTAATTTACCATAATTCAATGTGAAAAAGGTAAATATAAAATATTTTGAGCTTCAATATTTAATTTTATTTTTTACCTATATTGTATGAAATATATGTCATGGACTATAGTCTTTTATCTTTGTTTTTTAGTGGGGAAAAATCTAAAATTTTATGATGGAGTTGAAAAATAAAATATAATTAATTTTTTAAACTTACTATAGTATGTTATGTTTGGTGCTTAGTGATGAAAAAACCTAAGACTTTGGCATGGTGAAGAAAAAACCTAAAATATTTGTCACTCATTTATAGTCTTTTAACTCTGTGGCTTACTGACGAAGAAACATGATATTTGGTGATGGAGAAGAAACATATTGAATATATTTTCATCTAATTTACCATAATTCAATGTGAAAAAGTTAAATATAAATAAATTTTAACTTTAATATTTAATTTTATTTTTTACCTATATTATATGAAATATATGTCATGGACTATAGTCTTTTATCTTTGTTTTTTATGGGGAAAAAACTAAAATTTTATGATGGAGTTGAAAAATAAAATATAATTAATTTTTTAAACTTACTATAGTATGTTATGTTTGGTGCTTAGTGATGAAAAAACCTAATACTTTGGCATGGTGAAGAAAAATCCTAAAATATTTGTCACTCATTTATAGTCTTTTAACTCTGCGGCTTACTGACGAAGAAACATGAAATTTGGTGATGGAGAAGAAACATATTGAATATATTTTCATCTAATTTACCATAATTCAATGTGAAAAAGATAAATATAAATAATTTTGAGCTTCAATATTTAATTTTATTTTTTACCTATATTATATGAAATATATGTCATGGACTATAGTCTATTATCTTTGATTTTTAGTGGGGAAAAATCTACAATTTTATGATGGAGTTGAAAAATAAAATATAATTAATTTTTTAAACTTATTATAGTCTATTATGTTTAGTGCTTAGTGATGAAAAAACCTAAGACTTTGGCATGGTGAACAAAAAACTTAAAATATTTGCCACTCATTTATAGTCTTTTAACTCTGTGGCTTACTGATGAAGAAACATGATATTTGGTGATGGAGAAGAAACATATTGAATATATTTTCATCTAATTTACCATAATTCAATGTGAAAAAGGTAAATATAAATAATTTTGAGCTTCAATACTTAATTTTATTTTTTACCTTTATTATATGAAATATATGTCATGGACTATAGTCTTTTATCTTTGTTTTTTAGTGGGGAAAAAACTGAAATTTTATGATGGAGTTGAAAAATAAAATATAATTAATTTTTTAAACTTACTATAGTATGGTAGGTTTGGTGCTTAGGGATGAAAAAACCTAAGACTTTGGCATGGTGAAGAAAAAACCTAAAATATTTGTCACTCATTTATAGTCTTTTAACTCTGTGGCTTACTTACGAAGAAACATGAAATTTGGTGATGGAGAAGAAACATATTAAATATATTTTCATCTAATTTACAATAATTCAATGTGAAAAAGGTAAATATAAATAATTTTTTGCTTCAATATTTAATTTTATTTTTTACCTATATTATATGAAATATATGTCATGGACTATAGTCTTTTATCTTTGTTTTTTATGGGGAAAAAACTAAAATTTTATGATGGAGTTGAAAAATAAAATATAATTAATTTTTTAAACTTACTATAGTATGTTATGTTTGGTGCTTAGTGATGAAAAAACCTAATACTTTGGCATGGTGAAGAAAAATCCTAAAATATTTGTCACTCATTTATAGTCTTTTAACTCTGTGGCTTACTGACGAAGAAACATGATATTTGGTGATGGAGAAGAAACATATTGAATATATTTTCATCTAATTTACCATAATTCAATGTGAAAAAGATAAATATAAATAATTTTGAGCTTCAATATTTAATTTTATTTTTTACCTATATTATATGAAATATATGTCATGGACTATAGTCTTTTATCTTTGTTTTTTAGTTGGGAAAAATCTACAATTTTATGATGGAGTTGAAAAATAAAATATAATTAATTTTTTAAACTTACTATAGTATGTTATGTTTGGTGCTTAGTGATGAAAAAACCCAAGACTTTGGCATGGTGAAGAAAAAACCTAAAATATTTGTCACTCATTTATAGTCTTTAAACTCTGCGGCTTACTGACGAAGAAACATGAAATTTGGTGATGGAGAAGAAACATATTGAATATATTTTCATCTAATTTACCATAATTCAATGTGAAAAAGGTAAATATAAATAATTTTGAGCTTCAATATTTAATTTTATTTTTTACCTATATTGTATGAAATATATGTCATGGACTATAGTCTTTTATCTTTGTTTTTTAGTGGGGAAAAATCTAAAATTTTATGATGGAGTTGAAAAATAAAATATAATTAATTTTTTAAACTTACTATAGTATGTTATGTTTGGTGCTTAGTGATGAAAAAACCTAAGACTTTGGCATGGTGAAGAAAAAACCTAAAATATTTGTCACTCATTTATAGTCTTTTAACTCTGTGGCTTACTGACGAAGAAACATGAAATTTGGTGATGGAGAAGAAACATATTGAATATATTTTCATCTAATTTACCATAATTCAATGTGAAAAAGGTAAATATAAATAACTTTTAGCTTCAATATTTAATTTTATTTTTTACCTATATTGTATGAAATATATGTCATGGACTATATAGTCTTTTATCTTTGTTTTTTAGTGGGGAAAAAACTAAAATTTTATGATGGAGTTGAAAAATAAAATATAATTAATTTTTTAAACTTACTATAGTATGTTAGGTTTGGTGCTTAGGGATGAAAAAACCTAAGACTTTGGCATGGTGAAGAAAAAACCTAAAATATTTGTCACTCATTTATAGTCTTTAAACTCTGCGGCTTACTGACGAAGAAACATGAAATTTGGTGATGGAGAAGAAACATATTGAATATATTTTCATCTAATTTACCATAATTCAATGTGAAAAAGGTAAATATAAAATATTTTGAGCTTCAATATTTAATTTTATTTTTTACCTATATTGTATGAAATATATGTCATGGACTATAGTCTTTTATCTTTGTTTTTTAGTGGGGAAAAATCTAAAATTTTATGATGGAGTTGAAAAATAAAATATAATTAATTGTTTAAACTTACTATAGTATGTTATGTTTGGTGCTTAGTGATGAAAAAACCTAAGACTTTGGCATGGTGAAGAAAAAACCTAAAATATTTGTCACTCATTTATAGTCTTTTAACTCTGTGGCTTACTGACGAAGAAACATGAAATTTGGTGATGGAGAAGAAACATATTGAATATATTTTCATCTAATTTACCATAATTCAATGTGAAAAAGGTAAATATAAATAACTTTTAGCTTCAATATTTAATTTTATTTTTTACCTATATTGTATGAAATATATGTCATGGACTATATAGTCTTTTATCTTTGTTTTTTAGTGGGGAAAAAACTAAAATTTTATGATGGAGTTGAAAAATAAAATATAATTAATTTTTTAAACTTACTATAGTATGTTAGGTTTGGTGCTTAGGGATGAAAAAACCTAAGACTTTGGCATGGTGAAGAAAAAACCTAAAATATTTGTCACTCATTTATAGTCTTTAAACTCTGCGGCTTACTGACGAAGAAACATGAAATTTGGTGATGGAGAAGAAACATATTGAATATATTTTCATCTAATTTACCATAATTCAATGTGAAAAAGGTAAATATAAAATATTTTGAGCTTCAATATTTAATTTTATTTTTTACCTATATTGTATGAAATATATGTCATGGACTATAGTCTTTTATCTTTGTTTTTTAGTGGGGAAAAATCTAAAATTTTATGATGGAGTTGAAAAATAAAATATAATTAATTTTTTAAACTTACTATAGTATGTTATGTTTGGTGCTTAGTGATGAAAAAACCTAAGACTTTGGCATGGTGAAGAAAAAACCTAAAATATTTGTCACTCATTTATAGTCTTTTAACTCTGTGGCTTACTGACGAAGAAACATGAAATTTGGTGATGGAGAAGAAACATATTGAATATATTTTCATCTAATTTACCATAATTCAATGTGAAAAAGGTAAATATAAATAATTTTTAGCTTCAATATTTAATTTTATTTTTTACCTATATTATATGAAATATATGTCATGGACTATATAGTCTTTTATCTTTGTTTTTTAGTGGGGAAAAAACTAAAATTTTATGATGGAGTTGAAAAATAAAATATAATTAATTTTTTAAACTTACTATAGTATGTTATGTTTGGTGCTTAGTGATGAAAAAACCTAATACTTTGGCATGGTGAAGAAAAAACCTAAAATATTTGTCACTCATTTATAGTCTTTTAACTCTGTGGCTTACTGACGAAGAAACATGATATTTGGTGATGGAGAAGAAACATATTGAATATATTTTCATCTAATTTACCATAATTCAATGTGAAAAAGGTAAATATATATAATTTTGAGCTTCCATATTTAATTTTACTTTTTACCTTTATTATATGGAATATATGTCATGGACTATAGTCTTTTATCTTTGTTTTTTAGTGGGGAAAAAACTAAAATTTTATGATGCAGTTGAAAAATAAAATATAATTAATTTTTTAAACTTACTATAGTATGTTATGTTTGGTGCTTAGTGATTAAAAAACCCAAGACTTTGGCATGGTGAAGAAAAAACCTAAAATATTTGTCACACATTTATAGTTTTTTAACTCTGCGGCTTACTGACGAAGAAACATGAAATTTGGTGATGAAGAAGAAACATATTGAATATATTTTAATCTAATTTACCATAATTCAATGTGAAAAAGGTAAATATAAATAATTTTGAGCTTCAAAATTTAATTTTATTTTTTACCTATATTATATGAAATATATGTCATGGACTATAGTCTTTTATCTTTGTTTTTTAGGGGGGAAAAATCTAAAATTTTATGATGGAGTTGAAAAATAAAATATAATTAATTTTTTAAACTTACTATAGTATGTTATGTTTGTTTCTTAGTGATGAAAAAACCTAAGACTTGGGCATGGTGAATAAAAAACCTAAAATATTTGTCACTCATTTATAGTCTTTTAGCTCTGCGGCTTATTGACGAAGAAACATGAAATTTGGTGATGGAGAAGAAAGATATTGAATATATTTTCATCTAATTTACCATAATTAAATGAGAAATATGCAAATATAAATAATTTTGAGCTTCATTATTTAATTTTATTTTTTACTTATATTATATAAAATATAAGTCATGGGCTATAGTCTTTTATCCTTGTTTTTTAGTGGGGAAAAATCTAAAATTTTATGATGGAGTTGAAAAATAAAATATAATTAATTTTTTAAACTTACTATAGTATGTTATGTTTGGTGCTTAGTGATGAAAAAACCTAAGACTTTGGCATGGTGAAGAAAAAACCTAAAATATTTGTCACTCATTTATAGTCTTTTAACTCTGTGGCTTACTGACGAAGAAACATGAAATTTGGTGATGGAGAAGAAACATATTGAATATATTTTCATCTAATTTACCATAATTAAATGTGAAAAAGGTAAATATAAATAATTTTTAGCTTCAATATTTAATTTTATTTTTTACCTATATTATATGAAATATATGTCATGGACTATATAGTCTTTTATCTTTGTTTTTTAGTGGGGAAAAAACTAAAATTTTATGATGGAGTTGAAAAATAAAATATAATTAATTTTTTAAACTTACTATAGTATGTTATGTTTGGTGCTTAGTGATGAAAAAACCTAATACTTTGGCATGGTGAAGAAAAAACCTAAAATATTTGTCATTAATTTATAGTCTTTTAACTCTGTGGCTTACTGACGAAGAAACATGATATTTGGTGATGGAGAAGAAACATATTGAATATATTTTCATCTAATTTACCATAATTCAATGTGAAAAAGGTAAATATAAATAATTTTGAGCTTCCATATTTAATTTTATTTTTTACCTTTATTATATGGAATATATGTCATGGACTATAATCTTTTATCTTTGTTTTTTAGTGGGGAAAAAACTAAAATTTTATGATGGAGTTGAAAAATAAAATATAATTAATTTATTAAACTTACTATAGTATGTTATGTTTGGTGCTTAGTGATGAAAAAACCCAAGACTTTGGCATGGTGAAGAAAAAACCTAAAATATTTGTCACACATTTATAGTCTTTTAACTCTGCGGCTTACTGACGAAGAAACATGAAATTTGGTGATGAAGAAGAAACATATTGAATATATTTTAATCTAATTTACCATAATTCAACGTGAAAAAGGTAAATATAAATAATTTTGAGCTTCAATATTTAATTTTATTTTTTACCTATATTATATGAAATATATGTCATGGACTATAGTCTTTTATCTTTGTTTTTTAGGGGGGGAAAATCTAAAATTTTATGATGGAGTTGAAAAATAAAATATAATTAATTTTTTAAACTTACTATAGTATGTTATGTTTGTTTCTTAGTGATGAAAAAACCTAAGACTTGGGCATGGTGAATAAAAAACCTAAAATATTTGTCACTCATTTATAGTCTTTTAGCTCTGTGGCTTATTGACGAAGAAACATGAAATTTGGTGATGGAGAAGAAACATATTGAATATATTTTCATCTAATTTACCATAATTAAATGAGAAAAAGGAAAATATAAATAATTTTGAGCTTCATAATTTAATTTTATTTTTTACTTATATTATATAAAATATAAGTCATGGGCTATAGTCTTTTATCCTTGTTTTTTAGTGGGGAAAAATCTAAAATTTTATGATGGAGTTGAAAAATAAAATATAATTAATTTTTTAAACTTACTATAGTATGTTATGTTTGGTGCTTAGTGATGAAAAAACCTAAGACTTTGGCATGGTGAAGAAAAAACCTAAAATATTTGTCACTCATTTATAGTCTTTTAACTCTGTGGCTTACTGACGAAGAAACATGAAATTTGGTGATGGAGAAGAAACATATTAATTAAATTTTCATCTAATTAATGTGAAAAAGGTAAATATAAATAATTTTGAGCTTCAATATTTAATTTTATTTTTTACCTATATTATATGAAATATATGTCATGGACTATATAGTCTTTTATCTTTGTTTTTTAGTGGGGAAAAAACTAAAATTTTATGATGGAGTTGAAAAATAAAATATATTTAATTTTTTAAACTTACTATAGTATGTTATGTTTGGTGCTTGGTGATGAAAAAACCTAAGACTTTGGCATGGTGAAGAAAAAACCTAAAATATTTGTCACTCATTTATAGTCTTTTAACTATGTGGCTTACTGACGAAGAAACATGATATTTGGTGATGGAGAAGAAACATATTGAATATATTTTCATCTAATTTACCATAATTCAATGTGAAAAAGGTAAATATAAATAATTTTGAGCTTCCATACTTAATTTTATTTTTTGCCTTTATTATATGAAATATATGTCATGGACTATAGTCTTTTATCTTTGTTTTTTAGTGGGGAAAAAACTAAAATTTTATGATGGAGTTGAAAAATAAAATATAATTAATTTTTTAAACTTACTATAGTATGTTATGTTTTGTGCTTAGTGATGAAAAAACCTAAGACTTTGGCATGGTGAAGAAAAAACCTAAAATATTTGTCACTCATTTATAGTCTTTTAACTCTGCGGCTTACTGACGAAGAAACATGAAATTTGGTGATGAAGAAGAAACATATTGAATATATTTTCATCTAATTTACCATAATTCAATGTGAAAAAGGTAAATATAAATAATTTTGAGCTTCAATATTTAATTTTATTTTTTACCTATATTATATGAAATATATGTCATGGACTATAGTCTTTTATCTTTGTTTTTTAGTGGGGAAAAATCTAAAATTTTATGATGGAGTTGAAAAATAAAATATAATTTTTTTTAAACTTATTATAGTCTATTATGTTTGGTGCTTAGTGATGAAAAAACCTAAGACTTTGGCAATGGTGAGAAAATACTTAAAATATTTGCCACTCATTTATAGTCTTTTAACTCTGTGGCTTACTGACGAAGAAACATGATATTTGGTGATGGAGAAGAAACATATTGAATATATTTTCATCTAATTTACCATAATTCAATGTGAAAAAGGTAAATATAAACAAATTTGAGCTTCAATATTTAATTTTATTTTTTACCTATATTATATGAAATATATGTCATGGACTATAGTCTTTTATCTTTGTTTTTTAGTGGGGAAAAAACTAAAATTTTATGATGGAGTTGAAAAATAAAATATAATTAATTTTTTAAACTTACTATAGTATGTTATGTTTGGTGCTTAGTGATGAAAAAATCTAAGACTTTGGCATGGTGAAGAAAAAACCTAAAATATTTGTCACTCATTTATAGTCTTTAAACTCTGCGGCTTACTGACGAAGAAACATGAAATTTGGTGATGGAGAAGAAACATATTGAATATATTTTCATCTAATTTACCATAATTCAATGTGAAAAAGGTAAATATAAATAATTTTGAGCTTCAATATTTAATTTTATTTTTTACCTATATTATATGAAATATATGTCATGGACTATAGTCTTTTATCTTTGTTTTTAAGTGGGGAAAAATCTAAAATTTTATGATGGAGTTGAAAAATAAAATATAATTAATTTTTTAAACTTATTATAGTCTATTATGTTTGGTGCTTGGTGATGAAAAAACCTAAGACTTTGGCATGGTGAAGAAAAAACTTAAAATATTTGTCACTCATTTATAGTCTTTTAACTCTGTGGCTTACTGACGAAGAAACATGATATTTGGTGATGGAGAAGAAACATATTGTATATATTTTCATCTAATTTACCATAATTCAATGTGAAAAAGGTAAATATAAATAATTTTGAGCTTCCATACTTAATTTTATTTTTTACCTTTATTATATGAAATATATGTCATGGACTATAGTCTTTTATCTTTGTTTTTTAGTGAGGAAAAATCTAAAATTTTATGATGGAGTTGAAAAATAAAATATAATTAATTTTTTAAACTTACTATAGTATGTTAGGTTTGGTTCTTAGGGATGAAAAAACCTAAGACTTTGGCATGGTGAAGAAAAAACCTAAAATATTTGTCACTCATTTATAGTCTTTTAACTCTGTGGCTTACTGACGAAGAAACATGAAATTTGGTGATGGAGAAGAAACATATTAATTATATTTTCATCTAATTAATGTGAAAAAGGTAAATATAAATAATTTTGAGCTTCAATATTTAATTTTATTTTTTAACTATATTATATGAAATATATGTCATGGACTATATAGTCTTTTATCTTTGTTTTTTAGTGGGGAAAAAACTAAAATTTTATGATGGAGTTGAAAAATAAAATATATTTAATTTTTTAAACTTACTATAGTATGTTATGTTTGGTGCTTGGTGATGAAAAAACCTAAGACTTTGGCATGGTGAAGAAAAAACCTAAAATATTTGTCACTCATTTATAGTCTTTTAACTATGTGGCTTGCTGACGAAGAAACATGATATTTGGTGATGGAGAAGAAACATATTGAATATATTTTCATCTAATTTACCATAATTCAATGTGAAAAAGGTAAATATAAATAATTTTGAGCTTCCATACTTAATTTTATTTTTTACCTTTATTATATGAAATATATGTCATGGACTATAGTCTTTTATCTTTGTTTTTTAGTGGGGAAAAAACTAAAATTTTATGATGGAGTTGAAAAATAAAATATAATTAATTTTTTAAACTTACTATAGTATGTTATGTTTTGTGCTTAGTGATGAAAAAACCTAAGACTTTGGCATGGTGAAGAAAAAACCTAAAATATTTGTCACTCATTTATAGTCTTTTAACTCTGCGGCTTACTGACGAAGAAACATGAAATTTGGTG
The DNA here is from genome assembly GCA_963859935.3 of Lathyrus sativus. Lineage (NCBI taxonomy): Eukaryota > Viridiplantae > Streptophyta > Magnoliopsida > Fabales > Fabaceae > Lathyrus > Lathyrus sativus. The sequence goes on along the minus strand of OZ012738.1, from coordinate 6,732,116 downwards.
ATGAAGAAGAAACATATTGAATATATTTTCATCTAATTTACCATAATTCAATGTGAAAAAGGTAAATATAAATAATTTTGAGCTTCAATATTTAATTTTATTTTTTACCTATATTATATGAAATATATGTCATGGACTATAGTCTTTTATCTTTGTTTTTTAGTGGGGAAAAATCTAAAATTTTATGATGGAGTTGAAAAATAAAATATAATTTTTTTTAAAACTTATTATAGTCTATTATGTTTGGTGCTTAGTGATGAAAAAACGTAAGACTTTGGCAATGTTGAGAAAAAACTTAAAATATTTGCCACTCATTTATAGTCTTTTAACTCTGTGGCTTACTGACGAAGAAACATGATATTTGGTGATGGAGAAGAAACATATTGAATATATTTTCATCTAATTTACCATAATTCAATGTGAAAAAGGTAAATATAAACAAATTTGAGCTTCAATATTTAATTTTATTTTTTACCTATATTATATGAAATATATGTCATGGACTATAGTCTTTTATCTTTGTTTTTTAGTGGGGAAAAAACTAAAATTTTATGATGGAGTTGAAAAATAAAATATAATTAATTTTTTAAACTTACTATAGTATGTTATGTTTGGTGCTTAGTGATGAAAAAATCTAAGACTTTGGCATGATGAAGAAAAAACCTAAAATATTTGTCACTCATTTATAGTCTTTAAACTCTGCGGCTTACTGACGAAGAAACATGAAATTTGGTGATGGAGAAGAAACATATTGAATATATTTTCATCTAATTTACCATAATTCAATGTGAAAAAGGTAAATATAAATAATTTTGAGCTTCAATATTTAATTTTATTTTTTACCTATATTATATGAAATATATGTCATGGACTATAGTCTTTTATCTTTGTTTTTAAGTGGGGAAAAATCTAAAATTTTATGATGGAGTTGAAAAATAAAATATAATTAATTTTTTAAACTTATTATAGTCTATTATGTTTGGTGCTTGGCGATGAAAAAACCTAAGACTTTGGCATGGTGAAGAAAAAACTTAAAATATTTGTCACTCATTTATAGTCTTTTAACTCTGTGGCTTACTGACGAAGAAACATGATATTTGGTGATGGAGAAGAAACATATTGTATATATTTTCATCTAATTTACCATAATTCAATGTGAAAAAGGTAAATATAAATAATTTTGAGCTTCCATACTTAATTTTATTTTTTACCTTTATTATATGAAATATGTGTCATGGACTATAGTCTTTTATCTTTGTTTTTTAGTGGGGAAAAATCTAAAATTTTATGATGGAGTTGAAAAATAAAATATAATTAATTTTTTAAACTTACTATAGTATGTTAGGTTTGGTGCTTAGGGATGAAAAAACCTAAGACTTTGGCATGGTGAAGAAAAAACCTAAAATATTTGTCACTCATTTATAGTCTTTTAACTCTGTGGCTTACTGACGAAGAAACATGAAATTTGGTGATGGAGAAGAAACATATTAATTATATTTTCATCTAATTAATGTGAAAAAGGTAAATATAAATAATTTTGAGCTTCAATATTTAATTTTATTTTTTACCTATATTATATGAAATATATGTCATGGACTATATAGTCTTTTATCTTTGTTTTTTAGTGGGGAAAAAACTAAAATTTTATGATGGAGTTGAAAAATAAAATATATTTAATTTTTTAAACTTACTATAGTATGTTATGTTTGGTGCTTGGTGATGAAAAAACCTAAGACTTTGGCATGGTGAAGAAAAAACCTAAAATATTTGTCACTCATTTATAGTCTTTTAACTATGTGGCTTGCTGACGAAGAAACATGATATTTGGTGATGGAGAAGAAACATATTGAATATATTTTCATCTAATTTACCATAATTCAATGTGAAAAAGGTAAATATAAATAATTTTGAGCTTCCATACTTAATTTTATTTTTTACCTTTATTATATGAAATATATGTCATAGACTATAGTCTTTTATCTTTGTTTTTTAGTGGGGAAAAAACTAAAATTTTATGATAGAGTTGAAAAATAAAATATAATTAATTTTTTAAACTTACTATAGTATGTTAGGTTTGGTGCTTAGGGATGAAAAAACCTAAGACTTTGGCATGGTGAAGAAAAAACCTAAAATATTTGTCACTCATTTATAGTCTTTTAACTCTGTGGCTTACTGACGAAGAAACATGAAATTTGGTGATGGAGAAGAAACATATTAATTATATTTTCATATAATTAATGTGAAAAAGGTAAATATAAATAATTTTGAGCTTCAATATTTAATTTTATTTTTTACCTATATTATATGAAATATATGTCATGGACTATATATTCTTTTATCTTTGTTTTTTAGTGGGGAAAAAACTAAAATTTTATGATGGAGTTGAAAAATAAAATATATTAATTTTTTAAACTTACTATAGTATGTTATGTTTGGTGCTTGGTGATGAAAAAACCTAAGACTTTGGCATGGTGAAGAAAAAACCTAAAATATTTGTCACTCATTTATAGTCTTTTAACTATGTGGCTTACTGACGAAGAAACATGATATTTGGTGATGGAGAAGAAACATATTGAATATATTTTCATCTAATTTACCATAATTCAATGTGAAAAAGGTAAATATAAATAATTTTGAGCTTCCATACTTAATTTTTTTTTTACCTTTATTATATGAAATATATGTCATGGACTATAGTCTTTTATCTTTGTTTTTTAGTAGGGAAAAATTTAAAATTTTATGATGGAGTTGAAAAATAAAATATAATTAATTTTTTAAACTTACTATAGTATGTTATGTTTGGTGCTTAGTGATGAAAAAACCTAAGACTTTGGCATGGTGAAGAAAAAACCTAAAATATTTGTCACTCATTTATAGTCTTTTAACTCTGTGGCTTACTGACGAAGAAACATGAAATTTGGTGATAGAGAAGAAACATATTGAATATATTTTCATCTAATTTAACATAATTCAATGTGAAAGAGGTAAATATAAATAATTTTTAGCTTCAATATTTAATTTTATTTTTTACCTATATTATATGAAATATATGTCATGGACTATATAGTCTTTTATCTTTGTTTTTTAGTGGGGAAAAAACTAAAATTTTATGATGGAGTTGAAAAATAAAATATAATTAATTTTTTAAACTTACTATAGTATGTTATGTTTGGTGCTTAGTGATGAAAAAACCTAATACTTTGGCATGGTGAAGAAAAAACCTAAAATATTTGTCACTCATTTATAGTCTTTTAACTCTGTGGCTTACTGACGAAGAAACATGATATTTGGTGATGGAGAAGAAACATATTGAATATATTTTCATCTAATTTACCATAATTCAATGTGAAAAAGGTAACTATAAATAATTTTGAGCTTCCATATTTAATTTTATTTTTTACCTTTATTATATGGAATATATGTCATGGACTATAGTCTTTTATCTTTGTTTTTTAGTGGGGAAAAAACTAAAATTTTATGATGGAGTTGAAAAATAAAATATAATTAATTTTTTAAACTTACTATAGTATGTTATGTTTGGTGCTTAGTGATGAAAAAACCCAAGACTTTGGCATGGTGAAGAAAAAACCTAAAATATTTGTCACACATTTATAGTCTTTTAACTCTGCGGCTTACTGACGAAGAAACATGAAATTTGGTGATGAAGAAGAAACACATTGAATATATTTTAATCTAATTTACCATAATTCAATGTGAAAAAGGTAAATATAAATAATTTTGAGCTTCAATATTTAATTTTATTTTTTACCTATATTATATGAAATATATGTCATGGACTATAGTCTTTTATCTTTGTTTTTTAGGGGGGAAAAATCTAAAATTTTATGATGGAGTTGAAAAATAAAATATAATTAATTTTTTAAACTTACTATAGTATGTTATGTTTGTTTCTTAGTGATCAAAAAACCTAAGACTTGGGCATGGTGAATAAAAAACCTAAAATATTTGTCATTCATTTATAGTCTTTTAGCTCTGCGGCTTATTGACGAAGAAACATGAAATTTGGTGATGGAGAAGAAACATATTGAATATATTTTCATCTAATTTACCATAATTAAATGAGAAAAAGGCAAATATAAATAATTTTGAGCTTCATTATTTAATTTTATTTTTTACTTATATTATATAAAATATAAGTCATGGGCTATAGTCTTTTATCCTTGTTTTTTAGTGGGGAAAAATCTAAAATTTTATGATGGAGTTGAAAAATAAAATATAATTAATTTTTTAAACTTACTATAGTATGTTATGTTTGGTGCTTAGTGATGAAAAAACCTAAGACTTTGGCATGGTGAAGAAAAAACCTAAAATATTTGTCACTCATTTATAGTCTTTTAACTCTGTGGCTTACTGACGAAGAAACATGAAATTTGGTGATGGAGAAGAAACATATTAATTAAATTTTCATCTAATTAATGTGAAAAAGGTAAATATAAATAATTTTGAGCTTCAATATTTAATTTTATTTTTTACCTATATTATATGAAATATATGTCATGGACTATATAGTCTTTTATCTTTGTTTTTTAGTGGGGAAAAAACTAAAATTTTATGATGGAGTTGAAAAATAAAATATATTTAATTTTTTAAACTTACTATAGTATGTTATGTTTGGTGCTTGGTGATGAAAAAACCTAAGACTTTGGCATGGTGAAGAAAAAACCTAAAATATTTGTCACTCATTTATAGTCTTTTAACTATGTGGCTTACTGACGAAGAAACATGATATTTGGTGATGGAGAAGAAACATATTGAATATATTTTCATCTAATTTACCATGATTCAATGTGAAAAAGGTAAATATAAATAATTTTGAGCTTCCATACTTAATTTTATTTTTTACCTTTATTATATGAAATATATGTCATGGACTATAGTCTTTTATCTTTGTTTTTTAGTGGGGAAAAAACTAAAATTTTATGATGGAGTTGAAAAATAAAATATAATTAATTTTTTAAACTTACTATAGTATGTTATGTTTTGTGCTTAGTGATGAAAAAACCTAAGACTTTGGCATGGTGAAGAAAAAACCTAAAATATTTGTCACTCATTTATAGTCTTTTAACTCTGCGGCTTACTGACGAAGAAACATGAAATTTGGTGATGAAGAAGAAACATATTGAATATATTTTCATCTAATTAATGTGAAAAAGGTAAATATAAATAATTTTGAGCTTCAATATTTAATTTTATTTTTTACCTATATTATATGAAATATATGTCATGGACTATATAGTCTTTTATCTTTGTTTTTTTGTGGGGAAAAAACTAAAATTTTATGATGGAGTTGAAAAATAAAATATATTTAATTTTTTAAACTTACTATAGTATGTTATGTTTGGTGCTTGGTGATGAAAAAACCTAAGACTTTGGCATGGTGAAGAAAAAACCTAAAATATTTGTCACTCATTTATAGTCTTTTAACTATGTGGCTTACTGACGAAGAAACATGATATTTGGTGATGGAGAAGAAACATATTGAATATATTTTCATCTAATTTACCATAATTCAATGTGAAAAAGGTAAATATAAATAATTTTGAGCTTCCATACTTAATTTTATTTTTTACCTTTATTATATGAAATATATGTCATGGACTATAGTCTTTTATCTTTGTTTTTTAGTGGGGAAAAATCTAAAATTTTATGATGGAGTTGAAAAATAAAATATAATTAATTTTTTAAACTTACTATAGTATGTTATGTTTGGTGCTTAGTGATGAAAAAACCTAAGACTTTGGCATGGTGAAGAAAAAACCTAAAATATTTGTCACTCATTTATAGTCTTTTAACTCTGTGGCTTACTGACGAAGAAACATGAAATTTGGTGATGGAGAAGAAACATATTAATTAAATTTTCATCTAATTAATGTGAAAAAGGTAAATATAAATAATTTTGAGCTTCAATATTTAATTTTATTTTTTACCTATATTATATGAAATATATGTCATGGACTATATAGTCTTTTATCTTTGTTTTTTAGTGGGGAAAAAACTAAAATTTTATGATGGAGTTGAAAAATAAAATATATTTAATTTTTTAAACTTACTATAGTATGTTATGTTTGGTGCTTGGTGATGAAAAAACCTAAGACTTTGGCATGGTGAAGAAAAAACCTAAAATATTTGTCACTCATTTATAGTCTTTTAACTATGTGGCTTACTGACGAAGAAACATGATATTTGGTGATGGAGAAGAAACATATTGAATATATTTTCATCTAATTTACCATAATTCAATGTGAAAAAGGTAAATATAAATAATTTTGAGCTTCCATACTTAATTTTATTTTTTACCTTTATTATATGAAATATATGTCATGGACTATAGTCTTTTATCTTTGTTTTTTAGTGGGGAAAAAACTAAAATTTTATGATGGAGTTGAAAAATAAAATATAATTAATTTTTTAAACTTACTATAGTATGTTATGTTTTGTGCTTAGTGATGAAAAAACCTAAGACTTTGGCATGGTGAAGAAAAAACCTAAAATATTTGTCACTCATTTATAGTCTTTTAACTCTGCGGCTTACTGACGAAGAAACATGAAATTTGGTGATGAAGAAGAAACATATTGAATATATTTTCATCTAATTAATGTGAAAAAGGTAAATATAAATAATTTTGAGCTTCAATATTTAATTTTATTTTTTACCTATATTATATGAAATATATGTCATGGACTATATAGTCTTTTATCTTTGTTTTTTTGTGGGGAAAAAACTAAAATTTTATGATGGAGTTGAAAAATAAAATATATTTAATTTTTTAAACTTACTATAGTATGTTATGTTTGGTGCTTGGTGATGAAAAAACCTAAGACTTTGGCATGGTGAAGAAAAAACCTAAAATATTTGTCACTCATTTATAGTCTTTTAACTATGTGGCTTACTGACGAAGAAACATGATATTTGGTGATGGAGAAGAAACATATTGAATATATTTTCATCTAATTTACCATAATTCAATGTGAAAAAGGTAAATATAAATAATTTTGAGCTTCCATACTTAATTTTTTTTTTACCTTTATTATATGAAATATATGTCATGGACTATAGTCTTTTATCTTTGTTTTTTAGTGGGGAAAAATCTAAAATTTTATGATGGAGTTGAAAAATAAAATATAATTAATTTTTTAAACTTACTATAGTATGTTATGTTTGGTGCTTAGTGATGAAAAAACCTAAGACTTTGGCATGGTGAAGAAAAAACCTAAAATATTTGTCACTCATTTATAGTCTTTTAACTCTGTGGCTTACTGACGAAGAAACATGAAATTTGGTGATGGAGAAGAAACATATTAATTAAATTTTCATCTAATTAATGTGAAAAAGGTAAATATAAATAATTTTGAGCTTCAATATTTAATTTTATTTTTTACCTATATTATATGAAATATATGTCATGGACTATATAGTCTTTTATCTTTGTTTTTTAGTGGGGAAAAAACTAAAATTTTATGATGGAGTTGAAAAATAAAATATATTTAATTTTTTAAACTTACTATAGTATGTTATGTTTGGTGCTTGGTGATGAAAAAACCTAAGACTTTGGCATGGTGAAGAAAAAACCTAAAATATTTGTCACTCATTTATAGTCTTTTAACTATGTGGCTTACTGACGAAGAAACATGATATTTGGTGATGGAGAAGAAACATATTGAATATATTTTCATCTAATTTACCATGATTCAATGTGAAAAAGGTAAATATAAATAATTTTGAGCTTCCATACTTAATTTTATTTTTTACCTTTATTATATGAAATATATGTCATGGACTATAGTCTTTTATCTTTGTTTTTTAGTGGGGAAAAAACTAAAATTTTATGATGGAGTTGAAAAATAAAATATAATTAATTTTTTAAACTTACTATAGTATGTTATGTTTTGTGCTTAGTGATGAAAAAACCTAAGACTTTGGCATGGTGAAGAAAAAACCTAAAATATTTGTCACTCATTTATAGTCTTTTAACTCTGCGGCTTACTGACGAAGAAACATGAAATTTGGTGATGAAGAAGAAACATATTGAATATATTTTCATCTAATTAATGTGAAAAAGGTAAATATAAATAATTTTGAGCTTCAATATTTAATTTTATTTTTTACCTATATTATATGAAATATATGTCATGGACTATATAGTCTTTTATCTTTGTTTTTTTGTGGGGAAAAAACTAAAATTTTATGATGGAGTTGAAAAATAAAATATATTTAATTTTTTAAACTTACTATAGTATGTTATGTTTGGTGCTTGGTGATGAAAAAACCTAAGACTTTGGCATGGTGAAGAAAAAACCTAAAATATTTGTCACTCATTTATAGTCTTTTAACTATGTGGCTTACTGACGAAGAAACATGATATTTGGTGATGGAGAAGAAACATATTGAATATATTTTCATCTAATTTACCATAATTCAATGTGAAAAAGGTAAATATAAATAATTTTGAGCTTCCATACTTAATTTTATTTTTTACCTTTATTATATGAAATATATGTCATGGACTATAGTCTTTTATCTTTGTTTTTTAGTGGGGAAAAATCTAAAATTTTATGATGGAGTTGAAAAATAAAATATAATTAATTTTTTAAACTTACTATAGTATGTTATGTTTGGTGCTTAGTGATGAAAAAACCTAAGACTTTGGCATGGTGAAGAAAAAACCTAAAATATTTGTCACTCATTTATAGTCTTTTAACTCTGTGGCTTACTGACGAAGAAACATGAAATTTGGTGATGGAGAAGAAACATATTAATTAAATTTTCATCTAATTAATGTGAAAAAGGTAAATATAAATAATTTTGAGCTTCAATATTTAATTTTATTTTTTACCTATATTATATGAAATATATGTCATGGACTATATAGTCTTTTATCTTTGTTTTTTAGTGGGGAAAAAACTAAAATTTTATGATGGAGTTGAAAAATAAAATATATTTAATTTTTTAAACTTACTATAGTATGTTATGTTTGGTGCTTGGTGATGAAAAAACCTAAGACTTTGGCATGGTGAAGAAAAAACCTAAAATATTTGTCACTCATTTATAGTCTTTTAACTATGTGGCTTACTGACGAAGAAACATGATATTTGGTGATGGAGAAGAAACATATTGAATATATTTTCATCTAATTTACCATAATTCAATGTGAAAAAGGTAAATATAAATAATTTTGAGCTTCCATACTTAATTTTATTTTTTACCTTTATTATATGAAATATATGTCATGGACTATAGTCTTTTATCTTTGTTTTTTAGTGGGGAAAAAACTAAAATTTTATGATGGAGTTGAAAAATAAAATATAATTAATTTTTTAAACTTACTATAGTATGTTATGTTTTGTGCTTAGTGATGAAAAAACCTAAGACTTTGGCATGGTGAAGAAAAAACCTAAAATATTTGTCACTCATTTATAGTCTTTTAACTCTGCGGCTTACTGACGAAGAAACATGAAATTTGGTGATGAAGAAGAAACATATTGAATATATTTTCATCTAATTAATGTGAAAAAGGTAAATATAAATAATTTTGAGCTTCAATATTTAATTTTATTTTTTACCTATATTATATGAAATATATGTCATGGACTATATAGTCTTTTATCTTTGTTTTTTTGTGGGGAAAAAACTAAAATTTTATGATGGAGTTGAAAAATAAAATATATTTAATTTTTTAAACTTACTATAGTATGTTATGTTTGGTGCTTGGTGATGAAAAAACCTAAGACTTTGGCATGGTGAAGAAAAAACCTAAAATATTTGTCACTCATTTATAGTCTTTTAACTATGTGGCTTACTGACGAAGAAACATGATATTTGGTGATGGAGAAGAAACATATTGAATATATTTTCATCTAATTTACCATAATTCAATGTGAAAAAGGTAAATATAAATAATTTTGAGCTTCCATACTTAATTTTTTTTTTACCTTTATTATATGAAATATATGTCATGGACTATAGTCTTTTATCTTTGTTTTTTAGTGGGGAAAAATCTAAAATTTTATGATGGAGTTGAAAAATAAAATATAATTAATTTTTTAAACTTACTATAGTATGTTATGTTTGGTGCATAGTGATGAAAAAACCTAAGACTTTGGCATGGTGAAGAAAAAACCTAAAATATTTGTCACTCATTTATAGTCTTTTAACTCTGTGGCTTACTGACGAAGAAACATGAAATTTGGTGATGGAGAAGAAACATATTGAATATATTTTCATCTAATTTACCATAATTCAATGTGAAAGAGGTAAATATAAATAATTTTTAGCTTCAATATTTAATTTTATTTTTTACCTATATTATATGAAATATATGTCATGGACTATATAGTCTTTTATCTTTGTTTTTTAGTGGGGAAAAAACTAAAATTTTATGATGGAGTTGAAAAATAAAATATAATTAATTTTTTAAACTTACTATAGTATGTTATGTTTGGTGCTTAGTGATGAAAAAACCTAATACTTTGGCATGGTGAAGAAAAAACCTAAAATATTTGTCACTCATTTATAGTCTTTTAACTCTGTGGCTTACTGACGAAGAAACATGATATTTGGTGATGGAGAAGAAACATATTGAATATATTTTCATCTAATTTACCATAATTCAATGTGAAAAAGGTAACTATAAATAATTTTGAGCTTCCATATTTAATTTTATTTTTTACCTTTATTATATGGAATATATGTCATGGACTATAGTCTTTTATCTTTGTTTTTTAGTGGGGAAAAAACTAAAATTTTATGATGGAGTTGAAAAATAAAATATAATTAATTTTTTAAACTTACTATAGTATGTTATGTTTGGTGCTTAGTGATGAAAAAACCCAAGACTTTGGCATGGTGAAGAAAAAACCTAAAATATTTGTCACACATTTATAGTCTTTTAACTCTGCGGCTTACTGACGAAGAAACATGAAATTTGGTGATGAAGAAGAAACATATTGAATATATTTTAATCTAATTTACCATAATTCAATGTGAAAAAGGTAAATATAAATAATTTTGAGCTTCAATATTTAATTTTATTTTTTACCTATATTATATGAAATATATGTCATGGACTATAGTCTTTTATCTTTGTTTTTTAGGGGGGAAAAATCTAAAATTTTATGATGGAGTTGAAAAATAAAATATAATTAATTTTTTAAACTTACTATAGTATGTTATGTTTGTTTCTTAGTGATGAAAAAACCTAAGACTTGGGCATGGTGAATAAAAAACCTAAAATATTTGTCATTCATTTATAGTCTTTTAGCTCTGCGGCTTATTGACGAAGAAACATGAAATTTGGTGATGGAGAAGAAACATATTGAATATATTTTCATCTAATTTACCATAATTAAATGAGAAAAAGGCAAATATAAATAATTTTGAGCTTCATTATTTAATTTTATTTTTTACTTATATTATATAAAATATAAGTCATGGGCTATAGTCTTTTATCCTTGTTTTTTAGTGGGGAAAAATCTAAAATTTTATGATGGAGTTGAAAAATAAAATATAATTAATTTTTTAAACTTACTATAGTATGTTATGTTTGGTGCTTAGTGATGAAAAAACCTAATACTTTGGCATGGTGAAGAAAAAACCTAAAATATTTGTCACTCATTTATAGTCTTTTAACTCTGTGGCTTACTGACGAAGAAACATGAAATTTGGTGATGGAGAAGAAACATATTAATTAAATTTTCATCTAATTAATGTGAAAAAGGTAAATATAAATAATTTTGAGCTTCAATATTTAATTTTATTTTTTACCTATATTATATGAAATATATGTCATGGACTATATAGTCTTTTATCTTTGTTTTTTAGTGGGGAAAAAACTAAAATTTTATGATGGAGTTGAAAAATAAAATATATTTAATTTTTTAAACTTACTATAGTATGTTATGTTTGGTGCTTGGTGATGAAAAAACCTAAGACTTTGGCATGGTGAAGAAAAAACCTAAAATATTTGTCACTCATTTATAGTCTTTTAACTATGTGGCTTACTGACGAAGAAACATGATATTTGGTGATGGAGAAGAAACATATTGAATATATTTTCATCTAATTTACCATAATTCAATGTGAAAAAGGTAAATATAAATAATTTTGAGCTTCCATACTTAATTTTTTTTTACCTTTATTATATGAAATATATGTCATGGACTATAGTCTTTTATCTTTGTTTTTTAGTGGGGAAAAATCTAAAATTTTATGATGGAGTTGAAAAATAAAAATATAATTAATTTTTTAAACTTACTATAGTATGTTATGTTTGGTGCTTAGTGATGAAAAAACCTAAGACTTTGGCATGGTGAAGAAAAAACCTAAAATATTTGTCACTCATTTATAGTCTTTTAACTCTGTGGCTTACTGACGAAGAAACATGAAATTTGGTGATGGAGAAGAAACATATTGAATATATTTTCATCTAATTTACCATAATTCAATGTGAAAGAGGTAAATATAAATAATTTTTAGCTTCAATATTTAATTTTATTTTTTACCTATATTATATGAAATATATGTCATGGACTATATAGTCTTTTATCTTTGTTTTTTAGTGGGGAAAAAACTAAAATTTTATGATGGAGTTGAAAAATAAAATATAATTAATTTTTTAAACTTACTATAGTATGTTATGTTTGGTGCTTAGTGATGAAAAAACCTAATACTTTGGCATGGTGAAGAAAAAACCTAAAATATTTGTCACTCATTTATAGTCTTTTAACTCTGTGGCTTACTGACGAAGAAACATGATATTTGGTGATGGAGAAGAAACATATTGAATATATTTTCATCTAATTTACCATAATTCAATGTGAAAAAGGTAACTATAAATAATTTTGAGCTTCCATATTTAATTTTATTTTTTACCTTTATTATATGGAATATATGTCATGGACTATAGTCTTTTATCTTTGTTTTTTAGTGGGGAAAAAACTAAAATTTTATGATGGAGTTGAAAAATAAAATATAATTAATTTTTTAAACTTACTATAGTATGTTATGTTTGGTGCTTAGTGATGAAAAAACCCAAGACTTTGGCATGGTGAAGAAAAAACCTAAAATATTTGTCACACATTTATAGTCTTTTAACTCTGCGGCTTACTGACGAAGAAACATGAAATTTGGTGATGAAGAAGAAACATATTGAATATATTTTAATCTAATTTACCATAATTCAATGTGAAAAAGGTAAATATAAATAATTTTGAGCTTCAATATTTAATTTTATTTTTTACCTATATTATATGAAATATATGTCATGGACTATAGTCTTTTATCTTTGTTTTTTAGGGGGGAAAAATCTAAAATTTTATGATGGAGTTGAAAAATAAAATATAATTAATTTTTTAAACTTACTATAGTATGTTATGTTTGTTTCTTAGTGATGAAAAAACCTAAGACTTGGGCATGGTGAATAAAAAACCTAAAATATTTGTCATTCATTTATAGTCTTTTAGCTCTGCGGCTTATTGACGAAGAAACATGAAATTTGGTGATGGAGAAGAAACATATTGAATATATTTTCATCTAATTTACCATAATTAAATGAGAAAAAGGCAAATATAAATAATTTTGAGCTTCATTATTTAATTTTATTTTTTACTTATATTATATAAAATATAAGTCATGGGCTATAGTCTTTTATCCTTGTTTTTTAGTGGGGAAAAATCTAAAATTTTATGATGGAGTTGAAAAATAAAATATAATTAATTTTTTAAACTTACTATAGTATGTTATGTTTGGTGCTTAGTGATGAAAAAACCTAATACTTTGGCATGGTGAAGAAAAAACCTAAAATATTTGTCACTCATTTATAGTCTTTTAACTCTGTGGCTTACTGACGAAGAAACATGAAATTTGGTGATGGAGAAGAAACATATTAATTAAATTTTCATCTAATTAATGTGAAAAAGGTAAATATAAATAATTTTGAGCTTCAATATTTAATTTTATTTTTTTACCTATATTATATGAAATATATGTCATGGACTATATAGTCTTTTATCTTTGTTTTTTAGTGGGGAAAAAACTAAAATTTTATGATGGAGTTGAAAAATAAAATATATTTAATTTTTTAAACTTACTATAGTATGTTATGTTTGGTGCTTGGTGATGAAAAAACCTAAGACTTTGGCATGGTGAAGAAAAAACCTAAAATATTTGTCACTCATTTATAGTCTTTTAACTATGTGGCTTGCTGACGAAGAAACATGATATTTGGTGATGGAGAAGAAACATATTGAATATATTTTCATCTAATTTACCATAATTCAATGTGAAAAAGGTAAATATAAATAATTTTGAGCTTCCATACTTAATTTTATTTTTTACCTTTATTATATGAAATATATGTCATGGACTATAGTCTTTTATCTTTGTTTTTTAGTGGGGAAAAAACTAAAATTTTATGATGGAGTTGAAAAATAAAATATAATTAATTTTTTAAACTTACTATAGTATGTTAGGTTTGGTGCTTAGGGATGAAAAAACCTAAGACTTTGGCATGGTGAAGAAAAAACCTAAAATATTTGTCACTCATTTATAGTCTTTTAACTCTGTGGCTTACTGACGAAGAAACATGAAATTTGGTGATGGAGAAGAAACATATTAATTATATTTTCATCTAATTAATGTGAAAAAGGTAAATATAAATAATTTTGAGCTTCAATATTTAATTTTATTTTTTACCTATATTATATGAAATATATGTCATGGACTATATAGTCTTTTATCTTTGTTTTTTAGTGGGGAAAAAACTAAAATTTTATGATGGAGTTGAAAAATAAAATATATTTAATTTTTTAAACTTACTATAGTATGTTATGTTTGGTGCTTGGTGATGAAAAAACCTAAGACTTTGGCATGGTGAAGAAAAAACCTAAAATATTTGTCACTCATTTATAGTCTTTTAACTATGTGGCTTACTGACGAAGAAACATGATATTTGGTGATGGAGAAGAAACATATTGAATATATTTTCATCTAATTTACCATAATTCAATGTGAAAAAGGTAAATATAAATAATTTTGAGCTTCCATACTTAATTTTTTTTTACCTTTATTATATGAAATATATGTCATGGACTATAGTCTTTTATCTTTGTTTTTTAGTGGGGAAAAATCTAAAATTTTATGATGGAGTTGAAAAATAAAATATAATTAATTTTTTAAACTTACTATAGTATGTTATGTTTGGTGCTTAGTGATGAAAAAACCTAAGACTTTGGCATGGTGAAGAAAAAACCTAAAATATTTGTCACTCATTTATAGTCTTTTAACTCTGTGGCTTACTGACGAAGAAACATGATATTTGGTGATGGAGAAGAAACATATTGAATATATTTTCATCTAATTTACCATAATTCAATGTGAAAAAGGTAACTATAAATAATTTTGAGCTTCCATATTTAATTTTATTTTTTACCTTTATTATATGGAATATATGTCATGGACTATAGTCTTTTATCTTTGTTTTTTAGTGGGGAAAAAACTAAAATTTTATGATGGAGTTGAAAAATAAAATATAATTAATTTTTTAAACTTACTATAGTATGTTATGTTTGGTGCTTAGTGATGAAAAAACCCAAGACTTTGGCATGGTGAAGAAAAAACCTAAAATATTTGTCACACATTTATAGTCTTTTAACTCTGCGGCTTACTGACGAAGAAACATGAAATTTGGTGATGAAGAAGAAACATATTGAATATATTTTAATCTAATTTACCATAATTCAATGTGAAAAAGGTAAATATAAATAATTTTGAGCTTCAATATTTAATTTTATTTTTTACCTATATTATATGAAATATATGTCATGGACTATAGTCTTTTATCTTTGTTTTTTAGGGGGGAAAAATCTAAAATTTTATGATGGAGTTGAAAAATAAAATATAATTAATTTTTTAAACTTACTATAGTATGTTATGTTTGTTTCTTAGTGATGAAAAAACCTAAGACTTGGGCATGGTGAATAAAAAACCTAAAATATTTGTCATTCATTTATAGTCTTTTAGCTCTGCGGCTTATTGACGAAGAAACATGAAATTTGGTGATGGAGAAGAAACATATTGAATATATTTTCATCTAATTTACCATAATTAAATGAGAAAAAGGCAAATATAAATAATTTTGAGCTTCATTATTTAATTTTATTTTTTACTTATATTATATAAAATATAAGTCATGGGCTATAGTCTTTTATCCTTGTTTTTTAGTGGGGAAAAATCTAAAATTTTATGATGGAGTTGAAAAATAAAATATAATTAATTTTTTAAACTTACTATAGTATGTTATGTTTGGTGCTTAGTGATGAAAAAACCTAATACTTTGGCATGGTGAAGAAAAAACCTAAAATATTTGTCACTCATTTATAGTCTTTTAACTCTGTGGCTTACTGACGAAGAAACATGAAATTTGGTGATGGAGAAGAAACATATTGAATATATTTTCATCTAATTTACCATAATTCAATGTGAAAAAGGTAAATATAAATAATTTTGAGCTTCCATACTTAATTTTATTTTTTACCTTTATTATATGAAATATATGTCATGGACTATAGTCTTTTATCTTTGTTTTTTAGTGGGGAAAAATCTAAAATTTTATGATGGAGTTGAAAAATAAAATATAATTAATTTTTTAAACTTACTATAGTATGTTATGTTTGGTGCTTAGTGATGAAAAAACCTAAGACTTTGGCATGGAGAAGAAAAAACCTAAAATATTTGTCACTCATTTATAGTCTTTTAACTCTGTGGCTTACTGACGAAGAAACATGAAATTTGGTGATGGAGAAGAAACATATTGAATATATTTTCATCTAATTTACCATAATTCATTGTGAAAAAGGTAAATATAAATAATTTTTAGCTTCAATATTTAATTTTATTTTTTACCTATATTATATGAAATATATGTCATGGACTATATAGTCTTTTATCGTTGTTTTTTAGTGGGGAAAAAACTAAAATTTTATGATGGAGTTGAAAAATAAAATATAATTAATTTTTTAAACTTACTATAGTATGTTATGTTTGGTGCTTAGTGATGAAAAAACCTAATACTTTGGCATGGTGAAGAAAAAACCTAAAATATTTGTCACTCATTTATAGTCTTTTAACTCTGTGGCTTACAGACGAAGAAACATGATATTTGGTGATGGAGAAGAAACATATTGAATATATTTTCATCTAATTTACCATAATTCAATGTGAAAAAGGTAAATATAAATAATTTTGAGCTTCAATATTTAATTTTATTTTTTACCTATATTATATGAAATATATGTCATGGACTATAGTCTATTATCTTTGATTTTTAGTGGGGAAAAATCTACAATTTTATGATGGAGTTGAAAAATAAAATATAATTAATTTTTTAAACTTATTATAGTCTATTATGTTTGGTGCTTAGTGATGAAAAAACCTAAGACTTTGGCATGGTGAACAAAAAACTTAAAATATTTGCCATTCATTTATAGTCTTTTAACTCTGTGGCTTACTGACGAAGAAACATGATATTTGGTGATGGAGAAGAAAAATATTGAATATATTTTCATCTAATTTACCATAATTCAATATGAAAAAGGTAAATATAAATAATTTTGAGCTTCCATACTTAATTTTATTTTTTACCTTTATTATATGAAATATATGTCATGGACTATAGTCTTTTATCTTTGTTTTTTAGTGGGGAAAAAACTAAAATTTTATGATGGAGTTGAAAAATAAAATATATTTAATTTTTTAAACTTACTATAGTATGTTATGTTTGGTGCTTGGTGATGAAAAAACCTAAGACTTTGGCATGGTGAAGAAAAAACCTAAAATATTTGTCACTCATTTATAGTCTTTTAACTATGTGGCTTACTGACGAAGAAACATGATATTTGGTGATGGAGAAGAAACATATTGAATATATTTTCATCTAATTTACCATAATTCAATGTGAAAAAGGTAAATATAAATAATTTTGAGCTTCCATACTTAATTTTATTTTTTACCTTTATTATATGAAATATATGTCATGGACTATAGTCTTTTATCTTTGTTTTTTAGTGGGGAAAAATCTAAAATTTTATGATGGAGTTGAAAAATAAAATATAATTAATTTTTTAAACTTACTATAGTATGTTATGTTTGGTGCTTAGTGATGAAAAAACCTAAGACTTTGGCATGGAGAAGAAAAAACCTAAAATATTTGTCACTCATTTATAGTCTTTTAACTCTGTGGCTTACTGACGAAGAAACATGAAATTTGGTGATGGAGAAGAAACATATTGAATATATTTTCATCTAATTTACCATAATTCATTGTGAAAAAGGTAAATATAAATAATTTTTAGCTTCAATATTTAATTTTATTTTTTACCTATATTATATGAAATATATGTCATGGACTATATAGTCTTTTATCGTTGTTTTTTAGTGGGGAAAAAACTAAAATTTTATGATGGAGTTGAAAAATAAAATATAATTAATTTTTTAAACTTACTATAGTATGTTATGTTTGGTGCTTAGTGATGAAAAAACCTAATACTTTGGCATGGTGAAGAAAAAACCTAAAATATTTGTCACTCATTTATAGTCTTTTAACTATGTGGCTTACTGACGAAGAAACATGATATTTGGTGATGGAGAAGAAACATATTGAATATATTTTCATCTAATTTACCATAATTCAATGTGAAAAAGGTAAATATAAATAATTTTGAGCTTCCATACTTAATTTTATTTTTTACCTTTATTATATGAAATATATGTCATGGACTATAGTCTTTTATCTTTGTTTTTTAGTGGGGAAAAATCTAAAATTTTATGATGGAGTTGAAAAATAAAATATAATTAATTTTTTAAACTTACTATAGTATGTTATGTTTGGTGCTTAGTGATGAAAAAACCTAAGACTTTGGCATGGAGAAGAAAAAACCTAAAATATTTGTCACTCATTTATAGTCTTTTAACTCTGTGGCTTACTGACGAAGAAACATGAAATTTGGTGATGGAGAAGAAACATATTGAATATATTTTCATCTAATTTACCATAATTCATTGTGAAAAAGGTAAATATAAATAATTTTTAGCTTCAATATTTAATTTTATTTTTTACCTATATTATATGAAATATATGTCATGGACTATATAGTCTTTTATCGTTGTTTTTTAGTGGGGAAAAAACTAAAATTTTATGATGGAGTTGAAAAATAAAATATAATTAATTTTTTAAACTTACTATAGTATGTTATGTTTGGTGCTTAGTGATGAAAAAACCTAATACTTTGGCATGGTGAAGAAAAAACCTAAAATATTTGTCACTCATTTATAGTCTTTTAACTCTGTGGCTTACTGACGAAGAAACATGATATTTGGTGATGGAGAAGAAACATATTGAATATATTTTCATCTAATTTACCATAATTCAATGTGAAAAAGGTAAATATAAATAATTTTGAGCTTCAATATTTAATTTTATTTTTTACCTATATTATATGAAATATATGTCATGGACTATAGTCTATTATCTTTGATTTTTAGTGGGGAAAAATCTACAATTTTATGATGGAGTTGAAAAATAAAATATAATTAATTTTTTAAACTTATTATAGTCTATTATGTTTGGTGCTTAGTGATGAAAAAACCTAAGACTTTGGCATGGTGAACAAAAAACTTAAAATATTTGCCATTCATTTATAGTCTTTTAACTCTGTGGCTTACTGACGAAGAAACATGATATTTGGTGATGGAGAAGAAAAATATTGAATATATTTTCATCTAATTTACCATAATTCAATATGAAAAAGGTAAATATAAATAATTTTGAGCTTCCATACTTAATTTTATTTTTTACCTTTATTATATGAAATATATGTCATGGACTATAGTCTTTTATCTTTGTTTTTTAGTGGGGAAAAAACTAAAATTTTATGATGGAGTTGAAAAATAAAATATATTTAATTTTTTAAACTTACTATAGTATGTTATGTTTGGTGCTTGGTGATGAAAAAACCTAAGACTTTGGCATGGTGAAGAAAAAACCTAAAATATTTGTCACTCATTTATAGTCTTTTAACTATGTGGCTTACTGACGAAGAAACATGATATTTGGTGATGGAGAAGAAACATATTGAATATATTTTCATCTAATTTACCATAATTCAATGTGAAAAAGGTAAATATAAATAATTTTGAGCTTCCATACTTAATTTTATTTTTTACCTTTATTATATGAAATATATGTCATGGACTATAGTCTTTTATCTTTGTTTTTTAGTGGGGAAAAATCTAAAATTTTATGATGGAGTTGAAAAATAAAATATAATTAATTTTTTAAACTTACTATAGTATGTTATGTTTGGTGCTTAGTGATGAAAAAACCTAAGACTTTGGCATGGAGAAGAAAAAACCTAAAATATTTGTCACTCATTTATAGTCTTTTAACTCTGTGGCTTACTGACGAAGAAACATGAAATTTGGTGATGGAGAAGAAACATATTGAATATATTTTCATCTAATTTACCATAATTCATTGTGAAAAAGGTAAATATAAATAATTTTTAGCTTCAATATTTAATTTTATTTTTTACCTATATTATATGAAATATATGTCATGGACTATATAGTCTTTTATCGTTGTTTTTTAGTGGGGAAAAAACTAAAATTTTATGATGGAGTTGAAAAATAAAATATAATTAATTTTTTAAACTTACTATAGTATGTTATGTTTGGTGCTTAGTGATGAAAAAACCTAATACTTTGGCATGGTGAAGAAAAAACCTAAAATATTTGTCACTCATTTATAGTCTTTTAACTCTGTGGCTTACTGACGAAGAAACATGATATTTGGTGATGGAGAAGAAACATATTGAATATATTTTCATCTAATTTACCATAATTCAATGTGAAAAAGGTAAATATAAATAATTTTGAGCTTCAATATTTAATTTTATTTTTTACCTATATTATATGAAATATATGTCATGGACTATAGTCTATTATCTTTGATTTTTAGTGGGGAAAAATCTACAATTTTATGATGGAGTTGAAAAATAAAATATAATTAATTTTTTAAACTTATTATAGTCTATTATGTTTGGTGCTTAGTGATGAAAAAACCTAAGACTTTGGCATGGTGAACAAAAAACTTAAAATATTTGCCATTCATTTATAGTCTTTTAACTCTGTGGCTTACTGACGAAGAAACATGATATTTGGTGATGGAGAAGAAAAATATTGAATATATTTTCATCTAATTTACCATAATTCAATATGAAAAAGGTAAATATAAATAATTTTGAGCTTCCATACTTAATTTTATTTTTTACCTTTATTATATGAAATATATGTCATGGACTATAGTCTTTTATCTTTGTTTTTTAGTGGGGAAAAAACTAAAATTTTATGATGGAGTTGAAAAATAAAATATATTTAATTTTTTAAACTTACTATAGTATGTTATGTTTGGTGCTTGGTGATGAAAAAACCTAAGACTTTGGCATGGTGAAGAAAAAACCTAAAATATTTGTCACTCATTTATAGTCTTTTAACTATGTGGCTTACTGACGAAGAAACATGATATTTGGTGATGGAGAAGAAACATATTGAATATATTTTCATCTAATTTACCATAATTCAATGTGAAAAAGGTAAATATAAATAATTTTGAGCTTCCATACTTAATTTTATTTTTTACCTTTATTATATGAAATATATGTCATGGACTATAGTCTTTTATCTTTGTTTTTTAGTGGGGAAAAATCTAAAATTTTATGATGGAGTTGAAAAATAAAATATAATTAATTTTTTAAACTTACTATAGTATGTTATGTTTGGTGCTTAGTGATGAAAAAACCTAAGACTTTGGCATGGAGAAGAAAAAACCTAAAATATTTGTCACTCATTTATAGTCTTTTAACTCTGTGGCTTACTGACGAAGAAACATGAAATTTGGTGATGGAGAAGAAACATATTGAATATATTTTCATCTAATTTACCATAATTCATTGTGAAAAAGGTAAATATAAATAATTTTTAGCTTCAATATTTAATTTTATTTTTTACCTATATTATATGAAATATATGTCATGGACTATATAGTCTTTTATCGTTGTTTTTTAGTGGGGAAAAAACTAAAATTTTATGATGGAGTTGAAAAATAAAATATAATTAATTTTTTAAACTTACTATAGTATGTTATGTTTGGTGCTTAGTGATGAAAAAACCTAATACTTTGGCATGGTGAAGAAAAAACCTAAAATATTTGTCACTCATTTATAGTCTTTTAACTCTGTGGCTTACTGACGAAGAAACATGATATTTGGTGATGGAGAAGAAACATATTGAATATATTTTCATCTAATTTACCATAATTCAATGTGAAAAAGGTAAATATAAATAATTTTGAGCTTCAATATTTAATTTTATTTTTTACCTATATTATATGAAATATATGTCATGGACTATAGTCTATTATCTTTGATTTTTAGTGGGGAAAAATCTACAATTTTATGATGGAGTTGAAAAATAAAATATAATTAATTTTTTAAACTTATTATAGTCTATTATGTTTGGTGCTTAGTGATGAAAAAACCTAAGACTTTGGCATGGTGAACAAAAAACTTAAAATATTTGCCATTCATTTATAGTCTTTTAACTCTGTGGCTTACTGACGAAGAAACATGATATTTGGTGATGGAGAAGAAAAATATTGAATATATTTTCATCTAATTTACCATAATTCAATATGAAAAAGGTAAATATAAATAATTTTGAGCTTCCATACTTAATTTTATTTTTTACCTTTATTATATGAAATATATGTCATGGACTATAGTCTTTTATCTTTGTTTTTTAGTGGGGAAAAAACTAAAATTTTATGATGGAGTTGAAAAATAAAATATATTTAATTTTTTAAACTTACTATAGTATGTTATGTTTGGTGCTTGGTGATGAAAAAACCTAAGACTTTGGCATGGTGAAGAAAAAACCTAAAATATTTGTCACTCATTTATAGTCTTTTAACTATGTGGCTTACTGACGAAGAAACATGATATTTGGTGATGGAGAAGAAACATATTGAATATATTTTCATCTAATTTACCATAATTCAATGTGAAAAAGGTAAATATAAATAATTTTGAGCTTCCATACTTAATTTTATTTTTTACCTTTATTATATGAAATATATGTCATGGACTATAGTCTTTTATCTTTGTTTTTTAGTGGGGAAAAAACTAAAATTTTATGATGGAGTTGAAAAATAAAATATATTTAATTTTTTAAACTTACTATAGTATGTTATGTTTGGTGCTTGGTGATGAAAAAACCTAAGACTTTGGCATGGTGAAGAAAAAACCTAAAATATTTGTCACTCATTTATAGTCTTTTAACTATGTGGCTTACTGACGAAGAAACATGATATTTGGTGATGGAGAAGAAACATATTGAATATATTTTCATCTAATTTACCATAATTCAATGTGAAAAAGGTAAATATAAATAATTTTGAGCTTCCATACTTAATTTTATTTTTTACCTTTATTATATGAAATATATGTCATGGACTATAGTCTTTTATCTTTGTTTTTTAGTGGGGAAAAATCTAAAATTTTATGATGGAGTTGAAAAATAAAATATAATTAATTTTTTAAACTTACTATAGTATGTTATGTTTGGTGCTTAGTGATGAAAAAACCTAAGACTTTGGCATGGAGAAGAAAAAACCTAAAATATTTGTCACTCATTTATAGTCTTTTAACTCTGTGGCTTACTGACGAAGAAACATGAAATTTGGTGATGGAGAAGAAACATATTGAATATATTTTCATCTAATTTACCATAATTCATTGTGAAAAAGGTAAATATAAATAATTTTTAGCTTCAATATTTAATTTTATTTTTTACCTATATTATATGAAATATATGTCATGGACTATATAGTCTTTTATCGTTGTTTTTTAGTGGGGAAAAAACTAAAATTTTATGATGGAGTTGAAAAATAAAATATAATTAATTTTTTAAACTTACTATAGTATGTTATGTTTGGTGCTTAGTGATGAAAAAACCTAATACTTTGGCATGGTGAAGAAAAAACCTAAAATATTTGTCACTCATTTATAGTCTTTTAACTCTGTGGCTTACTGACGAAGAAACATGATATTTGGTGATGGAGAAGAAACATATTGAATATATTTTCATCTAATTTACCATAATTCAATGTGAAAAAGGTAAATATAAATAATTTTGAGCTTCAATATTTAATTTTATTTTTTACCTATATTATATGAAATATATGTCATGGACTATAGTCTATTATCTTTGATTTTTAGTGGGGAAAAATCTACAATTTTATGATGGAGTTGAAAAATAAAATATAATTAATTTTTTAAACTTATTATAGTCTATTATGTTTGGTGCTTAGTGATGAAAAAACCTAAGACTTTGGCATGGTGAACAAAAAACTTAAAATATTTGCCATTCATTTATAGTCTTTTAACTCTGTGGCTTACTGACGAAGAAACATGATATTTGGTGATGGAGAAGAAAAATATTGAATATATTTTCATCTAATTTACCATAATTCAATATGAAAAAGGTAAATATAAATAATTTTGAGCTTCCATACTTAATTTTATTTTTTACCTTTATTATATGAAATATATGTCATGGACTATAGTCTTTTATCTTTGTTTTTTAGTGGGGAAAAAACTAAAATTTTATGATGGAGTTGAAAAATAAAATATATTTAATTTTTTAAACTTACTATAGTATGTTATGTTTGGTGCTTGGTGATGAAAAAACCTAAGACTTTGGCATGGTGAAGAAAAAACCTAAAATATTTGTCACTCATTTATAGTCTTTTAACTATGTGGCTTACTGACGAAGAAACATGATATTTGGTGATGGAGAAGAAACATATTGAATATATTTTCATCTAATTTACCATAATTCAATGTGAAAAAGGTAAATATAAATAATTTTGAGCTTCCATACTTAATTTTATTTTTTACCTTTATTATATGAAATATATGTCATGGACTATAGTCTTTTATCTTTGTTTTTTAGTGGGGAAAAATCTAAAATTTTATGATGGAGTTGAAAAATAAAATATAATTAATTTTTTAAACTTACTATAGTATGTTATGTTTGGTGCTTAGTGATGAAAAAACCTAAGACTTTGGCATGGAGAAGAAAAAACCTAAAATATTTGTCACTCATTTATAGTCTTTTAACTCTGTGGCTTACTGACGAAGAAACATGAAATTTGGTGATGGAGAAGAAACATATTGAATATATTTTCATCTAATTTACCATAATTCATTGTGAAAAAGGTAAATATAAATAATTTTTAGCTTCAATATTTAATTTTATTTTTTACCTATATTATATGAAATATATGTCATGGACTATATAGTCTTTTATCGTTGTTTTTTAGTGGGGAAAAAACTAAAATTTTATGATGGAGTTGAAAAATAAAATATAATTAATTTTTTAAACTTACTATAGTATGTTATGTTTGGTTCTTAGTGATGAAAAAACCTAATACTTTGGCATGGTGAAGAAAAAACCTAAAATATTTGTCACTCATTTATAGTCTTTTAACTCTGTGGCTTACTGACGAAGAAACATGATATTTGGTGATGGAGAAGAAACATATTGAATATATTTTCATCTAATTTACCATAATTCAATGTGAAAAAGGTAAATATAAATAATTTTGAGCTTCAATATTTAATTTTATTTTTTACCTATATTATATGAAATATATGTCATGGACTATAGTCTATTATCTTTGATTTTTAGTGGGGAAAAATCTACAATTTTATGATGGAGTTGAAAAATAAAATATAATTAATTTTTTAAACTTATTATAGTCTATTATGTTTGGTGCTTAGTGATGAAAAAACCTAAGACTTTGGCATGGTGAACAAAAAACTTAAAATATTTGCCATTCATTTATAGTCTTTTAACTCTGTGGCTTACTGACGAAGAAACATGATATTTGGTGATGGAGAAGAAAAATATTGAATATATTTTCATCTAATTTACCATAATTCAATATGAAAAAGGTAAATATAAATAATTTTGAGCTTCCATACTTAATTTTATTTTTTACCTTTATTATATGAAATATATGTCATGGACTATAGTCTTTTATCTTTGTTTTTTAGTGGGGAAAAAACTAAAATTTTATGATGGAGTTGAAAAATAAAATATATTTAATTTTTTAAACTTACTATAGTATGTTATGTTTGGTGCTTGGTGATGAAAAAACCTAAGACTTGGGCATGGTGAATAAAAAACCTAAAATATTTGTCACTCATTTATAGTCTTTTAACTATGTGGCTTACTGACGAAGAAACATGATATTTGGTGATGGAGAAGAAACATATTGAATATATTTTCATCTAATTTACCATAATTCAATGTGAAAAAGGTAAATATAAATAATTTTGAGCTTCCATACTTAATTTTATTTTTTACCTTTATTATATGAAATATATGTCATGGACTATAGTCTTTTATCTTTGTTTTTTAGTGGGGAAAAAACTAAAATTTTATGATGGAGTTGAAAAATAAAATATAATTAATTTTTTAAACTTACTATAGTATGTTATGTTTGGTTCTTAGTGATGAAAAAACCTAAGACTTTGGCATGGTGAAGAAAAAACCTAAAATATTTGTCACTCATTTATAGTCTTTTAACTATGTGGCTTACTGACGAAGAAACATGATATTTG
This sequence comes from Lathyrus sativus, assembly GCA_963859935.3. NCBI lineage: Eukaryota > Viridiplantae > Streptophyta > Magnoliopsida > Fabales > Fabaceae > Lathyrus > Lathyrus sativus. Next base: position 6,705,359 of record OZ012738.1, on the reverse strand, counting down.
GTGATGGAGAAGAAACATATTGAATATATTTTCATCTAATTTACCATAATTCAATGTGAAAAAGGTAAATATAAATAATTTTGAGCTTCCATACTTAATTTTATTTTTTACCTTTATTATATGAAATATATGTCATGGACTATAGTCTTTTATCTTTGTTTTTTAGTGGGGAAAAATCTAAAATTTTATGATGGAGTTGAAAAATAAAATATAATTAATTTTTTAAACTTACTATAGTATGTTATGTTTGGTGCTTAGTGATGAAAAAACCTAAGACTTTGGCATGGTGAAGAAAAAACCTAAAATATTTGTCATCATTTATAGTCTTTTAACTCTGTGGCTTACTGACGAAGAAACATGAAATTTGGTGATGGAGAAGAAACATATTGAATATATTTTCATCTAATTTACCATAATTCAATGTGAAAAAGGTAAATATAAATAATTTTTAGCTTCAATATTTAATTTTATTTTTTACCTATATTATATGAAATATATGTCATGGACTATATAGTCTTTTATCTTTGTTTTTTAGTGGGGAAAAAACTAAAATTTTATGATGGAGTTGAAAAATAAAATATAATTAATTTTTTAAACTAACTATAGTATGTTATGTTTGGTGCTTAGTGATGAAAAAACCCAAGACATTGGCATGGTGAAGAAAAAACCTAAAATATTTGTCACACATTTATAGTCTTTTAACTCTGCGGCTTACTGACGAAGAAACATGAAATTTGGTGATGAAGAAGAAACATATTGAATATATTTTAATCTAATTTACCATAATTCAATGTGAAAAAGGTAAATATAAATAATTTTGAGCTTCAATATTTAATTTTATTTTTTACCTATATTATATGAAATATATGTCATGGACTATAGTCTTTTATCTTTGTTTTTTAGGGGGGAAAAATCTAAAACTTTATGATGGAGTTGAAAAATAAAATATAATTAATTTTTTAAACTTACTATAGTATGTTATGTTTGTTTCTTAGTGATGAAAAAACCTAAGACTTGGGCATGGTGAATAAAAAACCTAAAATATTTGTCACTCATTTATAGTCTTTTAGCTCTGCGGCTTATTGACGAAGAAACATGAAATTTGGTGATGGAGAAGAAACATATTGAATATATTTTCATCTAATTTACCATAATTAAATGAGAAAAAGGCAAATATAAATAATTTTGAGCTTCATTATTTAATTTTATTTTTTACTTATATTATATAAAATATATTCATGGGCTATAGTCTTTTATCCTTGTTTTTTAGTGGGGAAAAATCTAAAATTTTATGATGGAGTTGAAAAATAAAATATAATTAATTTTTTAAACTTACTATAGTATGTTATGTTTGGTGCTTAGTGATGAAAAAACCTAAGACTTTGGCATGGTGAAGAAAAAACCTAAAATATTTGTCACTCATTTATAGTCTTTTAACTCTGTGGCTTACTGACGAAGAAACATGAAATTTGGTGATGGAGAAGAAACATATTAATTAAATTTTCATCTAATTAATGTGAAAAAGGTAAATATAAATAATTTTGAGCTGCAATATTTAATTTTATTTTTTACCTATATTATATGAAATATATGTCATGGACTATATAGTCTTTTATCTTTGTTTTTTAGTGGGGAAAAAACTAAAATTTTATGATGGAGTTGAAAAATAAAATATATTTAATTTTTTAAACTTACTATAGTATGTTATGTTTGGTGCTTGGTGATGAAAAAACCTAAGACTTTGGCATGGTGAAGAAAAAACCTAAAATATTTGTCACTCATTTATAGTCTTTTAACTATGTGGCTTACTGACGAAGAAACATGATATTTGGTGATGGAGAAGAAACATATTGAATATATTTTCATCTAATTTACCATAATTCAATGTGAAAAAGGTAAATATAAATAATTTTGAGCTTCCATACTTAATTTTATTTTTTACCTTTATTATATGAAATATATGTCATGGACTATAGTCTTTTATCTTTGTTTTTTAGTGGGGAAAAATCTAAAATTTTATGATGGAGTTGAAAAATAAAATATAATTAATTTTTTAAACTTACTATAGTATGTTATGTTTGGTGCTTAGTGATGAAAAAACCTAAGACTTTGGCATGGTGAAGAAAAAACCTAAAATATTTGTAACTCATTTATAGTCTTTTAACTCTGTGGCTTACTGACGAAGAAACATGAAATTTGGTGATGGAGAAGAAACATATTGAATATATTTTCATCTAATTTACCATAATTCAATGTGAAAAAGGTAAATATAAATAATTTTTAGCTTCAATATTTAATTTTATTTTTTACCTATATTATATGAAATATATGTCATGGACTATATAGTCTTTTATCTTTGTTTTTTAGTGGGGAAAAAACTAAAATTTTATGATGGAGTTGAAAAATAAAATATAATTAATTTTTTAAACTAACTATAGTATGTTATGTTTGGTGCTTAGTGATGAAAAAACCCAAGACATTGGCATGGTGAAGAAAAAACCTAAAATATTTGTCACACATTTATAGTCTTTTAACTCTGCGGCTTACTGACGAAGAAACATGAAATTTGGTGATGAAGAAGAAACATATTGAATATATTTTAATCTAATTTACCATAATTCAATGTGAAAAAGGTAAATATAAATAATTTTGAGCTTCAATATTTAATTTTATTTTTTACCTATATTATATGAAATATATGTCATGGACTATATAGTCTTTTATCTTTGTTTTTTAGTGGGGAAAAAACTAAAATTTTATGATGGAGTTGAAAAATAAAATATATTTAATTTTTTAAACTTACTATAGTATGTTATGTTTGGTGCTTGGTGATGAAAAAACCTAAGACTTTGGCATGGTGAAGAAAAAACCTAAAATATTTGTCACTCATTTATAGTCTTTTAACTATGTGGCTTACTGACGAAGAAACATGATATTTGGTGATGGAGAAGAAACATATTGAATATATTTTCATCTAATTTACCATAATTCAATGTGAAAAAGGTAAATATAAATAATTTTGAGCTTCCATACTTAATTTTATTTTTTACCTTTATTATATGAAATATATGTCATGGACTATAGTCTTTTATCTTTGTTTTTTAGTGGGAAAAAACTAAAATTTTATTATGGAGTTGAAAAATAAAATATAATTAATTTTTTAAACTTACTATAGTATGTTATGTTTTGTGCTTAGTGATGAAAAAACCTAAGACTTTGGCATGGTGAAGAAAAAACCTAAAATATTTGTCACTCATTTATAGTCTTTTAACTCTGCGGCTTACTGACGAAGAAACATGAAATTTGGTGATGAAGAAGAAACATATTGAATATATTTTCATCTAATTTACCATAATTCAATGTGAAAAAGGTAAATATAAATAATTTTGAGCTTCAATATTTAATTTTATTTTTTACCTATATTATATGAAATATATGTCATGGACTATAGTCTTTTATCTTTGTTTTTTAGTGGGGAAAAATCTAAAATTTTATGATGGAGTTGAAAAATAAAATATAATTTTTTTTTAAACTTATTATAGTCTATTATGTTTGGTGCTTAGTGATGAAAAAACCTAAGACTTTGGCAATGTGAAGAAAAAACTTAAAATATTTGCCACTCATTTATAGTCTTTTAACTCTGTGGCTTACTGACGAAGAAACATGATATTTGGTGATGGAGAAGAAACATATTGAATATATTTTCATCTAATTTACCATAATTCAATGTGAAAAAGGTAAATATAAACAAATTTGAGCTTCAATATTTAATTTTATTTTTTACCTATATTATATGAAATATATGTCATGGACTATAGTCTTTTATCTTTGTTTTTTAGTGGGGAAAAAACTAAAATTTTATGATGGAGTTGAAAAATAAAATATAATTAATTTTTTAAACTTACTATAGTATGTTATGTTTGGTGCTTAGTGATGAAAAAATCTAAGACTTTGGCATGGTGAAGAAAAAACCTAAAATATTTGTCACTCATTTATAGTCTTTAAACTCTGCGGCTTACTGACGAAGAAACATGAAATTTGGTGATGGAGAAGAAACATATTGAATATATTTTCATCTAATTTACCATAATTCAATGTGAAAAAGGTAAATATAAATAATTTTGAGCTTCAATATTTAATTTTATTTTTTACCTATATTATATGAAATATATGTCATGGACTATAGTCTTTTATCTTTGTTTTTTAGTGGGGAAAAAACTAAAATTTTATTATGGAGTTGAAAAATAAAATATAATTAATTTTTTAAACTTACTATAGTATGTTATGTTTGGTGCTTAGTGATGAAAAAACCTAATACTTTGGCATGGTGAAGAAAAAACCTAAAATATTTGTCACTCATTTATAGTCTTTTAACTCTGTGGCTTACTGACGAAGAAACATGATATTTGGTGATGGAGAAGAAACATATTGAATATATTTTCATCTAATTTACCATAATTCAATGTGAAAAAGGTAAATATAAATAATTTTGAGCTTCAATATTTAATTTTATTTTTTACCTATATTATATGAAATATATGTCATGGACTATAGTCTATTATCTTTGATTTTTAGTGGGGAAAAATCTACAATTTTATGATGGAGTTGAAAAATAAAATATAATTAATTTTTTAAACTTATTATAGTCTATTATGTTTGGTGCTTAGTGATGAAAAAACCTAAGACTTTGGCATGGTGAACAAAAAACTTAAAATATTTGCCATTCATTTATAGTCTTTTAACTCTGTGGCTTACTGACGAAGAAACATGATATTTGGTGATGGAGAAGAAAAATATTGAATATATTTTCATCTAATTTACCATAATTCAATATGAAAAAGGTAAATATAAATAATTTTGAGCTTCCATACTTAATTTTATTTTTTACCTTTATTATATGAAATATATGTCATGGACTATAGTCTTTTATCTTTGTTTTTTAGTGGGGAAAAAACTAAAATTTTATGATGGAGTTGAAAAATAAAATATATTTAATTTTTTAAACTTACTATAGTATGTTATG
>OZ012738.1:6550721-6699836 GCA_963859935.3 Lathyrus sativus | reverse complement strand
TTATATCATCAGTGAAGACATTTTGTTTGCTCATGGAACACTATATGTCATTTGAAGGCTCTGTTGAGTTGCATGTCACTTCTTCCAAAGCACTGCTTATAATTGGATCGCATATGCAAGAGGTCTGATGTTACTGTTTCTTGATTGTTTTCTTTGTTGTATTCTTTCTGACACAGTTTTTTTTATAGGTGGTAGCATCGCATTATGCTCTCAAAGTTTCATGGCTTAAGCAACTACTACTGAATCATGTAGATTGGGACACTCGGGAATCCATTGCTTGTTTACTTGGAATTGTGTCTTCTGCTCTTCCTCTGCCTACAACATCGGATGTTATTTTGAAATTGACTTCAATTTTCAGCCAAACACATAGGCCGAGGTTTGTGAACAGGTGCTGTAACTTTTAGTCCAGTTTCTGAGAAATATCTTCTTTTGAACCTATTTTGTTTATGCTCATGTTGAATTGACTTATTTATAGATTTGAGACTCAGCACGGTGCACTTTGTGCAATAGGATATATCACTGCAGATTATTTGTCTAGAGCACTTGTAAGTTTCGTTTTACTTTTACTGCATATTTTTTAACTTAAGAATTAAATCACATACTATATCTCACGCACGCACGCACGTGTATTACTCCTCCCGTCTCATAAAATGGTTTCATTTGCACTTTTTCTCTGTCTCAAAATAATTGTCCATTTACAATATTAATGCAACATTTATTATTATTTTTACACTACTATACTCTATTTATTAACTTTCACTTTATTCAACAACTCTATTACTTATATTTAATAAGGATATTCTAGTAGATGATTATCATTAAAATCAACACATCTAATTATTTTCTTAATCTTGGAACTTCCGCCTTAATTGCGGTCTGCACCTAGTCGCTTTAATTGCGGCACTTTGGCTTACCTTCATTGCCGCCCTTAACACCTTCATTGTGTTAGCTTTGAAGGGGTAAGATTTAGTCACACTTTTCTTAGAGATATGGCCTGTGTTGTGTTTATAAGTGTGGGCAATCCTCACTTTACAAGCCGGTTTTGTAGGAATGAGTTAGGTCCATCCCAAATTCTGAGAAGGTATCAGAGCCTATCCTAGATCACTTTTTGGGCTTCCCGCATCATTCACGCTTCGGGATCATTGAGGCCCAAGCGTGAAGGGGTGTGTTGCCTTAATTGCGGTCCGCACCTAGTCGCCTTAATTGCGACACTTTGATTTGCCTTCATTACAGCCCCTAAGAACTTCTTTGTGTTAGCTTTGAAGGGCTAGATTTAGTCCCATATTGCTTAGAGATATGACCCATGTTGTGTTTATAAGTGGGGCAATCCTCACTCTACAAGTCAGTTTTGTAGAGATGAGTTAGGTCCAAGTAAAATTCTGAGACTTAAGAACCGCGCATTGTTCAAATATGACACTTTTCATGAGATGGAGGGAGTATTTGTTTACTTAATTTACATATTAATTTATTTATGTTTTCAATACCTTTGCTCAAGTTGTTAGTTGTATCAAAGACTTATGATTCATGTAGTTGCACCTTTGACATTGAATAACAAATGCCTTACGAAAAAGTGTATCTTTTTGTTGGAAATAGAAAAAATACATTGTATGTTTTCCACTAAATGAGCATTTAAGTCTTAGGTTCATGTACATTTAGATTCATGCATTTAGGAAGTTGGACTATTATTTATTTCTTCTTGTAAACATAATATGTAAATAATTATATAGTGTGTATAAATATCATAGTTGCCGAGTGTTTTATTCACTCAAGCACATTCAGAAAATTTCTTATTTCTATTTTTCACATGGCATCAGATCTCCTAGTCTAGGGGACTTACATCCGCTAATCATTATTAGAGATTTGACTGGGGATTTTTATGCTGCCAGAACCCTTAAATCTTGACTGGGCAACATTTGCTGTCAAGTTTTTTCAATTAAATACTTTGTTCTTTCTACCCTTCGTTTGCACAATTTTGTACTTCTTCCGGTAGCTGTCTGTCCAGCCGATGTCTCTATACTTTTTGGAAGCCGTTCGTACAGTTTTTTTGCCACCGTCGATACAACTCTGCACATTTTTAGCAGCCGCGTGCATAGTACCTGACGCTGTCCCTACATTTTTTGGGTTGATTTTTTTTATCAAATCTTGTTTTCTTTGATATCTTATACATAAATATTTGGTGGTTGATTCTGTTACCTTTATGACCAATATCATGGAAAGGTCATCAAGTAATTGCAGTGTGGCGTATTCTGGTAAGCTTCTACTCTCATTTGGATTCCATGTTTCAGAAACACCTTCTTTCTTATTTTGGATATTAGATTCAAGAGCCACAGACCACATGACACCCTCTTCGAAACAGTTCTCCACATATTCCTTTTGTCCCAGTAATAAAAAAATTTCTACTGCAGATGGTACTCTTGTAACTGTAGTTGGCATTGGAGATATCCAAATAAATCATTCTATAAACCTAAAAAGTGTCCTCCATGTTCCAAAAATATCCATGAACCTAGTCTCCCTAAAAACTTACGAACGATTTATCCTGTAGTGTGACTTTTCATAATGATTGTTGTGTATTTCAGGACAAGGAGTCGGAAACGACGATCGGGCGTGCTAGAGAAAAGAATGGCCTTTATTATCTTGAAGAATCAGGCCAGAGTACAAAAATACACTTGTCCCACTCATTTATGTCGGGTCAGTACTCTAAAAAATATAAAATCTTTATTTTTCATTGTCGATTAGGTCATCCTTCCTTTGGAGTCATTTAAACTTACTGTAGTCTATTATGTTTTGTGCTTAGTGATGAAAAAACCCTAAGACTTTGGGATGGTGGAAGAAAAAACCTAAAATATTTGTCATTTGTTTATAGTCTTTTAACTCTGTTGGTTACTGACGAAGAAACAAGAAATTTTGTGATAGAGAAGAAACATATTGAATATATTTACATCTAATTTCATGTTTCTTCGTCAGTTACCAACAGAGTTAAAAGACTATAAACAAATGACAAATATTTTAGGTTTTTTCTTCCACCATCCCAAAGTCTTAGGTTTTTTTCATCACTAAGCACAAAACATAATAGACTATAGTAAGTTAAAAAAATTAATTATATTTTATTTATCAACTACATCACAAAATTTTAGGTTTTTCCCTACTAAAAAACAAAGTTAAAAGACTATAATCCATGACATATTTTTTATATAATATAGGTAAAAATTAAAATTAAATAATGAAGCTCAAACTTATTTATATTTACCTTTTTAACATTGAATTATGGTAAATTAGATGTAAATACATTCAATATGTTTCTTCTCCATCACCAAATGTCATGTTTCTTCGTCAGTAAGCCACAGAGTTAAAAGACTATAAATAAATGACAAATATTTTAGGTGTTTTCTTCACCATCCCAAATATTAGGTTTTTTTCATCACTAAGCACCAAACATAATAGACTATAGTAAGTTTAAAAAAATAATTATATTTTATTTTTCAACTCCATCACAAAATTTTAGGTTTTTCCCCACTGAAAAACAAAGTTAAAAGACTATAGTCCATGAACTATTTTTTATATAATGTATGTAAAAATTAAAATTAAATAATGAAGCTCAAACTTATTTATATTTACCTTTTTCACATTTAATTATGATAAATTAGATGTAAATATATTCAATATGTTTCTTCTCCATCACAAAATTTCATGTTATTTCGTCAGTAACCAACAGAGTTAAAAGACTATAAACAAATGACAAATATTTCAGGTTTTTTCTTCCACCATCCCAAAGTCTTAGGCTTTTTTCATCACTAAACACAAAACATAATAGACTATAGTAAGTTTAAAAAAATAATTATATTTTATTTTTCAACTACATCACAATATTTTAGGTTTTTCCCTACTGAAAAAAAAGTTAAAAGACAATAATCCATGAACTATTTCTTATATAATATATGTAAGAATTAAAATTAAATAATGAAGCTCAATCTTATTTATATTTACCTTTTTAACATTGAATTATGGTAAATTAGATGTAAATATATTCAATATGTCTCTTCTCCATCACCAAAATTCATGTTTCTTCGTCAGTAAACCACAGAGTTAAAAGACTATAAATGAATGACAAATATTTTAGGTTTTTTCTTCACCATCCCAAATCTTAGATTTTTTCAATCACTAAGCACCAAGAATAATAGACTATAGTAAGTTTAAAAAAATAATTATATTTTATTTTTCAACTCCATCACAAAATTTTAGGTTTTTCCCCACTGAAAAACAAAGTTAAAAGACTATAGTCCATGAACTATTTTTTATATAATATATGTAAAAATTAAAATTAAATAATGAAGCTCAAACTTATTTATATTTACCTTTTTCACATTTAATTATGATAAATTAGATGTAAATATATTCAATATGTTTCTTCTCCATCACAAAATTTCATGTTATTTCGTCAGTAACACAACAGAGTTAAAAGACTATAAACAAATGACAAATATTTCAGGTTTTCTCTTCCACCATCCCAAAGTCTTAGGTTTTTTTCATCACTAAACACAAAACATAATAGACTATAGTAAGTTTAAAAAATTAATTATATTTTATTTTTCAACTCCATCACAAAAGTTTAGGTTTTTCCATACTAAAAAACAAAGTTAAAAGACTATAATCCATGACATATTTTTTTATAAAATATAGGTAAAAATTAAAATTAAATAATGAGGATCAAACTTATTTATATTTATCTTTTTCACATTGAATTATGGTAAATTAGATGTAAATACATTCAATATGTTTCTTCTCCATCACCAAATTTCATGTTTCTTCGTCAGTAAGCCACATTGTTAAAAGACTATAAGCGAATGACAAATATTTTAGGTTTTTTCTTCACCATCTCAAAGTCTTAGGTTTTTTTATCACTAATAACCAAACATAATAGACTATTGTAGGTGTAAAATATTAATTATATTTTATTTTCCAACTCTAACATAAGATTTTAGATTTCTCCCCACTAAAAAACAAAGATAAAAGACTATAGTCCCTGACATATATTTTATATAATATAGGTAAAAAATAAAATAAATAATGAAGCTCAAACGTATTTATATTTACTTTTTTTACATTAAATTATGGTAAATTAGATGTAAATATATTCAATATGTTTCTTCTCCATCACGAAATTTCATGTTTCTTCGTCAGCAAGTCACAGAGTTAAAAGACAATAAATGAATGACAAATATTTTAGGTTTTTTCTTCACCATCCCAAATCTTAGGTTTTTGTCATGACTAAGCACCAAACATAATAGACTATTGTAAGTTTAAAAAAATAATTATATTTAATTTTTCAACTCCACAAAATAATAGGTTTTTCCCCACTGAAAAACAAAGGTAAAAGACAATAATCCATGAACTATTTTTTATATAATATATGTAAAAATTAAAATTAAATAATGAAGCTCAAACTTATTTATATTACGTTTTTCACATTGAATTATGGTAAATTAGATGTAAATATATTCAATATGTTTCTTCTCCATCACCAAATTTTACGTTTCTTCGTCAGTAAGCCAAAGAGTTAAAAGACTATAAATGAATGACAAATATTTTAGGTTTTTTTTAACCATCCCAAAGTCTTAGGTTTTTTTATCACTAAGCACCATACATAATAGACTATATTAGGCGTAAAAATTAATTATATTTTAATTTTTAAAATCCAACATAAAATTTTAGGTTTTTCCGCCCTAAAAAACAAAGATAAAAGACTATAGTCCATGACATATATTTTATATAATATAGGTAAAAATTAAAATTAAATAATGAAGCTCAAAAATATTTATATTTACCTTTTTCACATTGAATTATGGTAAATTAGATGTAAATATATTCGATATGTTTATTCTCCATCACCAAATTTCATGTTTCTTCGTCAGTTAGCCACATTGTTAAAAGACTATAAATGAATGACAAATATTTTAGGTTTTTTCTTCACCATCCCAAACTCTTAGGTTTTTTTAATCACTAAGAACAAAACATAATAGACTATAGTAAGTTTAAAAAATTAATTATATTTTATTTTTCAACTCAATCACAAAATTTTAGGTTTTTCCCTACTAAAAAACAAAGTTAAAAGATTATAATCCATGACATATTTTTTATATAATATAGGTAAAAATTAAAATTAAATAATGAAGCTCAAACTTATTTATATTTACCTTTTTCACATTGAATTATGGTGAATTAGATGTAAATACATTCAATATGTTTCTTCTCCATCACCAAATTTCATGTTTCTTCGTCAGTAAGCCACAGAGTTAAAAGACTATAAATGAATGACAAATATTTAAGGTTTTTTATTCACCATCTCAAATCTTAGGTTTTTTTCATCACTAAGCACCAAATATACTAGACTACAGTAAGTTTAAAAAAATAATTATATTTTATTTTTCAACTACATCACAAAATTTTAGGTTTTTCCCCACTGAAAAACAAAGTTAATGATGCTCAAACTTTTTTATATTTACCTTTTTCACATTGAATTATGTTAAATTAGATGTAAATATATTCAATATGTTTCTTCTCCATCATAAAATTTCATGTTTCTTCATCAGTAACCAACAAAGTTAAAAGACTATAAACAAATGACAAATATTTTAGGTTTTTTCTTCCACCATCCCAAAGTCTTAGGTTTTTTTCATCACTAAGCACAAAACATAATAGACTATAGTAAGTTAAAAAAATTAATTATATTTTATTTATCAACTACATCACAAAATTTTAGGTTTTTCCCTACTAAAAAACAAAGTTAAAAGACTATAATCCATGACATATTTTTTATATAATATAGGTAAAAATTAAAATTAAATAATGAAGCTCAAACTTATTTATATGTACCTTTTTCACATTGAATTATGGTAAATTAGATGTAAATACATTCAATATGTTTCTTCTCCATCACCAAAATTCATGTTTCTTCGTCAGTAAACCACAAAGTTAAAAGACTATAAATGAATGACAAATATTTTAGGTTTTTTCTTCACCATCCCAAATCTTAGGTTTTTTTAATCACTAAGCACCAAACATAATAGACTATAGTAAGTTTAAAAAAATTGATATATTTTATTTTTCAACTCCATCAAAAAATTTTAGGTTTTTCCCCTCTGAAAAACAAAGTTAAAAGACTATAGTCCATGAACTATTTTTTATATAATATATGTAAAAATTAAAGTTAAATAATGAAGCTCAAACTTATTTATATTTACCTTTTTCACATTTAATTATGATAAATTAGATGTAAATATATTCAATATGTTTCTTCTCAATCACAAAGTTTCATGTTATTTCGTCAATAACCAACAAAGTTAAAAGACTATAAACAAATGTCAAATATTTCAGGTTTTTTCTTCCACCATCCCAAAGTCTTAGGTTTTTTTCATCACTAAACAGAAAACATAATAGACTATAGTAAGTTAAAAAAAATAATTATATTTAATTTTTCAACTCCACAAAATTTTAGGTTTTTCCCCACTGAAAAACAAAGGTAAAAGACAATAATCCATGAACTATTTTTTATATAATATATTTAAAAATTAAAATTAAATAATGAAGCTCAAACTTATTTATATTTACCTTTTTCACCTTGAATTATGGTAAATTAGATGTAAATATATTCAATGTGTTTCTTCTCTATCACCAAATTTTACGTTTCTTCGTCAGTAAGCCAAAGAGTTAAAAGACTATAAATGAATGACAAATATTTTAGGTTTTTTTTCACCATCCCAAAGTCTTAGGTTTTTTTCATCACTAAGAACAAAAAATAATAGACTTTAGTGAGTTTAAAAAATTGATTATATTTTATTTTTCTACTGCATCACATAATTTTAGATTTTTCCCACTAAAAAACAAAGTTAAAAGACTATAATCCATGACATATTTTTTGATATAATATAGGTAAAAATTAAAATTAAATAATAAAGCTCAAACTTATTTATATTTACCATTTCTCACATTGAATTATGCTAAATTAGATGTAAATACATTCAATATGTTTCTTCTCCATCACCAAATTTCATGTTTCTTCGTCAGTAAGCCAAAGATTTAAAACACTATATATGAATGACAAATATTTTAGGTTTTTTTTCACCATCCCAAAGTCTTAGGTTTTTTTCATCACTAAGCAAAAAACATAATAGACTATAGTAAGTTTTAAAAATTAATTATATTTTATTTTTCAACTCAATCACAAAATTTTAGGTTTTTCCCTACTAAAAAACAAAGTTAAAAGACTATAATCCGTGACATATTTTTTATATAATATAGGTAAAAATTAAAATTAAACAATGAAGCTCAAACTTATTTATATTTACCTTTTTCAAATTGAATTATGGTAAATTATATGTAAATACATTCAATATGTTTCTTCTCTATCACCAAATTTCATCTTTCTTCGTCATCAAGCCACAGAGTTAAAAGACTATAAATGAATGATAAATATTTTAGGTTTTTTCTTCACCATCCCAAATCTTAGGTTTTTTTCATCAATAAGCACCAAACATAATAGACTATAGTAATTTTAAAAAAATAATTATATTTTATTTTTCAACTCCATCACAAAATTTTAGGTTTTTCCCCACTGAAAAACAAAGTTAAAAGACAATAATCCATGAACTATTTCTTATATAATATATATAAAAATTAAAATTAAATAATGAAGCTCAAACTTATTTATATTTACCTTTTTCACATTGAATTATGGTAAATTAAATGTAAATATATTCAATATGTTTCTTCTCCATCACAAAATTTCATGTTTCTTCGTCATTAACCAACAGAGTTAAAAGACTATAAACAAATGACAAATATTTTAGGTTTTTTCTTCCACCATCCCAAAGTCTTAGGTTTTTTTCATCCCTAAGCACAAAACACAATAGACTATAGTAAGTTTAAAAAATTAATTATATTTTATTTTTTAACTCCATCACAAAATTTTAGATTTTTCCCTACTAAAAAACAAAGTTAAAAGACTATAATCCATGACATATTTTTTATATAATATAGGTAAAAATAAAAATTAAATAATGAAGATCAAAATTATTTATATTCATCTTTTTCACATTGAATTATGGTAAATTAGATGTAAATACATTCAATATGTTTCTTCTCCATCACCAAATTTCATGTTTCTTCGTCAGTAAGCCACATTGTTAAAAGACTATAAATGAATGACAAATATCTTAGGTTTTTTCTTCACCATCCCAAATCTTAAGTTTTTTTCATCACTAAGCACCAAACATAATAGACTATATTAAGTTTTTAGAAATAATTATATTTTATTTTTCAACTCCATCACAAAATTTTAGGTTTTTCCCCACGGAAAAACAAAGTTAAAAGACAATAATCCATGAACTAATTTTTACATAATATATATTTAAAATTTAAAATTAAATAATAAAGCTCAAACTTATTTATATTTACCTTTTTCACATTGAATTATGGTTAATTAGATGTAAATATATTCAATATGTTTCTTCTCCATCACAAAATTTCATCTTTCTTCGTCAATAACCAACAGAGTTAAAAGACTATAAATAAATGACAAATTCTTTAGGTTTTTTCTTCCACCATCCCAAATCTTAGGTTTTTTTCATCACTAAGCACCAAACATAATAGACTAAAGTAAGTTTAAAAAAATAATTATATTTTATTTTTCAACTACATCACAAAATTTTAGGTTTTTCCCCACTGAAAAACAAAGTTAAAAGATAATAATCCATGAACTATTTCTTATATAATATATGTATAAATTAACATTAAATAATGAAGCTCAAACTTATTTATATTTACCTTTTTCACATTGAATTATGTTAAATTAGATGTAAATATATTCAATATGTTTCTTCTCCATCACAAAATTTCATGTTTCTTCGTCAATAACCAACAAAGTTAAAAGACTATAATTAAATGACAAATATTTTAGGTTTTTTTCTTCCACCATCCCAAAGTCTTAGGTTTTTTTCATCACTAAGCACAAAACATAATAGACTATAGTAAGTTAAAAAAATTAATTATATTTTATTTATCAACTACATCACAAAATTTTAGGTTTTTCCCTACTAAAAAACACAGTTAAAAGACTATAATCCATGACATATTTTTTTATATAATATAGGTAAGAATTAAAATTAAATAATGAAGCTCAAACTTATTTATATTTACCTTTTTCACATTGAATTATGGTAAATTAGATGTAAATACATTCAATATGTTTCTTCTCCATCACCAAAATTCATGTTTCTTCGTCAGTAAACCACAAAGATAAAAGACTATAAATGAATGACAAATAATTTAGGTTTTTTCTTCACCATCCCAAATCTTAGGTTTTTTAATCACTAAGCACCAAAAATAATAGACTATAGTAAGTTTAAAAAAATTGATTTATTTTTCAACTCCATCAAAAAAATTTAGTTTTTTCCCCACTGAAAAACAAAGTTAAAAGACTATAGTCCATGACATATTTTTTTATATAATATAGGTAAAAATTAAAATTAAATAATGAAGCTCAAACTTATATATATTTACCTTTTTCACATTGAATTATGGTAAATTAGATGTAAATACATTCAATATGTTTCTTCTCCATCACCAAATTTCATGTTTCTTCATCAGTAAGCCACAAAGTTAAAAGACTATAAGCGAATGACAAATATTTTAGGTTTTTTCTTCACCATGCCAAAGTCTTAGGTTTTTTCACATTGAATTATGGTAAATTAGATGTAAATAAATTCAATATGTTTCTTCTCCATCACCAAATTTCATGTTTTTTCGTCAGTAAGCCAAAGAGTTAAAAGACTATATATGAATGACAAATATTTTAGGTTTTTTTTCACCATCCCAAAGTCTTAGGTTTTTTTCATCACTAAGAACAAAAAATAATAGACTTTAGTGAGTTTAAAAAACTGATTATATTTTATTTTTCTACTGCATCACATAATTTTAGGTTTTTTCCCACTAAAAAACAAAGTTAAAAGACTATAATCCATGACATATTTTTTGATATAATATAGGTAAAAATTAAAATTAAATAATGAAGCTCAAACTTATTTATATTTACCATTTCTCACATTGAATTATGGTAAATTAGATGTAAATACATTCAATATGTTTCTTCTCCATCACCAAATTTCATGTTTCTTCGTCAGTAAGCCAAAGAGTTAAAACACTATATATGAATGACAAATATTTTAGGTTTTTTTTCACCATCCCAAAGTCTTAGGTTTTTTTCATCACTAAGCACAAAACATAATAGACTATAGTAAGTTTAAAAAATTAATTATATTTTATTTTTCAACTCAATCACAAAATTTTAGGTTTTTCCCTACTAAAAAACAAAGTTAAAAGACTATAATCCGTGACATATTTTTTATATAATATAGGTAAAAATTAAAATTAAATAATTAAGCTCAAACTTATTTATGTTTACCTTTTTCAAATTGAATTATGGTAAATTATATGTAAATACATTCAATATGTTTCTTCTCTATCATCAAATTTCATCTTTCTTCGTCAGCAAGCCACAAAGTTAAAAGAATATATATGAATGATAAATATTTTAGGTTTTTTCTTCACCATCCCAAATCTTAGGTTTTTTTCATCAATAAGCACCAAACATAATAGACTATAGTAAGTTTAAAAAAATAATTATATTTTATTTTTCAACTCCATCACAAAATTTTAGGTTTTTCCCCACTGAAAAACAAAGTTAAAAGACAATAATCCATGAACTATTTCTTATATAATATATATAAAAATTAAAATTAAATAATGAAGCTCAAACTTATTTATATTTACCTTTTTCACATTGAATTATGGTAAATTAGATGTAAATATATTCAATATGTTTCTTCTCCATCACAAAATTTCATGTTTCTTCGTCATTAACCAACAGAGTCAAAAGACTATAAACAAATGACAAATATTTTAGGTTTTTTCTTCCACCATCCCAAAGTCTTAGGTTTTTTTCATCCCTAAGCACAAAACATAATAGACTACAGTAAGTTTAAAAAAATAATTATATTTTATTTTTCAACTACATCACAAAATTTTAGGTTTTTCCCCACTAAAAAACAAAGTTAAAAGACTATAATCCATGACATATTTTTAATATAATATAGGTAATAATAAAAATTAAATAATGAAGATCAAACTTATTTATATTCATCTTTTTCACATTGAATTATGGTAAATTAGATGTAAATACATTCAATATGTTTCTTCTCCATCACCAAATTTCATGTTTCTTCGTCAGTAAGCCACATTGTTAAAAGACTATAAATGAATGACAAATATCTTAGGTTTTTTCTTAACCATCCCAAATCTTAAGTTTTTTTCATCACTAAGCACCAAACATAATAGACTATATTAAGTTTTTAAAAATAATTATATTTTATTTTTCAACTCCATCACAAAATTTTAGGTTTTTCCCCACGGAAAAACAAAGTTAAAAGACAATAATCCATGAACTAATTTTTACATAATATATATTTAAAAATAAAAATTAAATAATCAAGATCAAACTTATTTATATTTACCTTTTTCACATTGAATTATGGTAAATTAGATGTAAATATATTCAATATGTTTCTTCTCCATCACAAAATTTCATCTTTCTTCGTCAGTAACCAACAGAGTTAAAAGACTATAAATAAATGACAAATTCTTTAGATTTTTTCTTCCACCATCCCAAATCTTAGGTTTTTTCATCACTAAGCACCAAACATAATAGACTACAGTAAGTTTAAAAAAATAATTATATTTTATTTTTCAACTACATCACAAAATTTTAGGTTTTTCCCCACTGAAAAAAAAAGTTAAAAGACAATAATCCATGAACTATTTCTTATATAATATATGTAAAAATTAAAATTGAATAATGAAGCTAAAAATTATTTATATTTACCTTTTTCACATTGAATTATGGTAAATTAGATGTAAATACATTCAATATGTTTCTTCTCCATCACCAAATTTCATGTTTCTTCATCAGTAAGCCACAAAGTTAAAAGACTATAAGCGAATGACAAATATTTTAGGTTTTTTCTTCACCATGCCAAAGTCTTAGGTTTTTTCACATTGAATTATGGTAAATTAGATGTAAATAAATTCAATATGTTTCTTCTCCATCACCAAATTTCATGTTTCTTCGTCAGTAAGCCAAAGAGTTAAAAGACTATACATGAATGACAAATATTTTAGGTTTTTTTTCACCATCCCAAAGTCTTAGGTTTTTTTCATCACTAAGAACAAAAAATAATAGACTTTAGTGAGTTTAAAAAATTGATTATATTTTATTTTTCTACTGCATCACATAATTTTAGGTTTTTTCCCACTAAAAAACAAAGTTAAAAGACTATAATCCATGACATATTTTTTGATATAATATAGGTAAAAATTAAAATTAAATAATGAAGCTCAAACTTATTTATATTTACCATTTCTCACATTGAATTATGGTAAATTATATGTAAATACATTCAATATGTTTCTTCTCCATCACCAAATTTCATGTTTCTTCGTCAGTAAGCCAAAGAGTTAAAACACTATATATGAATGACAAATATTTTAGGTTTTTTTTCACCATCCCAAAGTCTTAGGTTTTTTTCATCACTAAGCACAAAACATAATAGACTATAGTAAGTTTAAAAAATTAATTATATTTTATTTTTCAACTCAATCACAAAATTTTAGGTTTTTCCCTACTAAAAAACAAAGTTAAAAGACTATAATCCGTGACATATTTTTTATATAATATAGGTAAAAATTAAAATTAAATAATGAAGCTCAAACTTATTTATATTTACCTTTTTCAAATTGAATTATGGTAAATTATATGTAAATACATTCAATATGTTTCTTCTTTATCACCAAATTTCATCTTTCTTCGTCAGCAAGCCACAAAGTTAAAAGAATATAAATAAATGATAAATATTTTAGGTTTTTTCTTCACCATCCCAAATCTTAGGTTTTTTTCATCAATAAGCACCAAACATAATAGACTATAGTAAGTTTAAAAAAATAATTATATTTTATTTTTCAACTCCATCACAAAATTTTAGGTTTTTCCCCACTGAAAAACAAAGTTAAAAGACAATAATCCATGAACTATTTCTTATATAATATATATAAAAATTAAAATTAAATAATGAAGCTCAAACTTATTTATATTTACCTTTTTCACATTGAATTATGGTAAATTAGATGTAAATATATTCAATATGTTTCTTCTCCATCACAAAATTTCATGTTTCTTCGTCATTAACCAACAGAGTTAAAAGACTATAAACAAATGACAAATATTTTAGGTTTTTTCTTCCACCATCCCAAAGTCTTAGGTTTTTTTCATCCCTAAGCACAAAACATAATAGACTATATTAAGTTTAAAAAATTAATTATATTTTATTTTTCAACTACATCACAAAATTTTAGGTTTTTCCCTACTAAAAAACAAAGTTAAAAGACTATAATCCATGACATATTTTTTTATATAATATAGGTAAAAATAAAAATTAAATAATGAAGATCAAACTTATTTATATTCATCTTTTTCACATTGAATTATGGTAAATTAGATGTAAATACATTCAATATGTTTCTTCTCCATCACCAAATTTCATGTTTCTTCGTCAGTAAGCCACATTGTTAAAAGACTATAAATGAATGACAAATATCTTAGGTTTTTTCTTCACCATCCCAAATCTTAAGTTTTTTTCATCACTAAGCACCAAACATAATAGACTATATTAAGTTTTTAAAAATAATTATATTTTATTTTTCAACTCCATCACAAAATTTTAGGTTTTTCCCCACAGAAAAACAAAGTTAAAAGACAAGAATCCATGAACTAATTTTTACATAATATATATTTAAAAATAAAAATTAAATAATCAAGCTCAAACTTATTTATATTTACCTTTTTCACATTGAATTATGGTAAATTAGATGTAAATATATTCAATATGTTTCTTCTCCATCACAAAATTTCATCTTTCTTCGTCAGTAACCAACAGAGTTAAAAGACTATAAATAAATGACAAATTCTTTAGGTTTTTTCTTCCACCATCCCAAATCTTAGGTTTTTTTCATCACTAAGCACCAAACATAATAGACTACAGTAAGTTTAAAAAAATAATTATATTTTATTTTTCAACTACATCACAAAATTTTAGGTTTTTCCCCACTGAAAAAAAAGTTAAAAGACAATAATCCATGAACTATTTCTTATATAATATATGTAAAAATTAAAATTAAATAATGAAGCTCAAACTTATTTATATTTACCTTTTTCACATTGAATTATGGTAAATTAGATGTAAATACATTCAATATGTTTCTTCTCCATCACCAAATTTCATGTTTCTTCATCTGTAAGCCACAAAGTTAAAAGACTATAAGCGAATGCCAAATATTTTAGGTTTTTTCTTCACCATGCCAAAGTCTTAGGTTTTTTCACATTGAATTATGGTAAATTAGATGTAAATAAATTCAATATGTTTCTTCTCCATCACCAAATTTCATGTTTCTTCGTCAGTAAGCCAAAGAGTTAAAAGACTATATATGAATGACAAATATTTTAGGTTTTTTTTCACCATCCCAAAGTCTTAGGTTTTTTTCATCACTAAGAACAAAAAATAATAGACTTTAGTGAGTTTAAAAAATTGATTATATTTTATTTTTCTACTGCATCACATAATTTTAGGTTTTTTCCCACTAAAAAACAAAGTTTAAAGACTATAATCCATGACATATTTTTTGATATAATATAGGTAAAAATTAAAATTAAATAATGAAGCTCAAACTTATTTAAATTTACCATTTCTCACATTGAATTATGGTAAATTAGATGTAAATACATTCAATATGTTTCTTCTCCATCACCAAATTTCATGTTTCTTCGTCAGTAAGCCAAAGAGATAA
Organism: Lathyrus sativus; assembly: GCA_963859935.3. Classification (NCBI taxonomy): domain Eukaryota; kingdom Viridiplantae; phylum Streptophyta; class Magnoliopsida; order Fabales; family Fabaceae; genus Lathyrus; species Lathyrus sativus. The sequence continues at coordinate 6,683,891 of OZ012738.1, read as the reverse complement.
AACACTATATATGAATGACAAATATTTTAGGTTTTTTTTCACCATCCCAAAGTCTTAGGTTTTTTTCATCACTAAGCACAAAACATAATAGACTATAGTAAGTTTAAAAAATTAATTATATTTTATTTTTCAACTCAATCACAAAATTTTAGGTTTTTCCCTACTAAAAAACAAAGTTAAAAGACTATAATCCGTGACATATTTTTTATATAATATAGGTAAAAATTAAAATTAAATAATGAAGCTCAAACTTATTTATATTTACCTTTTTCAAATTGAATTATGGTAAATTATATGTAAATACATTCAATATGTTTCTTCTCTATCACCAAATTTCATCTTTCTTCGTCAGCAAGCCACAAAGTTAAAAGAATATAAATGAATGATAAATATTTTAGGTTTTTTCTTCACCATCCCAAATCTTAGGTTTTTTTCATCAATAAGCACCAAACATAATAGACTATAGTAAGTTTAAAAAAATAATTATATTTTATTTTTCAACTCCATCACAAAATTTTAGGTTTTTCCCCACTGAAAAACAAAGTTAAAAGACAATAATCCATGAACTATTTCTTATATAATATATATAAAAATTAAAATTAAATAATGAAGCTCAAACTTATTTATATTTACCTTTTTCACATTGAATTATGGTAAATTAGATGTAAATATATTCAATATGTTTCTTCTCCATCACAATATTTCATGTTTCTTCGTCATTAACCAACAGAGTTAAAAGACTATAAACAAATGACAAATATTTTAGGTTTTTTCTTCCACCATCCCAAAGTCTTAGGTTTTTTTCATCCCTAAGCACAAAACATAATAGACTACAGTAAGTTTAAAAAAAAAATTATATTTTATTTTTCAACTACATCACAAAATTTTAGGTTTTTCCCCACTAAAAAACAAAGTTAAAAGACTATAATCCATGACATATTTTTTATATAATATAGGTAAAAATAAAAATTAAATAATGAAGATCAAACTTATTTATATTCATCTTTTTCACATTGAATTATGGTAAATTAGATGTAAATACATTCAATATGTTTCTTCTCCATCACCAAATTTCATGTTTCTTCGTTAGTAAGCCACATTGTTAAAAGACTATAAATGAATGACAAATATCTTAGGTTTTTTCTTCACCATCCCAAATCTTAAGTTTTTTTCATCACTAAGCACCAAACATAATAGACTATATTAAGTTTTTAAAAATAATTATATTTTATTTTTCAACTCCATCACAAAATTTTAGGTTTTTCCCCACGGAAAAACAAAGTTAAAAGACAATAATCCATGAACTAATTTTTACATAATATATATTTAAAAATAAAAATTAAATAATCAAGCTCAAACTTATTTATATTTACCTTTTTCACATTTAATTATGGTAAATTAGATGTAAATATATTCAATATGTTTCTTCTCCATCACAAAATTTCATCTTTCTTCGTCAGTAACCAACAGAGTTAAAAGACTATAAATAAATGACAAATTATTTAGGTTTTTTCTTCCACCATCCCAAATCTTAGGTTCTTTTCATCACTAAGCACCAAACATAATAGACTACAGTAAGTTTAAAAAAATAATTATATTTTATTTTTCAACTACATCACAAAATTTTAGGTTTTTCCCCACTGAAAAACAAAGTTAAAAGATAATAATCCATGAACTATTTCTTATATAATATATGTAAAAATTAACATTAAATAATGAAGCTCAAACTTATTTATATTTACCTTTTTCACATTGAATTATGTTAAATTAGATGTAAATATATTCAATATGTTTCTTCTCCATCACAAAATTTCATGTTTCTTCGTCAGTAACCAACAAAGTTAAAAGACTATAATTAAATGACAAATATTTTAGGTTTTTTCTTCCACCATCCCAAAGTCTTAGGTTTTTTTCATCACTAAGCACAAAACATAATAGACTATAGTAAGTTAAAAAAATTAATTATATTTTATTTATCAACTACATCACAAAATTTTAGGTTTTTCCCAACTAAAAAACAAAGGTAAAAGACTATAATCCATGACATATTTTTTATATAATATAGGTAAGAATTAAAATTAAATAATGAAACTCAAATTTATTTATATTTACCTTTTTCACATTGAATTATGGTAAATTAGATGTAAATACATTCAATATGTTTCTTCTCCATCACCAAAATTCATGTTTCTTCGTCAGTAAACCACAGAGATAAAAGACTATAAATGAATGACAAATATTTTAGGTTTTTTCTTCACCATCCCAAATCTTAGGTTTTTTAATCACTAAGCACCAAACATAATAGACTATAGTAAGTTTATAAAAATTGATTTATTTTTCAACTCCATCAAAAAAATTTAGTTTTTTCCCCACTGAAAAACAAAGTTAAAAGACTATAGTCCATGACATATTTTTTTATATAATATAGTTACAAATTAAAATTAAATAATGAAGCTCAAACTTATATATATTTACCTTTTTAAAATTGAATTATGGTAAATTAAATGTAAATACATTCAATATGTTTCTTCTCCATCACCAAATTTCATGTTTCTTCATCAGTAAGCCACAAAGTTAAAAGACTATAAGCGAATGACAAATATTTTAGGTTTTTTCTTCACCATGCCAAAGTCTTAGGTTTTTTCACATTGAATTATGGTAAATTAGATGTAAATAAATTCAATATGTTTCTTCTCCATCACCAAATTTCATGTTTCTTCGTCAGTAAGCCAAAGAGTTAAAAGACTATATATGAATGACAAATATTTTAGGTTTTTTTTCACCATCCCAAAGTCTTAGGTTTTTTTATCACTAAGAACCAAACATAATAGACTATTAGATGTAAATATATTCAATATGTTTCTTCTCCATCACCAAATTTCTTGTTTCTTCGTCAGTAAGCCACAGAATTAAAAGACTATAAATGAATGACAAATATTTTAGGTTTTTTCTTCACCATGCCAAAGTCTTAGGTTTTTTTATCACTAAGCACCATACATAATAGACTATAGTAGGCGTAAAAATTAATTATATTTTATTTTTCAAATCCAACATAAAATTTTAGGTATTTCCCCACTAAAAAACAAAGATAAAAGACTATAGTCCATGACATATATTTTATATAATATAGGTAAAAATTAAAATTAAATAATGAAACTCAAACTTATTTATATTTACCTTTTTAACATTGAATTATGGCAAATTAGATGTAAATATATTCGATATGTTTCTTCTCCATCACCAAATTTCAGGTTTCTTCAGCAGTAAGCCACATTGTTAAAAGACTATAAATGAATGACAAATATTTTAGGTTTTTTCTTCACCATCCCAAATATTAGGTTTTTTTCATCACTAAGCACCAAACATAATAGACTATAGTAAGTTTTTAAAAATAATTATATTTTATTTTTCAACTCCATCACAAAATTTTAGGTTTTCCCCTACTAAAAAATAAAGTTAAAAGACTATAATCCATGAACTAATTTTTATATAATATATATTTAAAAATTAAAATTAAATAATGAAGCTCAAACTTATTTATATTTACCTTTTTCACATTGAATTATGGTAAATTAGATGTAAATATATTCAATATGTTTCTTCTCCATCACAAAATTTCATGTTATTTCGTCTGTAACCAATAGAGTTAAAAGACTATAAACAAATGACAAATATTTTAGGTTTTTTCTTCCACCATCCCAAAGTCTTAGGTTTTTTTCATCACTAAGCACAAAAAATAATAGACTATAGTAAGTTAAAAAAATTAATTATATTTTATTTTTCAACTCCATCACAAAATTTTATTTTTTTCCCTACTAAAAAACAAAGTTAAAAGACTATATTCCATGACATATTTTTTTATATAATATAGGTAAAAATTAAGATTAAATAATGAAGCTCAAACTTATTTATATTTACCTTTTTAACATTGAATTATGGTAAATTATATTTAAATACATTCAATATGTTTCTTCTCCATCACCAAATTTCATATTTCTTCGTCAATAAGCAACAAAGTTAAAAGACTATAAGCGAATGACAAATATTTTAGGTTTTTTCTTCACCACCTCAAAGTCTTAGGCTTTTTTATCACTAAGAACCAAACATAATAGACTATTGTAGGTGTAAAATATGAATTATATTTTATTTTTCAACTCCAACATAAAATTTTAGATTTTTCCCCACTAAAAAACAAAGATAAAAGACTATAGTCCATGGCATATATTTTATATAATATAGGTAAAAATTAAAATTAAATAATGAAGCTCAAACATATTTATATTTACTTTTTTCACATTAAATTATGGTAAATTAGATGTAAATATATTCAATATGTTTCTTCTCCATCACCAAATTTCATGTTTCTTCGTCAGCAAGCCACATAGTTAAAAGACTATAAATGAATGACAAATATTTTAGGTTTTTTCTTCACCATCCCAAATCTTAGTTTTTTTCATGACTAAGCACCAAACATAATAGACTATAGTAATTTTAAAAAAATAATTATATTTAATTTTTCAACTCCACAAAATTTTAGGTTTTTCCCCACTGAAAAACAAAGGTAAAAGACAATAATCCATGAACTATTTTTTATATATGATATGTAAAAATTAAAATTAAATAATGAAGCTCAAACTTATTTATATTTACCTTTTTCACATTGAATTATGGTAAATTAGATGTAAATATATTCAATATGTTTCTTCTCCATCACCAAATTTTACGTTTCTTCGTCAGTAAGCCAAAGAGTTAAAAGACTATAAATGAATGACAAATATTTTAGGTTTTTTTTCACCATCCCAAAGTCTTAGGTTTTTTTATCACTAAGCACCATACATAATAGACTATAGTAGGCGTAAAAATTAATTATATTTTAATTTTTAAAATCCAACATAAAATTTTAGGTTTTTCCGCACTAAAAAACAAAGATAAAAGACTATAGTCCATGACATATATTTTATATAATATAGGTAAAAAATAAAATTAAATAATGAAGCTCAAACTTATTTATATTTACCTTTTTCACATTGAATTATGGCAAATTAGATGTAAATATATTCGATATGTTTCTTCTCCGTCACCAAATTTCAGGTTTCTTCGGCAGTAAGCCACAGAGTTAAAAGACTATAAATGAATGACAAATATTTTAGGTTTTTTCTTCACCATGCCAAAGTCTTAGGTTTTTTTATCACTAAGAACCAAACATAATAGACTATAGTAGGTGTAAAAAACTAATTATATTTTATTTTTCAACTCCAACAAAACATTTTAGGTTTTTCCCCACTAAAAAACAAAGATAAAAGACTATAGTCCGTGACATATATTTTATATAATATAGTTAAAAATTACAATTAAATAATGAAGCTTAAACTAATTTATATTTATCTTTTTCACATTGAATTATGGTAAATTAGATGTAAATACATTCAATATGTTTCTTCTCCATCACCAAATTTCATGTTTCTTCGTCAGTAAGCCACATTGTTAAAAGACTATAAATGAATGACAAATATTTTAAGTTTTTTCTTCACCATCCCAAATATTAGGTTTTTTTCATCACTAAGCACCAAACATAATAGACTATAGTAATTTTTTAAAAATAATTATATTTTATTTTTCAACTCCATCACAAAATTTTAGGTTTTTCCCTACTAAAAAATTTTAGGTTTTTTATCATGGCAAGCTATTTTCTTCTCAGCGTAGACTTTCCCAAGAATCAGACTGGGGCAGGGGCATTACGCTTGGGGCGATTTCTCAGAGAGATTTAGATGAAGCTCATTTTTCCAACAATCAAAGATCATTCCCCAGCAGTTGGTCAGGCGTACCTCTAATCCCCACAGAGTACGAGTATGGGTTTGTTCCCCAGCAAGTCGAGATCCGATTTCTCTCCACCAGGCATGTGTGGAATATCCTCCAGCAGGTAGTTCGTGACCACAACAATGTAAGATGTGTTCCAGGGAGCGTGCAGGACTTTCACCCCGTTCCTCAGCAAAAGTCGCTCATCCCCAGCAGAGAGTTGTTCATTTCCAGTAAAATTTGTAACTCCAAGTTTGTTGGTATGTACCTCAGCAGAGTCGGGATTACATCTTCCAAAGTTGTTCAGAGTTCTTCTCCCCAGCATGGAGTTGTGGTATTCAGACATCAGTTTTTACGTTGAGTATTCAGGCTCCGGTCAGTATGTTGAGTGTTTAGACTCCGGTAAAATCAAGCAAGGGTCCAGACCCCTATTAGTGTTCGTGGCTATTCCGTCAAGTATCCAGGCTCCGGTAATCTCCAGTTTGTATTGACTCTTTCTCTCGTCGAGTATCCAGACTCCGGTAAAAATTTTGTGATGTGATCTTGATAAGTATTTGTAGTATTCTCTCTCCAGTTTGTTGCGTTGAGTGTTCAGACTCCAATTTGTTGCTTCGTTGAGTGTTCAGACTCCGATGTGTTTTCGTCGAGTATCCAGACTCCGATGTGTTTGTCCGTTGAGTATCCAGGCTCCGGTTTGTTGTGTTGAGTGTTCAGACTCCGATTTGTTGCTTCGTTGAGTATCCAGGCTCCGGTGCGTGTTTGTTCGTCGAGTATCCAGGCTCCGGTTTGCTGCTTCGTTGAGTTTTCAGACTCCGGTGTGTTTTCGTCGAGCATCCAGGCTCCGATTTGTAGCTTCATTGAGTATCCAGGCTCCGATGTGTTTTCGTCGAGCATCCAAGCTCCGATTTGTTTGCTTCGTTGAGTGTTCAGACTCCGGTTTGTTGCTTCATTGAGTATCCAAGCTCCGGTGCGTGTTTGTCCGTCGAGTATCCAGACTCCGGTTTGCTGCTTCGTTGAGTTTTCAGACTCCAGTGTGTTTTCGTGGAGTATCCAGGCTCCAGTTTATCGTTGCGTTGAGTGTTTAGGCTCCGGTGTGTTTTCGTTGAGTTGTCAGACTCCGGTTTTTTGCATTGAGTGTTCAGACTCCGATGTGTTATGTTGAGCGTTCAAGCCCCGACTCCTCCGTTGAATATCCAGATTCCGGTGAAATTTCCAATTTGTAACGTTTTGCTTTGTCCGTTGAGTGTTCGGACTCCGATAAAGGCAGTTGGGTATATAGATCCTAGTAAGTGTTGAGATAGTACTCTCTCTCCGTTGAATGTCCAGATTCCAGTGAATGTTCGGTTTGTGATGTATTGTTTGTCCGTCGAGTATCCAGGCTCCGGTTTGCTGCTTCGTTGAGTGTTCAGACTCCGATGTGTTACGTTGAGCGTTCAAGCCCAGGTTCCTCCGTTGAATATCCAGATTCCGGTGAAATTTCCAATTTGTAACGTTTTTCTTTGTCTGTTGAGTGTTCGGACTCCGATAAAGGCTGTTAGATATGTAGATCCTAGTAAGTGTTGCGATAGTACTCTCTCTCCGTTGAATGTCCAGATTCCGGTGAATGTTCGGTTTGTGATATATTGCTTTGTCCGTCGAGTATCCAGGCTCCGGTAAATCCCCAGTGAAATCACCAGTTACGTCAAGCATCCAGGCTCCGGTCAGTGCGTTGAGTGTCCAGATTCCGACAAATTTTGATGAGGCCCTATCGTGCGTTGAGTATTCAGATTCTGACGATTCGAAAGATTGTTCTTTGGCCCATGTAGTGTTCATACCATGGACAATTACGTGTTTCCTGAAGCAGAGCTACTTGATTAAGTTTCTCTTTCCCTTGGTGGGATGTTCAAGATGTTCATTATGTTCGTTTTCTTCGGAGATTCTATCCCAATCAGAGTTTGCAGTTTATTTTTGCGGTTGGAAAATTTCCGGGTTCTTTTGGTATTCAACCGTCTTTTACCTTGATTGATTGAAAGTCGTTCTCTTTTCACTCATTCAGGTCCAAGTCTCTTGAATAGGGGTAGCTGTTGCACCCCAAAATTTGCCCAACCTTTTCCTTCTTGTTTTTGCATTAGCATAACATCATCATAGCATTATCATAGCATTGCATTAGCATTTATGCAGGGGATCAAGTGTGATATACATCGAGAGAGGCCTATCTAGAGGTTTTATTCGAGCTTGAGGAATCACTAAAGTCACCAGGAAGTGGTTCATGCCCTTGAGAAGTTCAGATGCTTGTGTGGGGTTCATCTTGGAAAACTATGATTACAGGTCATAAAATTACAGGTCAAGTTCAATACTTTGCATAACTCAAATGGACTTTTTTCCAACTTGAAAGTTGCTCCAAATGGGGTCATTTGGTCAACTAAACCTCAAGGTTTTAATGGGCTAGCTCATGGTTGAAGATTGATGAAAGTGACTTTGGTGAAAACATGTGAAAAGGCATAGTTTGGTATTTCTTCAAAATTTAATCAAATAAGTCCATATTTATGCTTATTTCGAATGGAAATCGTGTTTTAAGAACATTGGCACTTTTACATTTTTCATTTGAGGATTTTATCATGGCCTATTTCGAGATTTCTTACAATTCAAGTAACATAATGGATCTTGGGCTTGGGCTTAGAAACAAGGAACTATTGTGGGCCTTAAACCTTCCTTATGATGCAAGGAATATAAAACTAAAAATCAAGGCATTTGCATTCCTCTTCACCATTTTTCCATTTTCCCACATTTTTTTACACTTGAAAACTCAAAAATTCAATTCTTTCTTTCTCTCAATTTTTGTTCATTCTTTCATTGCAAATCAATTCCACATACTTTCTACAATTGATTCCACCATTTTTTAGCCATTTTTGGTGCAAGAACAAGCTTATAGTAATGTGAAAAAGTGAGATCCAACTCAAAATTGATTTTTTAGTTTTACACCATTTCAAGGCTTTCTTCCCATCCAAACACCTTCCTCATTAATTATAGAACGTGTCCATATAGTTTTCTCAAAGAATTGGTGATTATTTGAAGCTCTAGAAGTCAAATTCCAGAGGTACATACTTTTCACCATAGCTCACGAATTACTAACCTTTCTTGCGCCATTTTCATACCATTGCATCACCCTTGAGTAGTACATCGTTTCTGGTAAAGAAAGATTCATTTTCATGGCAATTTCATGTTCTTGACATTCATGGATCCATACACGGGTTTTGAGCTAGAGCGCATATCAATGAAAAATAATGGTATATTTGGATTCCCCTCGAAAAACTACGTAATTTTCATCAAAGAAACGTGGGATTTGGTGGAGAAACGGGAGAGATAGGGGTCCATGAAGAATTCCGGCCGTAAGCCCTCCAACCGCCGGCCGAGCGCTGCACCATTCATGTCCAAGGAAAGCTCAATGAAGAAGATGATTGTCACGCCGTTGGATCCGCGCAAAGACTTTGACTTGGTCTACCATCACACGGCCAGGAATAATCCACATGCGCGGCCACCTCATCCCTCATTAATTGAGGTGGCACGCCAACTCAGCGTTTTTGACCCCCCACACCCCTGTTCGATCCTTGGCAGCTGCACTTTTATTTATTCATGTTATTTCCTCTTATTTCCTCATATTGCAATGTTTCTTTTATTTTTTCTATTTTATATGATGACTTCAAATGATCATAAAAAATAGGAAAATTAGTCTTTTTGACCCCCATTTTTTTGTGCTGAATCTTTAAGATGTCTAGGATTTAATAAAACTAGAATTATAATTTTACCATTTTCTGACATTTTCTTTGGATTTTTTACATTTGGGTCGTCATAAAAAGGTCAATTCTGGTGCTATCATTTTGTTGAATTTCTTTGACCTATCAAAACACAATTTAAATGTCAATCCTTTTGCATGGACCTCATAAACACGTTGAGGTATTGTGATATATTTTTGTGGGAATTTTATTGTACCATTTTAATTGGTTTTGGATGCTTTATTTGACATGCTCCATTTTAACTTTTCCTTTGGTATACATGAGATATCTTGCAATGTTTTCATCTTATTTGACCATTTCTCTTTGGATATTTTTATGATATCTCTCACCCCTGGTTTGTGACTTGATTTAGGGAATTGGAGATTTTTATTTGAATTTTTTAGCACCATTTTCTATTTTTTCCATATTTTTGTATTCGGACTTATAATTTGGACTTTCGAACGGACTTTGCTTTTCTTTTGGCTCCAACGGCCTCGAATTGTTTGTGTGGTGAACACTAGGGTTCCTATTGCTTATTATAGACATTATATAGGATGTGTAGATCATTGATTGGCTGGTTTTATCATACATAATTGCCCATTAGGTTCCATATTTCCATGATAATGCGTTATGATTCCTAATCATAGTATACGTATGTCATTCGTAGGTTTTATTGCCTCGTATAACTTTATAATCACTTGTGGCCAAGATTGTATGTTTAAAATAGGCCACCTTCCATTCATTATGGGCTTGAGGTTGAGATGACTTCCTCCCTCACTTGCATTGCATGTTTACCTTTCTACACTCCGCATTTCTTGTATACTGTTATTTCATCTGTTTTCTGTTGCTTCCTTTCCCTTTCCCTTAGGATCTCCATTCTTCCTTGATCAAGGTAGAATGTGATAGACATTAGGCTTTTCAACCATGTATGACAAAATTAGGGTAGTTTTCCCCTTTGCAAACTTCAACCTTAGGACGAACTTGGCATGATAACGTTAGGATTAAACTAGTCTCCCCGTAGTAAGCCGAACTACGGCTGCTCTGATCTTTCATACCAGATGAAAGTATGTAGGCACGAGATGAGATATCTCGGCGAGAAACCTTCCCCCCTTTTACCCGTAGTTAGGCGAACTACGTTGACTCTGATTTCTCGTTCCAGACGGGAATACGTAGGCATAAAGTGCGATACTTTGCCGAGTCACTTTTCTTTTCTTTTGTTCTCAAGCCCTTAGCGTAGATAGTATTGATCACACCCTTATTAGATAAAAAATCAAGCGTGGATCCCATCGAGTACGATGGATGTGAGGGGTGCTAATACCTTCCCCTTGCGTAACCGACTCCCGAATCCAGGTTTTGGTTGCGATGACCATTCCTTTTCCCTCTTTCGTTAGGTTTTCTCTGAGCGTTTCCTTTCCCTCCTTTGGGATAAATAACGCACGGTGGCGACTCTTCTGTTATGTCGGTGCCGATTTTCGCAGTAGCGACAGCTGGCGACTCTGTTGGGGACTAATGGCAGCTGGGGACTTTTCCCATCCCCTACGCTGAGACCGTTTCCCATCCCCTAGGCGAGTCAGTCCTAGCGCTTGTTTGTTTATCTTTTGGGTTTTGTACATACCTGTTGTACCTTAGCTTTACTTTCCCGCATTTTATTTTCCCGCAGTTTATTTTCAGCATTATATTATATCCTTATTATGCTATTGTGGGAGGGGATTGATTTTGATGAGTGAGAAGCCAGACCCAGGCTTGAGTGTGCCTAGCATTAGTTGTGGAAAGTAGTGGGCGCGTGCATGCTTTGCATGTACTAGTGTCTCACAAAATCCACGCTCAGACGAGATTCTCTCGGTTGACTTCTTTTCCAGCCCTTTGGGCTTGAGGGGTTGTTGGTTTGGAGGATTGTCGACTCTAGGGACCGATAATTTGGGATTCAGCTAAGTGAGGATGCTTCAAGAGATGATGATGCCACACCTTCTGGGTATCGTATCATCGCTCTTGAAAGTCTGTGACGCCGATGACCGCATAGGATGCCATACCTCGTCGGCGAATTAAGTCCATACATGTGAGAGGGATTGGGTTATGCAGGAAACCATAGCTCCAGATCACCCGGTTTTCTCTACAGTGTGAACTTTTGGGTTTGATATCAGAGGTCTTCAGTATCAGTGATCTATGTCATACAGTAATATATGTTATGCAAAGGCGAAGCTCTGGTTATTCTCAAGCTACAGCACAACAAGCTTCTGATTATTATTGCTACAGTACAACACAACTACCTTGATCCCCTGTAGCATCCTTGCATTTCTGCATTTCTCATCTGCATTGATTACATGACATTGCATTAACATTGCAGGTGCATATTCCCTTTGATTCTAGCTATCTCGTTTGCCGTCATTTGTGCTCAGATACTTGTGCTTGTAACTACCTATGTGGTCTTCCATCTGTATATGAGGATTTTTTTACTATTGCTGTCTGAGGGGTTTCCATTGTCATGTGTTTCACTCGGAACTAGAATCAAGGGAAATATTCCATATGCATATATACATTGTTAACATTTTGCATATTTTTCTTTGTGTTTGCAGGTACCTTCTTAAGCCTCGTTCTTATGTTCTGTTGTCTTTTCAGAGTTGTTTCAGGATTGCTGACCAGAGACTTCACCGGTATCCTACTAGAAACAATCTCAAGAAAGCCATGGATCACGTTCAGACTGAGATGCAAGAGATGAGGGAGCGCATGACTCAGCTCATGGAAGTCATGCAAAGTATGGCTCAAGGACAGGAGCAACTGAGAACAATGGTCCAGCCCCTGGTAGCTAGGGTTGATCTTAATGGAGTTCTTCACGGAGGTATTGCTGCTAATACTCCCCGCAATGACATAGAGATTCCTAACGCCACTATTGTGCCTACCGGATGCACCCCAACTGCTGCAGGGACCGGGAATGGTAGCGATGTTGGCATCCGCCACGCTGGTCTGGGTAATGCTGGTAACGCAGGTCTTGGTAATACTGTTAACTTGGGTTGTGGTAATGGTACTCATAATGATGGGTTTGGACCTGGTGCTGCTAACCATGGTCTTGGTAACACTGGGTATGGTTACACCGTCAATCGAAACGTCTATGGTCCGGAGGGTGCCTAGGCAGGGTATTTCATCTGTTTTCTGTTGCTTCCTTTGCCTTTCCCTTAGGATCTCCATTCTTCCTTGTTCAAGGTAGAATGTGATAGACATTAGGCTTTGCAACCATGTATGACAATATTAGGGTAGTTTTCCCCTTTGCAAACTTCAACCTTAGGACGAACTTGGCATGATAACGTTAGGATTAAACTAGTCTCCCCGTAGTAAGCCGAACTACGGCTGCTCTGATCTTTCATACCAGATGAAAGTACGTAGGCACGAGATGCGATATCTCGGCGAGAAACCTTCCCCCCTTTTACCCGTAGTTAGGCGAACTACGTTGACTCTGATTTCTCGTTCCAGACGGGAATACATAGGCATAAAGTGCGATACTTTGCCGAGTCACTTTTCTTTTCTTTTGTCCTCAAGCCCTTAGTGTAGATAGTATTGATCACACCCTTATTAGATAAACAATCAAGCGTGGATCCCATCGAGTACGATGGACGTGAGGGGTGCTAATACCTTCCCCTTGTGTAACCGACTCCCGAATCCAGGTTTTGGTTGCGATGACCATTCCTTTTCCCTCTTTCGTTAGGTTTTCTCTGAGTGTTTCCTTTCCCTCCTTTGGGATAAATAACGCACGGTGGCGACTCTTCTGTTATACCGGTGCCGATTTTCGCGGTAGCGACACTAAGCACCATACATAATAGACTATAGTAGGCGTAAAAATTAATTATATTTTATTTTTCAAATCCAACATAAAATTTTAGGTATTTCCCCACTAAAAAACAAAGATAAAAGACTATAGTCCATGACATATATTTTATATAATATAGGTAAAAATTAAAATTAAATAATGAAGCTCAAACTTATTTATATTTACCTTTTTCACATTGAATTATGGCAAATTAGATGTAAATATATTTGATATGTTTCTTCTCCATCACCAAATTTCAGGTTTCTTCGGCAGTAAGCCACAGAGTTAAAAGACTATAAATGAATGACAAATATTTTAGGTTTTTTCTTCACCATGCCAAAGTCTTAGGTTTTTTTATCACTAAGAACCAAACATAATAGACTATAGTAAGTTTTTAAAAATAATTATACTTTATTTTTCAACTCCATCACAAAATTTTAGATTTTGCCCTACTAAAAAATAAAGTTAAAAGACAATAATCCATGAACTAATTTTTATATAATATATATTTAAAAATTAAAATTAAATAATGAAGCTCAAACTTATTTATATTTACCTTTTTCACATTGAATTATGGTAAATTAGATGTAAATATATTCAGTATGTTTCTTCTCCATCACAAAGTTTCATGTTTCTTCGTCAGTAACCAACAGAGTTAAAAGACTATAAATAAATGACAAATTCTTTAGGTTTTTTCTTCCACCATCCCAAAGTCTTAGGTTTTTTTCATCATTAAGCACAAAACATAATAGACTCTAGTAAGTTTAAAAAATTAATTATATTTTATTTTTCAACTCCATCACAAAATTTTAGGTTTTTCCCTACTAAAAAACAAAGTTAAAAGACTATAATCCATGACATATTTTTTATATAATATAGGTCAAAATTAAAATTAAATTATGAAGCTCAAACTTATTTATATTTACCTTTTTCACATTGAATTATGGTAAATTAGATGTAAATACATTCAATATGTTTCTTCTCCATCACCAAATTTCATGTTTCTTCGTCAGTAAGCCACAGAGTTAAAAGACTATAAATGAATGACAAATATTTTAGGTTTTTTCTTCACCATCCCTAATCTTAGGTTTTTTTCATCACTAAGCACCAAACATAATAGACTATAGTAAGTTGAAAAAAATAATTATATTTTATTTTTCAACTACATCACAAAATTTTAGGTTTTTCCCCACTGAAAAACAAAGTTAAAAGACAATAATCCATGAACTATTTCTTATATAATATATGTAAAAATTAAAATTAAATAATGAAGCTCAAACTTATTTATATTTACCTTTTTCACATTGAATTATGGTAAATTAGATGTAAATATATTCAATATGTTTCTTCTCCATAAAAAAATTTCATGTTTCTTCGTCATTAACCAACAGAGTTAAAAGACTATAAGCGAATGACAAATATTTTAGGTTTTTTCTTCACCATCTCAAAGTCTTTGGTTTTTTTATCACTAATAAACAAACATAATAGACTATTGTAGGTGTAAAATATTAGTTATATTTTATTTTTCAACTCCATCACAAAATTTTAGGTTTTTCCCCACTAAAAAAAAAGATAAAAGACTATAGTCCATGGCCTATATTTTATATAATATAAATAAAAATTAAAATTAAATAATGAAGCTCAAACTTATTTATATTTACTTTTTTCACATTGAATTATGGTAAATTAGATGTAAATACATTAAATATGATTCTTCTACATCACCAAATTTCATGTTTCTTCGTCAGTAAGCCAAAGAGTTAAAAGACTATATATGAATGACAAATATTTTAGGTTTTTTTTCCACCATCCCAAAGTATTAGGTTTTTTTATCACTAAGAACCAAACATAATAGACTATTATATGTAAGTATATTCAATATGTTTCTTCTTCATCACCAAATTTCATGTTTCTTCGTCAGTAAGCCACAAAGTTAAAAGACTATAAATGAATGAAAAATATTTTAGGTTTTTTCTTCACCATGCCGAAGTCTTAAGTTTTTTTATCACTAAGCACCATACATAATAGACTATAGTAGGCGTAAAATATAATTATAGTTAATTTTTCAAATCCAACATAAAATTTTAGGTTTTTCCCCACTAAAAAACAAAGATAAAAGACTATAGTCCATGACATATATTTTATATAATATAGGGTAAAAATAAAATTAAATAATGAAGCTCAAACTTATTTATATTTACCTTTTTCACATTGAATTATGGCAAATTAGATGTAAATATATTCGATATGTTTCTTCTCCATCACCAAATTTCAGGTTTCTTTGGCAGTAAGCCACAGAGTTAAAAGACTATAAATGAATGACAAATATTTTAGGTTTTTTCTTTACCATGCCAAAGTCTTAGGTTTTTTTATCACTAAGCACCATACATAATAGACTATAGTAGGCGTAAAAGTTAATTATATTTTATTTTTCAAATCAACCATAAAATTTTAGGTTTTTCCCCACTAAAAGACAAAGATAAAAGACTATAGTCCATGACATATATTTTATATAATATAGGTAAAAATTAAAATTAAATAATGAAGATCAAACTTATTTATATTTACCTTTTTCACATTGAATTATGGGAAATTAGATGTAAATATATTCAATATGTTTCTTCTCCATCACCAAATTTCATGTTTCTTCGTCAGTAAGCCACAGAGTAAATAGACTATAAATGAATGACAAATATTTTAGGTTTTTTCTTCACCATGCCAAAGTCTTAGGTTTTTTTATCACTAAGAACCAAACATAATAGACTATTGTAGGTGTAAAGAATTAATTATATTTAATTTTTCAACTCCAACATAAAATTTTAGGTTTTCCCCACTAAAAAACAAAGATAAAAGACTATAGTCCGTGACATATATTTTATATAATATAGGTAAAAATTAAAATTAAATAATGAATCTCAAACTTATTTATATTTACCTTTTTCACATTGAATTATGGTAATTTAGATGTAAATATATTCAATATGTTTCTTCTCCATCAGCAAATATTATGTTTCTTCATCAGCAAGCTACAGAGTTAAAAGACTATAAATGAATGACATATATTGTAGGTTTTTTCTTCACCATCCCAAAGTCTTAGGTTTTTTTTATCACTAAGAACCAAACATAATAGACTATTGTAGGTGTAAAGAATTAATTATATTTTATTTTTCAACTCCAACATAAAACTTCAGGTTTTCTCCATTAAAAAACAAAGATAAAAGACTATAGTCCATGACATATATTTTATATAATATAGGTATAAATTAAAATTAAATAATGAAGCTCAAAATTATTTATATTTAACTTTTTCACATTGAATTATGGTGAATTAGATGTAAATATATTCAATATGTTTCTTCTCCATCACCCAATATTATGTTTCTTTGTCAGTAAGCCACAAGGTTAAAAGACTATAAATGAATGACAAATATTTTAGGTTTTTTCATATCTATCCCAAAGTCTTAGGTTTTTTTATCACTAAGAACAAAACATAATATACTATTGTAGGTGTAAAGAATTAAATATATTTTATTTTTCAACTCCAACATAAAATTTTAGGTTTTCCCCACTAAGAAACAAAGATAAAAGACTATAGTCCATGACATATATTTTATATAATATAGGTAAAAATTAAAATTTAATAATGAATCTCAAACTTATTTATATTTACCTTTTTCACATTGAATTATGGTAAATTAGATGTAAATATATTCGATATGTTTCTTCTCCATCACCAAATTTCATGTTTCTTCGTTAGTAAACCACGACGTAAAAAGACTATAAATGAATGATAAATAATTTAGGTTTTTTCTTCACCATCCCAAAGTATTAGGTTTTTTTTATCACTAAGAACCAAACATAATAGACTATTGTAGGTTTAAAAAATTAATTTTATTTGATTTTTCAACTCCAACATAAAATTTTTTGGGGTCTCCCCACTAAAAAACAAAGGTAAAAGACTATAGTGCATGACATATATTTTATATCATATAGGTAAAAATTAAAATTAAATAATGAAGCTCAAACTTATTTATATTTACCTTTTTCACATTGAATTATGGCAAATTAGATGTAAATATATTCGATATGTTTCTTCTCCATCACCAAACTTCAGGTTTCTTTGGCAGTAAGCCACGGAGTTAAAAGACTATAAATGAATGACAAATATTTTAGGTTTTTTCTTTACCATGCCAAAGTCTTAGGTTTTTTTATCACTAAGAACCAAACATAATAGACTATAGTAGGTGTAAAAAACTAATTATACTTTATTTTTCAACTCCAACAAAATATTTTAGGTTTTTCCCCACTAAAAAACAAAGATAACAGACTATAGTCCGTGACATATATTTTATATAATATAGGTAAAAATTAAAATTAAATAATGAATCTCAAACATATTTATATTTACCTTTTTTACATTGAACTTTGGTAAATTAGATGTAAATATATTCAATATGTTTCTTCTCCATCTCCAAATATTATGTTTCTTTGTCAGTAAGCCACAGAGTTAAAAGACTATAAATAAATGACAAATATTTTAGGTTTTTTCATCACCATACCAAAGTCTTAGGTTTTTTTATCACTAAGAAAAAAACATAATAGACTATTGTAGGTGTAAAGAATTAATTATATTTTACTTTTCAACTCCAACATAAAATTTTAGGTTTTCCCCACAAAGAAACAAAGATAAAAGACTATAGTCCATGACATATATTTTATATAATATATGTAATAATTAAATTTAAATAATGAAGCTCAAACTTATTAATATTTACCTTTTTCACATTGAATTATGGTAAATTAGATTTAAATATATTCAATATGTTTCTTCTCCATCACCAAATTTCAGGTTTCTTCGTTAGTAAACCACGGAGTTAAAAGACAATAAATGAATGACAAATACTTTAGGTTTTTTCTTCACCATGCCAAAGTCTTAGGTTTTTTTATCACTAAGAACCATACATAATACACTATAGTTGATGTAAAAAATTAATTCTATTTTATTTTTCAACTCCAACAAATTTTTTTAGGTTTCCCCCCACTAAAAATCAAAGATAAAAGACTATAGTCCATGAGATATATTTTATATAATATAGGTAAAAATTAAAATTAAATAATGAAGCTCAAACTTATTTATATTTACCTTTTTCACATTGAATTATGGTAAATTATATGTAAATATATTCGATATGTTTCTTCTCCATCACCAAATTTCATGTTTTTTCGTTAGTAAACTACGACGTTAAAAGACTATAAATGAATGATAAATAATTTAGGTTTTTTCTTCACCATCCCAAAGTCTTAGGTTTTTTTATCACTAAGAACCAAACATAATAGACTATTGTAGGTGTAAAAAATTAATTATATTTTATTTTTCAACTCCAACATAAAATTTTAGGGTTTTTCGCACTAAAAAACAAAGGTAAAAGAGTATAGTCCATGACATATATTTTATATCATATAGGTAAAAATTAAAATTAAATAATTAAGCTCAAACTTATTTATATTTACATTTTTCACATTGAATTATGGTAAATTAGATGAAAATATATTCAATATGTTTCTTCTCCATCACCAAATTTCATGTTTCTTCGACAGTAAGCCACAGAGTTAAAAGACTATAAATGAATGACAAATATTTTAGGTTTTGTTTTCACCATGCCAAAGTCTTAGGTTTTTTTATCACAAAGCACCATACATAATAGACTATAGTAGGCGCAAAAATTAATTATATTTTATTTTTCAAATCTAACATAAAATTTTAGGTTTTTCCCCACTGAAAAACAAAGATAAAACATTATAGTCCATGACATATATTTTATATAGTATAGGTAAAAATTAAAATTAAATAATGAAGCTCAAACTTATTTATATTTACCTTTTTCACCTTGAATTATGGTAAATTAGACGTAATTTTTTTCAATATGTTTCTTCTCCATCTCCAAATATTATTTTTCTTTGTCAGTAAGCCACAGAGTTAAAAGAGTATAAATGAATGATAAATATTTTAGGTTTTTTTTTCACCATCCCAAAGTCTTAGGTTTTATTATCACTAAGAACCAAACATAATAGACTATTGTAGGCGTAAAGAATTAATTATATTTTATTTTTCAAATCCAACATAAAATTTTAGTTTTTTCCCACAAAGAAACAAAGATAAAAGACTATAGTCCATGACATATATTTTATATAATATATGTAATAATTAAAATTAAATAATGAAGCTCAAACTTATTAATATTTACCTTTTTCACATTGAATTATGGTAAATTAGATTTAAATATATTCAATATGTTTCTTCTCCATCACCAAATTTCAGGTTTCTTCGTTAGTAAACCACGGAGTTAAAAGACAATAAATGAATGACAAATACTTTAGGTTTTTTCTTCACCATGCCAAAGTATTAGGTTTTTTTATCACTAAGAACCATACATAATACACTATAGTTGATGTAAAAAATTAATTCTATTTTATTTTTCAACTCCAACAAATTTTTTTAGATTTTCCCCCACTAAAAATCAAAGACAAAAGACTATAGTCCATGAGATATATTTTATATAATATAGGTAAAAATTAAAATTAAATAATGAAGCTCAAACTTATTTATATTTGCCTTTTTCACATTGAATTATGGTAAATTAGATGTAAATATATTCGATATGTTTCTTCTCCATCACCAAATTTCATGTTTTTTCGTTAGTAAACTACGACGTTAAAAGACTATAAATGAATGATAAATAATTTAGGTTTTTTCTTCACCATCCCAAAGTCTTAGGTTTTTTTATCACTAAGAAACAAACATAATAGACTATTGTAGGTGTAAAAAATTAATTATATTTTATATTTCAACTCCAACATAAAATTTTAGGGTTTTCCGCACTAAAAAACAAAGGTAAAAGAGTATAGTCCATGACATATATTTTATATCATATAGGTAAGAATTAAAATTAAATAATTAGGCTCAAACTTATTTATATTTACATTTTTCACATTGAATTATGGTAAATTAGATGAAAATATATTCAATATGTTTCTTCTCCATCACCAAATTTCATGTTTCTTCGACAGTAAGTCACAGAGTTAAAAGACTATAAATATGACAAATATTTTAGGTTTTGCTTTCACCATGCCAAAGTCTTAGGTTTTTTTATCACTAAGCACCATACATAATAGACTATAGTAGGCGCAAAAATTAATTATATTTTATTTTTCAAATCTAACATAAAATTTTAGGTTTTTCCCCACTGAAAAACAAAGATAAAACATTATAGTCCATGACATATATTTTATATAGTATAGGTAAAAATTAAAATTAAATAATGAAGCTCAAACTTATTTATATTTACCTTTTTCACCTTGAATTATGGTAAATTAGATGTAATTTTTTTCAATATGTTTTTTCTCCATCTCCAAATATTATTTTTCTTCGTCAGTAAGCCACAGAGTTAAAAGACTATAAATGAATGATAAATATTTTAGGTTTTTTCTTCACCATCCCAAAGTCTTAGGTTTTTTTTATCACTAAGAACCAAACATAATAGACTATTGTAGGCGTAAAGAATTAATTATATTTTATTTTTCAAATCCAACATAAAATTTTAGTTTTTCCCCACAAAGAAACAAAGATAAAAGACTATAGTCCATGACATATATTTTATATAATATATGTAAAAATTAAAATTAAAAAATGAAGCTCAAACTTATTTATATTTAACTTTTTCACATTTAATTATGGAAAATTAGATTTAAATATATTCAATATGTTTCTTCTCCATCACCAAATTTCAGGTTTCTTCGTCAGTAAGCCACGGAGTTAAAAGACAATAAATGAATGACAAATACTTTAGGTTTTTTCTTCACCATGCCAAAGTCTTAGGTTTTTTTATCACTAAGCACCATAAATAATACACTATAGTTGATGTAAAAAATTAATTATATTTTATTTTTCAACTCCAACAAATTCTTTTAGGTTTTTCCCCACTAAAAAACAAAGATAAAACACTATAGTCCATGACATATATTTTATATAATATAGGTAAAACTTAAAATTAAATAATGAAGCTCAAACTTATTTATATTTACATTTTTCACATTGAATTATGGTAAATTAGATGTAAATATATTCAATATGTTTCTTCTCCATCACCAAATTTCATGTTTCTTCGTCAGTAAGCAACATAGTTAAAAGACAATAAATGAATGACAAATATTTTAGGTTTTTTCTTCACCATCCCAAAGTCTTAGGTTTTTTTTATCACTAAGCACCGTACATAATAGACTATAAAAAGTGTAAAAAATTAATTATATTTTATTTGTCTATTCCAACATATTATTTTAGGTTTTTCCCCACTAAAAAACAAAGATAAAAGACTATAGACCATGACATATATTTTATATAATATAGTTAAAAATTAAAATTAAATAATGAAGCTCAAACTTATTTATATTTACCTTTTTCACATTGAATTATGGTAAATTAGGTGTAAATATATTCAATATATTTCTTCTCCATCTCCAAATTTCATGTTTCTTCTTCAGTAAGCCACAAAGTGAAAAAACTATAAATGAATGACAAATATTTTAGAATTTTTCTTCACCATCCAAAAGTCTTAGGTTTTTTAATCACTAAGCACCGTACATAATAGACTATAGCAGGTGTAAAAAGTTATTTATATTTCATTTTTCAACTCTAACATAAAATTTTAGGTTTTTCCCCACTAAAAAAGAAAGATAAAAGACTATAGTCCATGATATATATTTTATATAATATAGTTAAAAATTAAAATTAAATAATGAAGCTCAAACTTATTTATATTTAACTTTTTCACATTGAATTATGGTAAATTAGATGTAAATATATTCAATATGTTTCTTCTCCATCTCCAAATTTCATGTTTCTTCTTCAGTAAGCCACAGAGTGAAAAAACTATAAATGAATGACAAATATTTTTGAATTTTTCTTCACCATCCAAAAGTCTTAGGTTTTTTAATCACTAAGCACCGTACATAATAGACTATAGCAGGTGTAAAAAGTTATTTATATTTTATTTTTCAACTCTAACATAAAATTTTAGGTTTTTCCCCACTAAAAATGAAAGATAAAAGACTATAGTCCATGATATATATTTTATATAATATAGGTAAAAATTAAAATTAAATAATAAAGCTCAAAATTATTTATATTTACCTTTTTCACATTGAATTATGGTAAATTAGATGTAAATATATTCAATATGTTTCTTCTCCATCTCCAAATTTCATGTTTCTTCGTCAGTAAGCCACAGAGTTAAAAAACTATAAATGAATGACAAATATTTTAGGTTTTTTCTTCACCATCCCAAAGTCTTAGTTTTTTTTATCACTAAGCACCGTACATAATACACTATAGTAGGTGTAAAAAATTAATTATATTTTATTTTTCAACTCCAACATAAAAGTTTTGGTTTTTCCCCACTAAAAAACAAAGATAATTGACTATAGTCCATGACATATATTTTATATAATATAGGTAAAAATTAAAATTAAATAATGAAGCTCAAACTTATTTATATTTACATTTTTCACATTGAATTATGGTAAATTAGATGTAAATATATTCAATATGTTTCTTCTCCATCACCAAATTTCATGTTTCTTCGTCAGTAAGCAACATAGTTAAAAGACAATAAATGAATGACAAATATTTTAGGTTTTTCCTTCACCATCCCAAAGTCTTAGGTTTTTTTTTATCACTAAGCACCGTACATAATAGACTATAGTAAGTGTAAAAAATTAATTATATTTTATTTTTCTACTCCAACATATTATTTTAGGTTTTTCCCCACTAAAAAACAAAGATAAAAGACTATAGTCCTTGACATATATTTTATATAATATAGTTAAAAATTAAAATTAAATAATGAAGCTCAAACTTATTTATATTTACCTTTTTCACATTGAATTATGGTAAATTAGATGTAAATATATTCAATATGTTTCTTCTCCATCTCCAAATTTCATGTTTCTTCTTCAGTAAGCCACAGAGTGAAAAAACTATAAATGAATGACAAATATTTTAGAATTTTTCTTTACCATCCAAAAGTCTTAGGTTTTTTAATCACTAAGCACCGTACATAATAGACTATAGCAGGTGTAAAAAGTTATTTATAGTTTATTTTTCAACTCTAACATAAAATTTTAGGTTTTTCCCCACTAAAAAAGAAAGATAAAAGACTATAGTCCATGATATATATTTTATATAATATAGGTAAAAATTAAAATTAAATAATAAAGCTCAAAATTATTTATATTTACCTTTTTCACATTGAATTATGGTAAATTAGATGTAAATATATTCAATATGTTTCTTCTCCATCTCCAAATTTCATGTTTCTTCGTCAGTAAGCCACAGAGTTAAAAAACTATAAATGAATGACAAATATTTTAGGTTTTTTCTTCACCATCCCAAAGTCTTAGTTTTTTTTTATCACTAAGCATCGTACATAATACACTATAGTAGGTGTAAAAAATTAATTATATTTTATTTTTCAACTCCAACATAAAAGTTTTGGTTTTTCCCCACTAAAAAACAAAGATAATTGACTATAGTCCATGACATATATTTTATATAATATAGGTAAAAATTAAAATTAAATAATGAAGCTCAAACTTATTTATATTTACATTTTTCACATTGAATTATGGTAAATTAGATGTAAATATATTCAATATGTTTCTTCTCCATCACCAAGTTTCATGTTTCTTCGTCAGTAAGCAACATAGTTAAAAGACAATAAATGAATGACAAATATTTTAGGTTTTTCCTTCACCATCCCAAAGTCTTAGGTTTTTTTTTATCACTAAGCACCGTACATAATAGACTATAGTAAGTGTAAAAAATTAATTATATTTTATTTTTCTACTCCAACATATTATTTTAGGTTTTTCCCCACTAAAAAACAAAGATAAAAGACTATAGTCCATGACATATATTTTATATAATATAGTTAAAAATTAAAATTAAATAATGAAGCTCAAACTTATTTATATTTACCTTTTTCACATTGAATTATGGTAAATTAGATGTAAATATATTCAATATGTTTCTTCTCCATCTCCAAATTTCATGTTTCTTCTTCAGTAAGCCACAGAGTGAAAAAACTATAAATGAATGACAAATATTTTAGAATTTTTCTTTACCATCCAAAAGTCTTAGGTTTTTTAATCACTAAGCACCGTACATAATAGACTATAGCAGGTGTAAAAAGTTATTTATATTTTATTTTTCAACTCTAACATAAAATTTTAGGTTTTTCCCCACTAAAAAAGAAAGATAAAAGACTATAGTCCATGATATATATTTTATATAATATAGGTAAAAATTAAAATTAAATAATAAAGCTCAAAATTATTTATATTTACCTTTTTCACATTGAATTATGGTAAATTAGATGTAAATATATTCAATATGTTTCTTCTCCATCACCAAATTTCATGTTTCTTCGTCAGTAAGCCACAGAGTTAAAAAACTATAAATGAATGACAAATATTTTAGGTTTTTTCTTCACCATCCCAAAGTCTTAGTTTTTTTTATCACTAAGCACCGTACATAATAGACTATAGTAGGTGTAAAAAATTAATTATATTTTATTTTTCAACTCCAACATAAAAGTTTTGGTTTTTCCCCACTAAAAAACAAAGATAATTGACTATAGTCCATGACATATATTTTATATAATATACGTAAAAATTAAAATTAAATAATGAAGCTCAAACTTATTTATATTTACATTTTTCACATTGAATTATGGTAATTTAGATGTAAATATATTTAATATGTTTCTTCTCCATCGCCAAATTTCATGTTTCTTCGTCAGTAAGCAACATAGTTAAAAGACAATAAATGAATGACAAATATTTTAGGTTTTTTCTTCACCATCCCAAAGTCTTAGGTTTTTTTTTATCACTAAGCACCGTACATAATAGACTATAGTAAGTGTAAAAAATTAATTATATTTTATTTGTCTACTCCAACATATTATTTTAGGTTTTTCCCCACTAAAAAACAAAGATAAAAGACTATAGTCCATGACATATATTTTATATAATATAGTTAAAAATTAAAATTAAATAATGAAGCTCAAACTTATTTATATTTACCTTTTTCACATTGAATTATGGTAAATTAGATGTAAATATATTCAATATGTTTCTTCTCCATCTCCAAATTTCATGTTTCTTCTTCAGTAAGCCACAGAGTGAAAAAACTATAAATGAATGACAAATATTTTAGAATTTTTCTTTACCATCCAAAAGTCTTAGGTTTTTTAATCACTAAGCACCGTACATAATAGACTATAGCAGGTGTAAAAAGTTATTTATATTTTATTTTTCAACTCTAACATAAAATTTTAGGTTTTTCCCCACTAAAAAAGAAAGATAAAAGACTATAGTCCATGATATATATTTTATATAATATAGGTAAAAATTAAAATTAAATAATAAAGCTCAAAATTATTTATATTTACCTTTTTCACATTGAATTATGGTAAATTAGATGTAAATATATTCAATATGTTTCTTCTCCATCACCAAATTTCATGTTTCTTCGTCAGTAAGCCACAGAGTTAAAAAACTATAAATGAATGACAAATATTTTAGGTTTTTTCTTCACCATCCCAAAGTCTTAGTTTTTTTTATCACTAAGCACCGTACATAATAGACTATAGTAGGTGTAAAAAATTAATTATATTTTATTTTTCAACTCCAACATAAAAGTTTTGGTTTTTCCCCACTAAAAAACAAAGATAATTGACTATAGTCCATGACATATATTTTATATAATATACGTAAAAATTAAAATTAAATAGTGAAGCTCAAACTTATTTATATTTACATTTTTCACATTGAATTATGGTAAATTAGATATAAATATATTTAATATGTTTCTTCTCCATCACCAAATTTCATGTTTCTTCGTCAGTAAGCAACATAGTTAAAAGACAATAAATGAATGACAAATATTTTAGGTTTTTTCTTCACCATCCCAAAGTCTTAGGTTTTTTTTTATCACTAAGCACCGTACATAATAGACTATAGTAAGTGTAAAAAATTAATTATATTTTATTTGTCTACTCCAACATATTATTTTAGGTTTTTCCCCACTAAAAAACAAAGATAAAAGACTATAGTCCATGACATATATTTTATATAATATAGTTAAAAATTAAAATTAAATAATGAAGCTCAAACTTATTTATATTTACCTTTTTCACATTGAATTATGGTAAATTAGATGTAAATATATTCAATATGTTTCTTCTCCATCTCCAAATTTCATGTTTCTTCTTCAGTAAGCCACAGAGTGAAAAAACTGTAAATGAATGACAAATATTTTAGAATTTTTCTTCACCATCCAAAAGTCTTAGGTTTTTTAATCACTAAGCACCGTACATAATAGACTATAGCAGGTGTAAAAAGTTATTTATATTTTATTTTTCAACTCTAACAGAAAATTTTAGGTTTTTCCCCACTAAAAAAGAAAGATAAAAGACTATAGTCCATGATATATATTTTATATAATATAGGTAAAAATTAAAATTAAATAATAAAGCTCAAAATTATTTATATTTACCTTTTTCACATTGAATTATGGTAAATTAGATGTAAATATATTCAATATGTTTCTTCTCCATCACCAAATTTCATGTTTCTTCGTCAGTAAGCCACAGAGTTAAAAAACTATAAATGAATGACAAATATTTTAGGTTTTTTCTTCACCATCCCAAAGTCTTAGTTTTTTTTATCACTAAGCACCGTACATAATAGACTATAGTAGGTGTAAAAAATTAATTATATTTTATTTTTCAACTCCAACATAAAAGTTTTGGTTTTTCCCCACTAAAAAACAAAGATAATTGACTATAGTCCATGACATATATTTTATATAATATACGTAAAAATTAAAATTAAATAGTGAAGCTCAAACTTATTTATATTTACATTTTTCACATTGAATTATGGTAAATTAGATATAAATATATTTAATATGTTTCTTCTCCATCACCAAATTTCATGTTTCTTCGTCAGTAAGCAACATAGTTAAAAGACAATAAATGAATGACAAATATTTTAGGTTTTTTCTTCACCATCCCAAAGTCTTAGGTTTTTTTTTATCACTAAGCACCGTACATAATAGACTATAGTAAGTGTAAAAAATTAATTATATTTTATTTGTCTACTCCAACATATTATTTTAGGTTTTTCCCCACTAAAAAACAAAGATAAAAGACTATAGTCCATGACATATATTTTATATAATATAGTTAAAAATTAAAATTAAATAATGAAGCTCAAACTTATTTATATTTACCTTTTTCACATTGAATTATGGTAAATTAGATGTAAATATATTCAATATGTTTCTTCTCCATCTCCAAATTTCATGTTTCTTCTTCAGTAAGCCACAGAGTGAAAAAACTGTAAATGAATGACAAATATTTTAGAATTTTTCTTCACCATCCAAAAGTCTTAGGTTTTTTAATCACTAAGCACCGTACATAATAGACTATAGCAGGTGTAAAAAGTTATTTATATTTTATTTTTCAACTCTAACAGAAAATTTTAGGTTTTTCCCCACTAAAAAAGAAAGATAAAAGACTATAGTCCATGATATATATTTTATATAATATAGTTAAAAATTAAAATTAAATAATGAAGCTCAAACTTATTTATATTTACCTTTTTCACATTGAATTATGGTAAATTAGATGTAAATATATTCAATATGTTTCTTCTCCATCTCCAAATTTCATGTTTCTTCTTCAGTAAGCCACAGAGTGAAAAAACTATAAATGAATGACAAATATTTTAGAATTTTTCTTCACCATCCAAAAGTCTTAGGTTTTTTAATCACTAAGCACCGTACATAATAGACTATAGCAGGTGTAAAAAGTTATTTATATTTTATTTTTTAAACTCTAACATAAAATTTTAGGTTTTTCCCCACTAAAAAAGAAAGATAACAGACTATAGTCCATGATATATATTTTATATAATATAGTTAAAAATTAATATTAAATAATGAAGCTCAAACTTATTTATATTTACCTTTTTCACATTGAATTATGGTAAATTCGATGTAAATATATTCAATATGTTTCTTCTCCATATCCAAATTTCATGTTTCTTCTTCAGTAAGCCACAGAGTGAAAAAACTATAAATGAATGACAAATATTTTAGAATTTTTCTTCACCATCCAAAAGTCTTAGGTTTTTTAATCACTAAGCACCGTACATAATAGACTATAGCAGGTGTAAAAAGTTATTTATATTTTATTTTTCAACTCCAACATAAAATTTTAGGTTTTTCCCCACTAAAAATGAAAGATAAAAGACTATAGTCCATGACATATATTTTATATAATATAGGTAAAATTTAAAATTAAATAATGAAGCTGAAAATTATTTATATTTAACTTTTTCACATTGAGTTATGGTAAATTAGATGTAAATGTATTCAATATGTTTCTTTTCCATCACCAAATTTCATGTTTCTTCGTCAGTAAGCCACAGAGTTGAAAAACTATAAATGAATGACAAATATTTTAGGTTTTTTCTTCACCATCCCAAAGTCTTAGGTTTTTTTATCACTAAGAACCAAACATAATAAACTATTGAAGGTGTAAAAAATTAATTATATTTCATTTTTCAACTCCATCATAAAAGTTTATGTTTTCCCCATTAAAAAATAGAGATAAAAGACTATAGTCCATGACATATATTTTATATAATATAGTTAAAAATTAAAATAAAATAATGAATATCAAACTTTTTTATATTTACCTTTTTCACATTGAATAATGGTAAATTAGATTTAAATATATTCAATATGTTTCTTCTCCATCACCAAATTTCATGTTTCTTCGTCAGTAAGCAACATAGTTAAAAGAGAATAAATGAATGACAAATATTTTAGGTTTTTGCTTCTCCATCCCAAAGTCCTAGGTTTTTTTATCACTAAGCACCAAATATAATAGACTATAGTAGGTGTAAAAAATTAATTATATTTTATGTTTCAACTCCAACATCAAATTTTAGGTTTTTCACCACTAAAAAACAATGATAAAAGACTATAGTCCATGACATATATTTTATATAATATAGGTAAAAATTAAAATTAAATAATGAAGCTCAAACTTATTTATATTTACCTTTTCCAAATTGAATTATGGTAAATTAGATGTAAATATATTCAATATGGTTCTTCTCCATCACCAAATTTCATGTTTATTCGTCAGTAAGCCACAGAGTTAAAAAATTATAAATGAATGCCAAATATTTTAGGTTTTTTCCTCACCATCCAAAATTCTTAGGTTTTTTTATCACTAAGCACCGTACATAATAGACTATAGCAGATGTAAAAAGTTATTTATATTTTATTTTTCAACTCTAACATAAAATTTTAGGTTTTTCCCCACTGAAAAAGAAAGATAAAAGACTATAGTCCATGATATATATTTTATATAATATAGGTAAAAATTAAAATTAAATAATAAAGCTCAATTATTTATATTTATCTTTTTCACATTGAATTATGGTAAATTAGATGTAAATGTATTCAATATGTTTCTTCTCAATCAACCAATTTCATGTTTCTTCGTCAGTAAGCCACAGAGTTAAAAAACTATAAATGAATGACAAATATTTTAGGTTTTTTCTTCACCATCCCAAAGTCTTAGGTTTTTTTTATCACTAAGCACCGTACATAAGAGACTATAGTAGGTGTAAAAAATTAATTATATTTTATTTTTCAACTCCAACATAAAATTTTAGGTTTTTCCCCAATAAAAAACAAAGATAAAATACTATAGTCGATGACATATGTTTTATATAATATAGGTAAAAATTAAAATTAAATAATGAAGAGCAAAGTTATTTATATTTACCTTTTTCACATTGAATTATGGCAAATTATATGTAAATATATTCAATATGTTTCTTCTCCATCACCAAATTTCATGTTTCTTCGTCAGTAAGACACAGAGTTAAAAGACTATAAATGAATGACAAATATTTCTGGTTTTTTCGTCACCATGCCAAAGTCTTAGGTTTTTTTTATCACTAAGCACTATACATAATAGACTATAGTAGGTTTAAAAAATTAATTATCTTTTATTTTTCAACTCCAACATAAAATTTTAGGTTTTTCCCCACTAAAAAACAAAGATAAAAGACTATAGTCCATGACATATATTTTATATAATATAGGTAAAAATTAAAATTAAATAATGAACCACAATCTTATTTATATTTACCTTTTTCACATTGAATTATGGCAAATTAGATGTAAATATATTCAATATGTTTCTTCTCCATCACCAAATTTCATGTTTCTTCGTCAGTAAGCCACAGAGTTAAAAGACTATAAATGAATGACAAATATTTTAGGTTTTTTCTTCACCATGCCAAAGTCTTAGGTTTTTTTATCACTAAGCACCATACATAATAGACTATAGTAGGTGTGAAAAATTAATTATATTTTATTTTTCAACTCCAACATCAAATTTCAGGTTTTTCCCCACTAAAAAATAAAGATAAAAGACTATAGTCAATGACATATATTTTATAAAATAAAGGTAAAAATTAAAATTAAATAATGAAGCTCAAACTGATTTATATTTACCTTTTTCACATCGAATTATGGTAAATTAGATGTAAATATATTCAATATGTTTCTTCTCAATCAACCAATTTCATGTTTTTTCACCAAATTTGATGTAAATATAAAAGATTATAGTCCATGACATATATTTTATATAATATAGGTAAAAATTAAAATTAAATATTGAAGCTCAAACATATTTATATTTAACTTTTTCAAATTGAATTATGGTAAATTTGATGTAAATATATTCAATATGTTTCTTCTCCATCACCAAATTTCATGTTTCTTCGTCAGTAAGCCACATAGTTAAAAAAAACTATAAATGAATGACAAATATTCTAGGTTTTTTCTTTACCATCCCAAAGTCTTAGGGTTTTTTTTATCACTAAGAACCAAACATAATAGACTATATAGTAGGTGTAAAAAATTAATTATATTTCATTTTTCAACTCCAACATAAAATTTTATGTTTATCCCCACTAAAAAACAAAGATAAAAGACTATAGTCCATAACATATATTTTATATAATATAGGTAAAAGTTAAAACTAAATAATGAATCTTAAAATTATTTATATTTACCTTTTTCACATTGAATTATCGTAAATTAGATGTAAATATATTCAATATGTTTCTTCTCCATCACCAAATTTCATGTTTCTTCGTCAGTAAGCCACAGAGTTAAAAAACTATAAATGAATGACAAATATTTTAGGTTTTTTCTTCACCATCCCAAAGTCTTAGGTTTTTTTATCACTAAGCACCGTACATAACAGACTATAGTAGGTGTAAAAAATTAATTATATTTTATTTTTCAACTCCAACATAAAATTTTAGGTTTTTCCCCACTAAAAAACAAAGATAAAATACTATAGTCCATGACATATGTTTTATATAATATAGGTAAAAATTAAAATTAAATAATGAAGAGCAAAGTTATTTATATCTAGATTTTTCACATTGAATTATGGTGAATTATATGTAAATATATTCAATATGTTTCTTCTCCATCACCAAATTTCATGTTTCTTCGTCAGTAAGCCACAAAGTTAAAAGACTATATATGAATGACAAATATTTTAGGTTTTTTCTTCACCATGCCAAAGTATTAGGTTTTTTTATCACTAAGCACCACACATAATAGACTGTAGTAGGTGCACAAATTTAATTATCTTTTATTTTTCAACTCCAACATAAAATTTTAGTTTTTCCGCACTAAAAAACAAATATAAAAGACAATAGTCAATGACATATATTTAATGTAACATAGGTAAAAATTAAAATTATATAATAAAGCTTAAACATATTTATATTTACCTTTTTCAAATTGAATTATGGTAAATTAGATGTATATATATTCAATATGTTTCTTCTCCATCACAAAATTTCATATTTCTTCATCAGTAAGCCACCGAGTTAAAAAGCTATAAATGAATGACAAATATTTTAGGTTTTTTTCTTCACCATCCCAAAGTATTAGGTTTTTTTATCACTAAGCGCCGTACATAATAGACTATAGAAGGTGTAAAAAATTAATTATATTTTATTTTTCAACTCCAACATCAAATTTTAGGTTTTTCCCCACTAAAAAACAAAGATAAAAGACTATAGTCCATGACATATATTTTATATAATATAGGTAAAAATTAAAATTAAATAATGAAGCTCAAACTTATTTATATTTACCTTTTTCTCATTGAATTATGGTAAATTAGATGTAAATATATTCAATATGTTTCTTCTCCATCACCAAATTTCATGTTTCTTCGTCAGTAAGACACAAAGTTAAAAGACTATAAATGAATGACAAATATTTTTGGTTTTTTCGTCACCATGCCAAAGTCTTAGGTTTTTTTATCACTAAGCACCATACATAATAGACTATAGTAGGTTTAAAAAATTAATTATATTTTATTTTTCAACTCCAACATAAAATTTTAGGTTTTACCCCACTAAAAAACAAAGATAAAAGACTATCCATGACATATATTTTATATAATATAGGTAAAAATTAAAATTAAATAATGAACCACAATCTTATTTATATTTACCTTTTTCACATTGAATTATGGCAAATTAGATGTAAATATATTCAATATGTTTCTTCTCCATCACCAAATTTCATGTTTCTTCGTCAGTAAGCCACAGAGTTAAAAGACTATAAATGAATGACAAATATTTTAGGTTTTTTCTTCACCATGCCAAAGTCTTAGGTTTTTTTATCACTAAGAACCATACATAATAGACTATAGTAGGTGTAAAAAATTAATTATATTTTATTTTTCAACTCCAACATCAAATTTCAGGTTTTTCCCCACTAAAAAATAAAGATAAAAGACTATAGTCAATGACATATATTTTATAAAATAAAGGTAAAAATTAAAATTAAATAATGAAGCTCAAACTGATTTATATTTACCTTTTTCACATCAAATTATGGTAAATTAGATGTAAATATATTCAATATGTTTCTTCTCAATCTACCAATTTCATGTTTCTTCGTCAGTAAGCCACAGAGTTAAAAAACGATAAATGAATGACAAATATTTTAGGTTTTTTCTTCACCATCCCAAAGTCTTAGGTTTTTTTTATCACTAAGAACCAAACATAATAGATTATAGTAGGTGTAAAAATTAATTATATTTTATTTTTCAACTCCAACATAAAATTTTATTCAATATGTTTCTTCTCCATCACCAAATTTTATGTTTCTTCGTCAGTAAGACACAGAGTCAAAAGACTATAATGAATGACAAATATTTTAGGTTTTTTGTTCACCATGCCAAAGTCTTAGGTTTTTTTTATCACTAAGCACCGTACATAATAGACTATAGTAGGTGTAAAAAGTTAATTATATTTTATTTTTCAACTCCAACATAAAATTTTAGGTTTTTCCCCACTAAAAAACAAAGATAAATGATTATAGTCCATGACATATAATTTATATAATTTAGGTAAAAATTAAAATTAAATATTGAAGCTCAAACATATTTATATTTAACTTTTTCAAATTGAATTATGGTAAATTTGATGTAAATATATTCAATATGTTTCTTCTCCATCACCAAATTTCATGTTTCTTCGTCAGTAAGCCACATAGTTAAAAAAACTATAAATGAATGACAAATATTTTAGGTTTTTTCTTCACCATCCTAAAGTCTTAGGTTTTTTTATCACTAAGAACCAAACATAATAGACTATATAGTAGGTGTAAAAAATTAACTATATTTCATTTTTCAACATAAAATAAAACTTGAAGTTTAATATTTTATGTTGATATTTTTTCAACATAAAAGTAATTGTATTCAATATGTTTCTTCTCCATCACCAAATTTTATGTTGGAGTTGATTATATTTTATTTTTCAACTCCAACTTAAAATTTTAGGTTTTTCCCCACAAAAAAACAAAGATAAAAGATTATAGTCCATGACATATATTTTATATAATATAGGTAAAAATTAAATTTAAATATTGAATCTCAAACATATTTATATTTAACTTTTTCAAATTGAATTACGGTAAATTTGATGTAAATATATTCAATATGTTTCTTCTCCATCACCAAATTTCATGTTTCTTCGTCAGTAAGCCACATAGTTAAAAAACTATAAATGAATGACAAATATTTTAGGTTTTTTCTTCACCATCCCAAAGTCTTAGGGTTTTTTTATCACTAAGAACCAAAAATAATAGACTATATAGTAGGTGTAAAAAATTAATTATATTTCATTTTTCAACTCCAACATAAAATTTTATGTGTATCCCCACTAAAAAACAAAGATAAATGACTATAGTCCATAACATATATTTTATATAATATAGGTAAAAGTTAAAATTAATAATGAATCTCAAACTTATTTATATTTAACTTTTTCACATTGAATTGTCGTAAACTAGATGTAATTGTATTCAATATGTTTCTTCTCCATCAACAAATTTTATGTTTCTTCATCAGTAAGACACAGAGTCAAAAGACTATAAATGAATGACAAATATTTTAGGTTTTTTCTTCACCATCCCAAAGTCTTAGGTTTTTTTATAACTAAGCACCGTACATAATAGACTATAGTAGGTGTAAAAAATTAATTATATTTTATTTTTCAACTCCAACATAAAATTTTAGGTTTTTCCCCACTAAAAAACAAATATAAAAGATTATAGTCCGTGACATATATTTTATATAATATAGGTAAAAATTAAAATTAAATATTGAACTCAAACTTATTTATATTTAACTTTTTCACATTGAATTATGGTAAATTTGATGTAAATATATTCAATATGTTTCTCCATCACCAAATTTCATGTTTCTTCGTCAGTAAACCACAGAGTTAAAAAACTATAAATGAATGACAAATGTTTTAGGTTTTTTCTTCACCATCCCAAAGTATTAGGTTTTTTTATCACTAAGAACCAAACATAATAGACTATATTAGGTGTAAAAAATTAACTATATTTCATTTTTCAACTCCAACATAAAATTTTAGGTTTTCCCCACTAAAAAACAAAGATAAAAGACTATAGTCAATGACATATGTTTTATGTAATATAGGTAAAAGTTAAAATTAAATAATGAATCTCAAACTTATTTATATTTACCTTTTTCACATTGAATTATCGTAAATTAGATGTAAATATATTCAATATGTTTCTTCTCCATCACCAAATTTCATGTTTCTTCATCAGTAAGCCACAGAGATAAAAAACTATAAATGAATGACAAATATTTTAGGTTTTTTCTTCACCACCCCAAAGTATTAGGTTTTTTAATCACTAAGAACCAAACATAATAGACTATATTAGGTGTAAAAAATTAATTATATTTTATTTTTCAACTCCGACATAAAATTTTAGGTTTTCCCCACTAAAAAACAAATATAAAAGACTATAGTCAATGACATATATTTTATGTAATATAGGTAAAAATTAAAATTAAATAATGAATCTCAAACTTATTTATATTTACCTTTTTCACATTGAATTATAGTAAATTAGATGTAAATATATTCAATATGTTTCTTTTCCAACACCAAATTTCATGTTTCTTCGTCAGTAAGCCACAAAATGAATGACAAATATTTTAGGTTTTTTCTTCACCATCCCAAAGTCTTAGGTTTTTTTTATCACTAAGCACCGTACATAATAGACTATAGTAGGTGTAAAAAGTTATTTATATTTTATTTTTCAACTCTAACATAAAATTTTAGGTTTTTCCCCACTAAAAAGAAACATTAAAGACTATAGTCCATGACATATATTTTATATAATATAGGTAAAAATTAAAATTAAATAATGAAGCTCAAAATTATTTATATTTACCTTTTTCACATTGAATTAATGGAAATTATATGTAAATATATTCCATATGTTTCTTCTCCATCACCAAATTTCATGTTTCTTCGTCAGTAAGCCACAGAGTTAAAAGACTATAAATGAATGACAAATAGTTTAGGTTTTTTCTTCACCATCCCAAAGTCTTAGGTTTTTTTATCACTAAGAACCAAACATAATAGACTATATTAGGTGTAAAAAATTAATTATATTTTATTTTTCAACTCTAACATAAAATTTTAGGTTTTCCCCACAAAAAAGCAAAGATAAAAGACTATAGTCCATGACATATATTTTATATAATATAGGTAAAAATTAAAATTAAATAAAGAATCTCAAACTTATTTTTATTTACCTTTTTCACATTGAATTATAGTAAATTAGATGTAAATATATTCAATATGTTTCTTCTCCATCACCAAATTTCATGTTTCTTCGTCAGTAAGCCACAGAGATAAAAAACTATAAATGAATGACAAATATTTTAGGTTTTTTCTTCACCATCCCAAAGTCTTAGGTTTTTTATATCAGTAAGAACCAAACATAATAGACTATATTAGGTGTAAAAAATTAATTATATTTTATTTTTCAACTCCACCATAAAATTTTAGGTTTTTCCCAACTAAAAAACAAAGATAAAAGACTATAGTCCATGACATATATTTTATATAATATAGGTAAAAATTAAAATTAAATAATGAAGCTCAAACGTATTTATATTTAACTTTTTCACATTGAACTATGGTAAATTAGATGTAAATATATTCAATATGTTTCTTCTCCATCACCGAATTTCATGTTTCTTCGTCAGTAAGCCACAAAGTTAAATAACTATAATTGAATGACAAATATTTTAGGTTTTTTCTTCACCATCCCAAAGTCTTAGGTTTTTTTATAACTAAGCACCGTACATAATAGACTATAGTAGGTGTAAAAAATTAATTATATTTTATTTTTCAACTCCAACATAAAATTTTAGGTTTTTCCCCACTAAAAAACAAAGATAAAAGACTATAGTCCGTGGCATATATTTTATATAATATAGGTAAAAATTAAAATTAAATAATGAAACTCAAACTTATTTATATTTAACTTTTTCACATTGAATTATGGTAAATTAGATGTAAATATATTCAAAATGTTTCTTCTCCATCACAAAATTTCATGTTTCTTCCTCAGTAAACCACAGAGTTAAAAAACTATAAATGAATGACAAATATTTTCGGTTTTTTCTTCACCATCCCAAAGTATTAGGTTTTTTAATCACTAAGAACCAAACATAATAGACTATATTAGGTGTAAAAAATTAATTATATTTTATTTTTCAACTCCAACATAAAATTTTAGGTTTTCCCCACTAAAAAACAAAGATAAAAGACTATAGTCAATGACATATATTTTATGTAATATAGGTAAAAATTAAAATTAAATAATGAATCTCAAACTTATTTATATTTACCTTTTTCACATTGAATTATAGTAAATTAGATGTAAATATATTCAATATGTTTCTTTTCCAACATCAAATTTCATGTTTCTTCGTCAGTAAGCCACAGAGATAAAAAACTATAAATGAATGACAAATATTTTAGGTTTTTTCTTCACCATCCCAAAGTCTTAGGTTTTTTTTATCACTAAGCACCGTACATAATAGACTATAGTAGGTGTAAAAAGTTATTTATATTTTATTTTTCAACTCCAACATAAAATTTTAGGTTTTTCCCCACTAAAAAAGAAACATAAAAGACTATAGTCCATGACATAAATTTTATATAATATAGGTAAAAATTAAAATTAAATAATGAAGCTCAAAATTATTTATATTTACCTTTTTCACATCGAATTAATGCAAATTAGATGTAAATATATTCAATATGTTTCTTCTCCATCACCAAATTTCATGTTTCTTCGTCAGTAAGCCACAGAGTTAAAACACTATAAATGAATGACAAATAGTTTAGGTTTTTTCTTCACCATCCCAAAGTCTTAGGTTTTTTTATCACTAAGAACCAAACATAATAGACTATATTAGGTGTAAAAATTTAATTATATTTTATTTTTCAACTCCAACATAAAATTTTAGGTTTTCCCCACTAAAAAGCAAAGATAAAAGACTATAGTCCATGACATATATTTTCTATAATATAGGTAAAAATTAAAATTAAATAATGAATCTCAAACTTATTTTTATTTACCTTTTTCACATTGAATTATAGTAAATTAGATGTAAATATATTCAATATGTTTCTTCTCCATCACAAAATTTCATGTTTCTTCGTCAGTAAGCCACAGAGATAAAATACTATAAATGAATGACAAATATTTTAGGTTTTTTCTTCACCATCCCAAAGTATTAGGTTTTTTAATCACTAAGAACCAAACATAATAGACTATATTAGGTGTAAAAACTAATTATATTTTATTTTTCAACTCCAACATAAAATTTTAGGTTTTCCCCACTAAAAAACAAAGATAAAAGACTATAGTCAATGACATATATTTTATGTAATATAGGTAAAAATTAAAATTAAATAATGAATCTCAAACTTATTTATATTTATCTTTTTCACATTGAATTATAGTAAATTAGATGTAAATATATTCAATATGTTTCTTTTCCAACACCAAATTTCATGTTTCTTCGTCAGTAAGCCACAGAGATAAAAAACTATAAATGAATGACAAATATTTTAGGTTTTTTCTTCACCATCCCAAAGTCTTAGGTTTTTTTTATCACTAAGCACCGTACATAATAGACTATAGTA
This sequence comes from Lathyrus sativus, assembly GCA_963859935.3. Taxonomy (NCBI): domain Eukaryota; kingdom Viridiplantae; phylum Streptophyta; class Magnoliopsida; order Fabales; family Fabaceae; genus Lathyrus; species Lathyrus sativus. The sequence continues at coordinate 6,644,804 of OZ012738.1, read as the reverse complement.
GGTGTAAAAAGTTATTTATATTTTATTTTTCAACTCCAACAGAAAATTTTAGGTTTTTCCCCACTAAAAAAGAAACATAAAAGACTATAGTCCATGACATAAATTTTATATAATATAGGTAAAAATTAAAATTAAATAATGAAGCTCAAAATTATTTATATTTACCTTTTTCACATTGAATTAATGCAAATTAGATGTAAATATATTCAATATGTTTCTTCTCCATCACCAAATTTCATGTTTCTTCGTCAGTAAGCCACAGAGTTAAAAGACTATAAATGAATGACAAATAGTTTAGGTTTTTTCTTCACCATCCCAAAGTCTTAGGTTTTTTTATCACTAAGAACCAAACATAATAGACTATATTAGGTGTAAAAAATTAATTATATTTTATTTTTCAACTCCAACATAAAATTTTAGGTTTTCCCCACTAAAAAGCAAAGATAAAAGACTATAGTCCATGACATATATTTTCTATAATATAGGTAAAAATTAAAATTAAATAATGAATCTCAAACTTATTTTTATTTACCTTTTTCACATTGAATTATAGTAAATTAGATGTAAATATATTCAATATGTTTCTTCTCCATCACCAAATTTCATGTTTCTTCGTCAGTAAGCCACAGAGATAAAAAACTATAAATGAATGACAAATATTTTAGGTTTTTTCTTCACCATCCCAAAGTATTAGGTTTTTTAATCACTAAGAACCAAACATAATAGACTATATTAGGTGTAAAAAACTAATTATATTTTATTTTTCAACTCCAACATAAAATTTTAGGTTTTCCCCACTAAAAAACAAAGATAAAAGACTATAGTCAATGACATATATTTTATGTAATATAGGTAAAAATTAAAATTAAATAATGAATCTCAAACTTATTTATATTTACCTTTTTCACATTGAATTATAGTAAATTAGATGTAAATATATTCAATATGTTTCTTTTCCAACACCAAATTTCATGTTTCTTCGTCAGTAAGCCACAGAGATAAAAAACTATAAATGAATGACAAATATTTTAGGTTTTTTCTTCACCATCCCAAAGTCTTAGGTTTTTTTTATCACTAAGCACCGTACATAATAGACTATAGTAGGTGTAAAAAGTTATTTATATTTTATTTTTCAACTCCAACATAAAATTTTAGGTTTTTTCCCACTAAAAAAGAAACATAAAAGACTATAGTCCATGACATAAATTTTATATAATATAGGTAAAAATTAAAATTAAATAATGAAGCTCAAAATTAGTTATATTTACCTTTTTCACATTGAATTAATGCAAATTAGATGTAAATATATTCAATATGTTTCGTCTCCATCACCAAATTTCATGTTTCTTCGTCAGTAAGCCACAGAGTTAAAAGACTATAAATGAATGACAAATAGTTTAGGTTTTTTCTTCACCATCCCAAAGTCTTAGGTTTTTTTATCACTAAGAAACAAACATAATAGACTATATTAGGTGTAAAAAATTTATTATATTTTATTTTTCAACTCCAACATAAAATTTTAGGTTTTCCCCACTAAAAAGCAAAGATAAAAGACTATAGTCAATGACATATATTTTATGTAATATAGGTAAAAATTAAATTTAAATAATGAATCTCAAACTTATTTATATTTACCTTTTTCACATTGAACTATAGTAAATTAGATGTAAATATATTCAATATGTTTCTTCTCCATCACCGAATTTCATGTTTCTTCGTCAGTAAGCCACAGAGTTAAATAACTATAATTGAATGACAAATATTTTAGGTTTTTTCTTCACCATCCCAAAGTCTTAGGTTTTTTTATAACTAAGCACCGTACATAATAGACTATAGTAGGTGTAAAAAATTAATTATATTTTATTTTTCAACTCCACCATAAAATTTTAGGTTTTTCCCCACTAAAAAACAAAGATAAAAGACTATAGTCCATGACATATATTTTATATAATATAGGTAAAAATTAAAATTAAATAATGAAGCTCAAACGTATTTATATTTAACTTTTTCACATTGAACTATGGTAAATTAGATGTAAATATATTCAATATGTTTCTTTTCCATCACCAAATTTCATGTTTCTTCGTCAGTAAGCCACAGAGATAAAAAGCTATAAATGAATGACAAATATTTTAGGTTTTTTCTTCACCATCCCAAAGTCTTAGGTTTTTTTTATCACTAAGATTTGTACATAATAGACTATAGTAGGTGTAAAAAGTTATTTATATTTTATTTTTCAACTCCAACATAAAATTTTAGGTTTTTCCCCACTAAAAAAGAAACATAAAAGACTATAGTCCATGACATATATTTTATATAATATAGGTAAAAATTAAAATTAAATAATGAAGCTCAAAATTGTTTATATTTACCTTTTTCACATTGAATTAATGCAAATTAGATGTAAATATATTCAATATGTTTCTTCTCCATCACCAAATTTCATGTTTCTTCGTCAGTAAACCATAGAGTTAAAAGACTATAAATGAATGACAAATAGTTTAGGTTTTTTCTTCACCATCCCAAAGTCTTAGGTTTTTTTATGACTAAGAACCAAACATAATAGACTATATTAGGTTTAAAAAATTAATTATATTTTATTTTTCAACTCCAACATAAAATTTTAGGTATTCCCCACTAAAAAGCAAAGATAAAAGACTATAGTCCATGACATATATTTTATTTAATATAGGTAAAAGTTAAAATTAAATAATGAATCTCAAACTTATTTTTATTTACCTTTTTCACATTGAATTTTAGTAAATTAGATGTAAATATATTCAATATGTTTCTTCTCCATCACCAAATTTCATGTTTCTTCGTCAGTAAGCCATAGAGATGAAAAACTATAAATGAATGACAAATATTTTAGGTTTTTTCTTCACCATCCCAAAGTATTAGGTTTTTTAATCACTAAGAACCTAACATAATAGACTATATTAGGTGTAAAAAATTAATTATATTTTATTTTTCAACTCCAACATAAAATTTTAGGTTTTCCCCACTAAAAAACAAAGATAAAAGACTATAGTCAATGACATAAATTTTATGTAATATAGGTCAAAATTAAAATTAAATAATGAATCTCAAACTTATTTATATTTACCTTTTTCACATTGAATTATAGTAAATTAGATGTAAATATATTCAATATGTTTCTTTTCCAACACCAAATTTCATGTTTCTTCGTCAGTAAGCCACAGAGTTAAAAGACTATAAATGAATGACAAATAGTTTATGTTTTTTCTTCACCATCCCAAAGTCTTAGGTTTTTTTATCACTAAGAACCAAACATAATAGACTATATTAGGTGTAAAAAATTAATCATATTTTATTTTTCAACTCCAACATAAAATTTTAGGTTTTCCCCACTAAAAAGCAAATATAAAAGACTATAGTCCATGACATATATTTTATATAATATAGGTAAAAATTAAAATTAAATAATGAATCTCAAACTTATTTTTATTTACCTTTTTCACATTGAATTATAGTAAATTAGATGTAAATATATTCAATATGTTTCTTCTCCATCACCAAATTTCATGTTTCTTCGTCAGTAAGCCACAGAGATAAAATACTATAAATGAATGACAAATATTTTAGGTTTTTTCTTCACCATCCCAAAGTCTTAGGTTTTTTTTATCCCTAAGAACCAAACATAATAGACTATATTGGGTGTAAAAAATTAATTATATTTTATTTTTCAACTCCACCATAAAATTTTAGGTTTTTCCCCACTAAAAAACAAAGATAAAAGACTATAGTCCATGACATATATTTTATATAATATAGGTAAAAATTAAAATTAAATAATGAAGCTCAAACGTATTTATATTTAAATTTTTCACATTGAACTATGGTAAATTAGATGTAAATATATTCAATATGTTTCTTCTCCATCACCAAATTTAGTGTTTCTTCGTCAGCAAGCCACAGAGTTAAAAGACTATAAATGAATGAAAAATATTTTAGGTTTTTTCTTCACCATCCCAAAGTCTTAGGTTTTTTTTATCACTAAGCACCGTACATAATAGACTATAGTAGATGTAAAAAATTAATTATATTTTATTTTTCAACTCCAACATAAAATTTTAGGTTTTTCCCCACTAAAAAACAAATATAAAAGACTATAGTCCGTGACATATATTTTATATAATATAGGTAAAAATTAAAATTAAATAATGAAACTCAAACTTATTTATATTTAACTTTTTCACATTGAATTATGGTAAATTAGATGTAAATATATTCAATATGTTTCTTCTCCATCACAAAATTTAGTGTTTCTTCGTCAGTAAACCACAGAGTCAAAAGACTATAAATGAATGACAAATATTTTAGGTTTTTTCTTCACCATCCCAAAGTATTAGGTTTTTTTATCACTAAGAACCAAACATAATAGACTATAGTAGGTGTGAAAAATTAATTTTATTTTATTTTTCAACTCCAGCATAAAATTTTAGGTTTTCCCCACTAAAAAACAAAAATAAAAGACTATAGTCAATGACATATATTTTATGTAATATAGGTAAAAATTAAAATTAAATAATGAATCTTAAACTTATTTATATTTACCTTTTTCACATTGAACTATGGTAAATTAGATGTAAATATATTCAATATGTTTCTTTTCCATCACCAAATTTCATTATTCTTCGTCAGTAAGCCACCGAGTTAAAATATTATAAATGAATGACAAATATTTTAGGTTTTTTCTTCACCATCCCAAAGTCTTAGGTTTTTTATCACTAAGCATCGTACATAATAGACTATAGTAGGTTAAAAAAGTTTAATTATATTTTAGTTTTCAACTTCAACATAAAATTTTAGGTTTTTTCCCACTAAAAAACAAAGATAAAAGACTATAGTCCATGACATATATTTTATTTAATATAGGTAAAAATTAAAAATAAATAATTAAACTCAAACGTATTGATATTAAAATTTTTCACATTGAATTATGGTAAAAAAGATGTAAATATATTCAATATGTTTCTTCTCCATCACAAAATTTCATGTTTCTTCGTCAGTAAGCCACAGAGTTAAAAAACTATAAATGAATGACAAATATTTTAGGTTTTTTCTTCACCATCCCAAAGTCTTAGGTTTTTTTATCACTAAGCACCGTACAAAATAGACTATAGTAGGTGTAAAAAGTTAATTATATTTTATTTTTCAACTCCAACATAAAATTTTAAAATTTTCCCCACTAAAAAACAAAGATAAAAGAGTATAGTCCATGACATATATTTTATATAATATAGGTAAAAATTAAAATTAAATAATGAATCTCAAACTTATTTATATTTACCTTTTTCACATTGAATTATAGTAAATAAGATGTAAATATATTCAATATGTTTATTCTCCATCACCCAATTTCATGTTTCTTCGTCAGTAAGCCATAGAGTTAAAAAAAACTATAAATGAATGACAAATATTTTAGGTTTTTTCTTCACCATCCCAAAGTCTTAGGTTTTTTTTATCACTAAGCACCATACATAATAGACTATAGTTGGTGTAAAAAGTTAATTATACTTTATTTTTATACTTCAACATAAAATTTTAGGTTTTTCCCCACTAAAAAACAAAGATAAAAGACTATAGTCCATGACATATAATTTATATAATATAGGTAAAAATTAAAATTAAATAATGAAGCTCATTTGTATTTATATTTAACTTTTTCACATTGAATTATGGTAAATTAGATGTAAATATATTCAATATGTTTCTTCTCCATCACAAAATTTCATGTTTCTTCATCAGTAAGCCACAGAGTTAAAAGACTATAAATGAATGACAAATATTTTAGGTTTTTTCTTCACCATCCCAAAGTCTTAGGTTTTTTAATCACTAAGAACCAAACATAATAGACTATAGTAGGTGTAAAAAATTAATTATATTTTATTTTTCAACTCCAACATAAAATTTTAGGTTTTCCCCACTAAAAAACAAAGATAAAAGACAATAGTCAATGACATATATTTTATGTAATATAGGTAAAAATTAAAATTAAATAATGAATCTCAAACTTATTTATATTTACCTTTTTCACTTTGAATTATAGTAAATTAGATCTAAATATATTCAATATGTTTCTTCTCCATCACAAAATTTAGTGTTTCTTCGTCAGTAAACGACAGAGTCAAAAGACTATAAATGAATGACAAATATTTTAGGTTTTTTCTTCACCATCCCAAAGTATTAGGTTTTTTTATCACTAAGAACCCAACATAATAGACTATAGTAGGTGTAAAAAATTAATTATATTTTATTTTTCAACTTCAACTTAAAATTTTAGCTTTTTCCTCACTAAAAAACAAAGATAAAAGACTATAGATCATGACATATATTTTATATAATATTGGTAAAAATTAAAATTAAATAATGAGGCTCAAACGTATTTATATTTAACTTTTTCACATTGAATTATGGTAAATTAGATGTAAATATATTCGATATGTTTCTTCTCCATCACAAAATTTCATGTTTCTTCATCAGTAAGCCACAGAGTTAAAAAACTACAAATGAATGACAAATATTTTAGGTTTTTTCTTCACCATCCCAAAGTATTAGGTTTTTTTATCACTAAGAACCCAACATAATAGACTATAGTAGGTGTAAAAAATTAATTATATTTTATTTTTCAACTCCAACATAAAATTTTAGGTTTTCCCCACTAAAAAACAAAGATAAAAGACTATAGTCAATGACATATATTTTATGTAATATAGGTAAAAATTAAAATTAAATAATGAATCTGAAACTTATTTATATTTACCTTTTTCACATTGAACTATGGTAAATTAGATGTAAATATATTCAATATGTTTCTTTTCCATCACCAAATTTCATGTTTCTTCGTCTGTAAGCCACAGAGTTAAAAAACTATAAATGAATGACAAATATTTTAGGTTTTTTCTTCACCATCCCAAAGTCTTAGGTTATTTTATCACTAAGAACCAAACATAATATACTATAGTAGGTGTAAAAAATTAATTAAATTTCATTTTTCAACTCCAACCTAAAATTTTATTTTTATCCCCACTAAAAAACAAAGATAAAAGACTAGTCCATGACGTATATTTTATATATTATAGGTAAAAATTAAAATTAAATAATGAATCTCAAACTTATTTATATTTAACTTTTTCACATTGAATTATGGTAAATTAGATGTAAATATATTCAATATGTTTCTTCTCCATCACCGAACTTCATGTTTGTTCGTCAGTAAGCAACATACCTAAAACACTATAAATGAATGACATATATTTTAGGTTTTTTCTTCACTATCCCAAAGTCTTAGGTTTTTTTATCACTAAGAACCGTGCATAATAAACTATAGTAGGTTTAAAAAATTAATTATATTTTATTTTTAAACTTCAACATAAAATTTTAGGTTTTTCCCCACTAAAAAACAAAGATAAAAGACTATAGTCCATGAGATATATTTTATATAATATAGGTAAAAATTAAAAATAAATAATTAAACTAATACGTATTGATATTAAACTTTTTCACATTGAATTATGGTAAAAAAGATGTAAATATATTCAATATGTTTCTTCTCCATCACAAAATTTCATGTTTCTTCGTCAGTAAGCCACAGAGTTAAAAAACTATAAATGAATGAAAATATTTTAGGTTTTTTCTTCACCATCCCAAAGTCTTAGGTTTTTTTATCACTAAGCACCGTACATAATAGACTATAGTAGGTGTAAAAAGTTAATTATATTTTATTTTTCAACTCCAACATAAAATTTTAAATTTTTCTCCACTAAAAAACAAAGATAAAAGACTATAGTCCATGACGTATATTTTATATAATATAGGTAAAAATTAAAATTAAATAATGAAGCTCAAACGTATTTATATTTTACTTTTTCACATTGAACTATGGTAAATTAGATGTAAATATATTCAATATGTTTCTTCTCCATCACCAAATTTAGTGTTTCTTCGTCAGCAAGCCACAGAGTTAAAAGACTATAAATGAATGACAAATATTTTAGGTTTTTTCTTCACCATCCCAAAGTCTTAGGTTTTTTTTATCACTAAGCACCGTACATAATAGACTATAGTAGGTGTAAAAAATTAATTATATTTTATTTTTCAACTCCAACATAAAATTTTAGGTTTTTCCCCACTAAAAAACAAAGATAAAAGACTATAGTCCGTGACATATATTTTATATAATATAGGTAAAAATTAAAATTAAATAATGAAACTCAAACTTATTTATATTTAACTTTTTCACATTGAATTATGGTAAATTAGATGTAAATATATTCAATATGTTTCTTCTCCATCACAAAATTTAGTGTTTCTTCGTCAGTAAACGACAGAGTCAAAAGACTATAAATGAATGACAAATATTTTAGGTTTTTTCTTCACCATCCCAAAGTATTAGGTTTTTTTATCACTAAGAACCAAACATAATAGACTATAGTAGGTGTGAAAAATTAATTTTATTTTATTTTTCAACTCCAACATAAAATTTTAGGTTTTCCCCACTAAAAAACAAAAATAAAAGACTATAGTCAATGACATATATTTTATGTAATATAGGTAAAAATTAAAATTAAATAATGAATCTTAAACTTATTTATATTTACCTTTTTCACATTGAACTATGGTAAATTAGATGTAAATATATTCAATATGTTTCTTTTCCATCACCAAATTTCATTATTCTTCGTCAGTAAGCCACCGAGTTAAAATATTATAAATGAATGACAAATATTTTAGGTTTTTTCTTCACCATCCCAAAGTCTTAGGTTTTTTATCACTAAGCATCGTACATAATAGACTATAGTAGGTTAAAAAAGTTTAATTATATTTTAGTTTTCAACTTCAACATAAAATTTTAGGTTTTTTCCCACTAAAAAACAAAGATAAAAGACTATAGTCCATGACATATATTTTATATAATATAGGTAAAAATTAAAAATAAATAATTAAACTCAAACATATTGATATTAAAATTTTTCACATTGAATTATGGTAAAAAAGATGTAAATATATTCAATATGTTTCTTCTCCATCACAAAATTTCATGTTTCTTCGTCAGTAAGCCACAGAGTTAAAAAACAATAAATGAATGACAAATATTTTAGGTTTTTTCTTCACCATCCCAAAGTCTTAGGTTTTTTTTATCACTAAGCACCGTACAAAATAGACTATAGTAGGTGTAAAAAGTTAATTATATTTTATTTTCCAACTCCAACATAAAATTTTAAAATTTTCCCCACTAAAAAACCAAGATAAAAGACTATAGTCCATGACATATATTTTATATAATATAGGTAAAAATTAAAATTAAATAATGAATCTCAAACTTATTTATATTTACCTTTTTCACATTGAATTATAGTAAATAAGATGTAAATATATTCAATATGTTTATTCTCCATCACCAAATTTCATGTTTCTTCGTCAGTAAGCCACAGAGTTAAAAAACTATAAATGAATGACAAATATTTTAGGTTTTTTCTTCACCATCCCAAAGTATTAGGTTTTTTTATCACTAAGAACCCAACATAATAGACTATAGTAGGTGTAAAAAATTAATTATATTTTATTTTTCAACTTCAACTTAAAATTTTAGCTTTTTCCTCACTAAAAAACAAAGATAAAAGACTATAGATCATGACATATATTTTATATAATATTGGTAAAAATTAAAATTAAATAATGAGGCTCAAACGTATTTATATTTAACTTTTTCACATTGAATTATGGTAAATTAGATGTAAATATATTCGATATGTTTCTTCTCCATCACAAAATTTCATGTTTCTTCATCAGTAAGCCACAGAGTTAAAAAACTACAAATGAATGACAAATATTTTAGGTTTTTTCTTCACCATCCCAAAGTATTAGGTTTTTTTATCACTAAGAACCCAACATAATAGACTATAGTAGGTGTAAAAAATTAATTATATTTTATTTTTCAACTCCAACATAAAATTTTAGGTTTTCCCCACTAAAAAACAAAGATAAAAGACTATAGTCAATGACATATATTTTATGTAATATAGGTAAAAATTAAAATTAAATAATGAATCTGAAACTTATTTATATTTACCTTTTTCACATTGAACTATGGTAAATTAGATGTAAATATATTCAATATGTTTCTTTTCCATCACCAAATTTCATGTTTCTTCGTCTGTAAGCCACAGAGTTAAAAAACTATAAATGAATGACAAATATTTTAGGTTTTTTCTTCACCATCCCAAAGTCTTAGGTTATTTTATCACTAAGAACCAAACATAATATACTATAGTAGGTGTAAAAAATTAATTAAATTTCATTTTTCAACTCCAACCTAAAATTTTATTTTTATCCCCACTAAAAAACAAAGATAAAAGACTAGTCCATGACGTATATTTTATATATTATAGGTAAAAATTAAAATTAAATAATGAATCTCAAACTTATTTATATTTAACTTTTTCACATTGAATTATGGTAAATTAGATGTAAATATATTCAATATGTTTCTTCTCCATCACCGAACTTCATGTTTGTTCGTCAGTAAGCAACATACCTAAAACACTATAAATGAATGACATATATTTTAGGTTTTTTCTTCACTATCCCAAAGTCTTAGGTTTTTTTATCACTAAGAACCGTGCATAATAAACTATAGTAGGTTTAAAAAATTAATTATATTTTATTTTTAAACTTCAACATAAAATTTTAGGTTTTTCCCCACTAAAAAACAAAGATAAAAGACTATAGTCCATGAGATATATTTTATATAATATAGGTAAAAATTAAAAATAAATAATTAAACTAATACGTATTGATATTAAACTTTTTCACATTGAATTATGGTAAAAAAGATGTAAATATATTCAATATGTTTCTTCTCCATCACAAAATTTCATGTTTCTTCGTCAGTAAGCCACAGAGTTAAAAAACTATAAATGAATGAAAATATTTTAGGTTTTTTCTTCACCATCCCAAAGTCTTAGGTTTTTTTATCACTAAGCACCGTACATAATAGACTATAGTAGGTGTAAAAAGTTAATTATATTTTATTTTTCAACTCCAACATAAAATTTTAAATTTTTCTCCACTAAAAAACAAAGATAAAAGACTATAGTCCATGACGTATATTTTATATAATATAGGTAAAAATTAAAATTAAATAATGAAGCTCAAACGTATTTATATTTTACTTTTTCACATTGAACTATGGTAAATTAGATGTAAATATATTCAATATGTTTCTTCTCCATCACCAAATTTAGTGTTTCTTCGTCAGCAAGCCACAGAGTTAAAAGACTATAAATGAATGACAAATATTTTAGGTTTTTTCTTCACCATCCCAAAGTCTTAGGTTTTTTTTATCACTAAGCACCGTACATAATAGACTATAGTAGGTGTAAAAAATTAATTATATTTTATTTTTCAACTCCAACATAAAATTTTAGGTTTTTCCCCACTAAAAAACAAAGATAAAAGACTATAGTCCGTGACATATATTTTATATAATATAGGTAAAAATTAAAATTAAATAATGAAACTCAAACTTATTTATATTTAACTTTTTCACATTGAATTATGGTAAATTAGATGTAAATATATTCAATATGTTTCTTCTCCATCACAAAATTTAGTGTTTCTTCGTCAGTAAACGACAGAGTCAAAAGACTATAAATGAATGACAAATATTTTAGGTTTTTTCTTCACCATCCCAAAGTATTAGGTTTTTTTATCACTAAGAACCAAACATAATAGACTATAGTAGGTGTGAAAAATTAATTTTATTTTATTTTTCAACTCCAACATAAAATTTTAGGTTTTCCCCACTAAAAAACAAAAATAAAAGACTATAGTCAATGACATATATTTTATGTAATATAGGTAAAAATTAAAATTAAATAATGAATCTTAAACTTATTTATATTTACCTTTTTCACATTGAACTATGGTAAATTAGATGTAAATATATTCAATATGTTTCTTTTCCATCACCAAATTTCATTATTCTTCGTCAGTAAGCCACCGAGTTAAAATATTATAAATGAATGACAAATATTTTAGGTTTTTTCTTCACCATCCCAAAGTCTTAGGTTTTTTATCACTAAGCATCGTACATAATAGACTATAGTAGGTTAAAAAAGTTTAATTATATTTTAGTTTTCAACTTCAACATAAAATTTTAGGTTTTTTCCCACTAAAAAACAAAGATAAAAGACTATAGTCCATGACATATATTTTATATAATATAGGTAAAAATTAAAAATAAATAATTAAACTCAAACATATTGATATTAAAATTTTTCACATTGAATTATGGTAAAAAAGATGTAAATATATTCAATATGTTTCTTCTCCATCACAAAATTTCATGTTTCTTCGTCAGTAAGCCACAGAGTTAAAAAACTATAAATGAATGACAAATATTTTAGGTTTTTTCTTCACCATCCCAAAGTCTTAGGTTTTTTTTATCACTAAGCACCGTACAAAATAGACTATAGTAGGTGTAAAAAGTTAATTATATTTTATTTTCCAACTCCAACATAAAATTTTAAAATTTTCCCCACTAAAAAACCAAGATAAAAGACTATAGTCCATGACATATATTTTATATAATATAGGTAAAAATTAAAATTAAATAATGAATCTCAAACTTATTTATATTTACCTTTTTCACATTGAATTATAGTAAATAAGATGTAAATATATTCAATATGTTTATTCTCCATCACCAAATTTCATGTTTCTTCGTCAGTAAGCCACAGAGTTAAAAAACTATAAATGAATGACAAATATTTTAGGTTTTTTCTTCACCATCCCAAAGTATTAGGTTTTTTTATCACTAAGAACCCAACATAATAGACTATAGTAGGTGTAAAAAATTAATTATATTTTATTTTTCAACTTCAACTTAAAATTTTAGCTTTTTCCTCACTAAAAAACAAAGATAAAAGACTATAGATCATGACATATATTTTATATAATATTGGTAAAAATTAAAATTAAATAATGAGGCTCAAACGTATTTATATTTAACTTTTTCACATTGAATTATGGTAAATTAGATGTAAATATATTCGATATGTTTCTTCTCCATCACAAAATTTCATGTTTCTTCATCAGTAAGCCACAGAGTTAAAAAACTACAAATGAATGACAAATATTTTAGGTTTTTTCTTCACCATCCCAAAGTATTAGGTTTTTTTATCACTAAGAACCCAACATAATAGACTATAGTAGGTGTAAAAAATTAATTATATTTTATTTTTCAACTCCAACATAAAATTTTAGGTTTTCCCCACTAAAAAACAAAGATAAAAGACTATAGTCAATGACATATATTTTATGTAATATAGGTAAAAATTAAAATTAAATAATGAATCTGAAACTTATTTATATTTACCTTTTTCACATTGAACTATGGTAAATTAGATGTAAATATATTCAATATGTTTCTTTTCCATCACCAAATTTCATGTTTCTTCGTCTGTAAGCCACAGAGTTAAAAAACTATAAATGAATGACAAATATTTTAGGTTTTTTCTTCACCATCCCAAAGTCTTAGGTTATTTTATCACTAAGAACCAAACATAATATACTATAGTAGGTGTAAAAAATTAATTAAATTTCATTTTTCAACTCCAACCTAAAATTTTATTTTTATCCCCACTAAAAAACAAAGATAAAAGACTAGTCCATGACGTATATTTTATATATTATAGGTAAAAATTAAAATTAAATAATGAATCTCAAACTTATTTATATTTAACTTTTTCACATTGAATTATGGTAAATTAGATGTAAATATATTCAATATGTTTCTTCTCCATCACCGAACTTCGTGTTTGTTCGTCAGTAAGCAACATAGTTAAAACACTATAAATGAATGACATATATTTTAGGTTTTTTCTTCACTATCCCAAAGTCTTAGGTTTTTTTATCACTAAGAACCGTGCATAATAAACTATAGTAGGTTTAAAAAATTAATTATATTTTATTTTTAAACTTCAACATAAAATTTTAGGTTTTTCCCCACTAAAAAACAAAGATAAAAGACTATAGTCCATGAGATATATTTTATATAATATAGGTAAAAATTAAAAATAAATAATTAAACTCAAACGTATTGATATTAAACTTTTTCACATTGAATTATGGTAAAAAAGATGTAAATATATTCAATATGTTTCTTCTCCATCACAAAATTTCATGTTTCTTCGTCAGTAAGCCACAGAGTTAAAAAACTATAAATGAATGAAAATATTTTAGGTTTTTTCTTCACCATCCCAAAGTCTTAGGTTTTTTTATCACTAAGCACCGTACATAATAGACTATAGTAGGTGTAAAAAGTTAATTATATTTTATTTTTCAACTCCAACATAAAATTTTAAATTTTTCTCCACTAAAAAACAAAGATAAAAGACTATAGTCCATGACGTATATTTTATATAATATAGGTAAAAATTAAAATTAAATAATGAAGCTCAAACGTATTTATATTTTACTTTTTCACATTGAACTATGGTAAATTAGATGTAAATATATTCAATATGTTTCTTCTCCATCACCAAATTTAGTGTTTCTTCGTCAGCAAGCCACAGAGTTAAAAGACTATAAATGAATGACAAATATTTTAGGTTTTTTCTTCACCATCCCAAAGTCTTAGGTTTTTTTTATCACTAAGCACCGTACATAATAGACTATAGTAGGTGTAAAAAATTAATTATATTTTATTTTTCAACTCCAACATAAAATTTTAGGTTTTTCCCCACTAAAAAACAAAGATAAAAGACTATAGTCCGTGACATATATTTTATATAATATAGGTAAAAATTAAAATTAAATAATGAAACTCAAACTTATTTATATTTAACTTTTTCACATTGAATTATGGTAAATTAGATGTAAATATATTCAATATGTTTCTTCTCCATCACAAAATTTAGTGTTTCTTCGTCAGTAAACGACAGAGTCAAAAGACTATAAATGAATGACAAATATTTTAGGTTTTTTCTTCACCATCCCAAAGTATTAGGTTTTTTTATCACTAAGAACCAAACATAATAGACTATAGTAGGTGTGAAAAATTAATTTTATTTTATTTTTCAACTCCAACATAAAATTTTAGGTTTTCCCCACTAAAAAACAAAAATAAAAGACTATAGTCAATGACATATATTTTATGTAATATAGGTAAAAATTAAAATTAAATAATGAATCTTAAACTTATTTATATTTACCTTTTTCACATTGAACTATGGTAAATTAGATGTAAATATATTCAATATGTTTCTTTTCCATCACCAAATTTCATTATTCTTCGTCAGTAAGCCACCGAGTTAAAATATTATAAATGAATGACAAATATTTTAGGTTTTTTCTTCACCATCCCAAAGTCTTAGGTTTTTTATCACTAAGCATCGTACATAATAGACTATAGTAGGTTAAAAAAGTTTAATTATATTTTAGTTTTCAACTTCAACATAAAATTTTAGGTTTTTTCCCACTAAAAAACAAAGATAAAAGACTATAGTCCATGACATATATTTTATATAATATAGGTAAAAATTAAAAATAAATAATTAAACTCAAACATATTGATATTAAAATTTTTCACATTGAATTATGGTAAAAAAGATGTAAATATATTCAATATGTTTCTTCTCCATCACAAAATTTCATGTTTCTTCGTCCGTAAGCCACAGAGTTAAAAAACTATAAATGAATGACAAATATTTTAGGTTTTTTCTTCACCATCCCAAAGTCTTAGGTTTTTTTTATCACTAAGCACCGTACAAAATAGACTATAGTAGGTGTAAAAAGTTAATTATATTTTATTTTCCAACTCCAACATAAAATTTTAAAATTTTCCCCACTAAAAAACCAAGATAAAAGACTATAGTCCATGACATATATTTTATATAATATAGGTAAAAATTAAAATTAAATAATGAATCTCAAACTTATTTATATTTACCTTTTTCACATTGAATTATAGTAAATAAGATGTAAATATATTCAATATGTTTATTCTCCATCACCAAATTTCATGTTTCTTCGTCAGTAAGCCACAGAGTTAAAAAACTATAAATGAATGACAAATATTTTAGGTTTTTTCTTCACCATCCCAAATTCTTAGGTTTTTTTTATCACTAAGCACCATACATAATAGACTATAGTTGGTGTAAAAAGTTAATTATACTTTATTTTTATACTTCAACATAAAATTTTAGGTTTTTCCCCACTAAAAAACAAAGATAAAAGACTATAGTCCATGACATATAATTTATATAATATAGGTAAAAATTAAAATTAAATAATGAAGCTCATTTGTATTTATATTTAACTTTTTCACATTGAATTATGGTAAATTAGATGTAAATATATTCAATATGTTTCTTCTCCATCACAAAATTTCATGTTTCTTCATCAGTAAGCCACAGAGTTAAAAGACTATAAATGAATGACAAATATTTTAGGTTTTTTCTTCACCATCCCAAAGTCTTAGGTTTTTTAATCACTAAGAACCATACATAATAGACTATAGTTGGTGTAAAAAGTTAATTATACTTTATTTTTATACTTCAACATAAAGTTTTAGGTTTTTCCCCACTAAAAAACAAAGATAAAAGACTATAGTCCATGACATATATTTTATATAATATAGGTAAAAATTAAAATTAAATAATGAAGCTCAATTTTATTTATATTTAACTTTTTCACATTGAATTATTGTAAATTAGATGTAAATATATTCAATATGTTTCTTCTCCATCACAAAATTTCATGTTTCTTCATCAGTAAGCCACAGAATTAAAAGACTATAAATGAATGACAAATATTTTAGGTTTTTTCTTCACCATCCCAAAGTATTAGGGTTTTTTATCACTAAGAACCAAACATAATAGACTATAGTAGGTGTGAAAAATTAATTTTATTTTATTTTTCAACTCCAACATAAAATTTTAGGTTTTCCCCACTAAAAAACAAAGATAAAAGACTATAGTCAATGTCATATATTTTATGTAATATAGGTAAAAATTAAATAATGAATCTTAAACTTATTTATATTTACCTTTTTCACATTGAACTATGGTAAATTAGATGTAAATATATTCAATATGTTTCTTTTCCATTACCAAATTTCATGTTTCTTCGTCAGTAAGCCACCGAGTTAAAAAATTATAAATGAATGAGAAATATTTTAGGTTTTTTCTTCACCATCCCAAAGTCTTAGGTTTTTTATCACTAAGCATCGTACATAATAGACTATAGTAGGTTAAAAAAGTTTAATTATATTTTAGTTTTCAACTTCAACATAAAATTTTAGGTTTTTCCCCACTAAAAAACAAAGATAAAAGACTTTAGTCCATGACATATATTTTATGTAATATAGGTAAAAATTAAAATTAAATAATGAAGCTCAAACGTATTTATATTTAACTTTTTCACATTGAATTATGGTAAATTAGATGTAAATATATTCAATATGTTTCTTATCCATCACAAAATTTCATGTTTCTCCGTAAGTAAGCCACATAATTAAAAGACTATAAATGAATGACAAATATTTTAGGTTTTTTCTTCACCATCCCAAAGTCTTAGGTTTTTTTTATCACTAAGAACCAAACATAATAGACTATAGTAGGTGTAAAAAGTTAATTATATTTCATTTTTCAACTCCAACATAAAAGTTTATGTTTATCCCCACTAAAAAACAAAGATAAAAGACTATAGTCCATGACATATATTTTATATAATATAGGTAAAAATTAAAATTAAATAATGAATCTCAAAATTATTTATATTTAATTTTTAACATTGAAGTATGGTAAATTAGAAGTAAATATATTCAATATGTTTCTTCTCCATCACCAAATTTCATGTTTCTTCGTCAGTATGCCACAGAGTTTAAAAACTATAAATCGATGACAAATATTTTTGGTTTTTTCTTCACCATCACAAAGTCTTAGGTTTTTTATCACTAAGCACCGTACATAATAGACTATAGTAGGTGTAAAAAATTAATTATATTTTATTTTTCAACTCCAACATAAAATTTTAGGTTTTTCCCTACTAAAAAACAAAGATAAAAGACTATAGTCCATGACATATATTTTATATAATATAGGTAAAAATTAAAATTAAATAATGAAGCTCAAACTTATTTATATTTAACTTTTTCACATTGAATTATGGTAAATTAGATGTAAATATATTCAAAATGTTTCTTCTCCATCACAAAATTTCATGTTTCTTCGTCAGTAAGCCACAAAGTTAAAAGACTATAAATGAATGACAAATATTTTAGGTTTTTTCTTCACCATCCCAAAGTATTAGGTTTTTTTATCACTAAGAACCAAACATAATGGACTATAGTAGGTGTGAAAAATTAATTTTATTTTATTTTTCAACTCCAACATAAAATTTTAGGTTTTCCCCACTAAAAAACAAAAATAAAAGACTATAGTCAATGACATATATTTTATGTAATATAGGTAAAAATTAAAATTAAATAATGAATCTTAAACTTATTTATATTTAACTTTTTCACATTGAACTATGGTAAATTAGATGTAAATATATTCAATATGTTTCTTTTCCATCACCAAATTTCATGTTTCTTCGTCAATAAGCCACCGAGTTAAAAAATTATAAATGAATGACAAATATTTTAGATTTTTTCTTCACCATCCCAAAGTCTTAGGTTTTTTATCACTAAGCATCGTACATAATAGACTATAGTAGGTTAAAAAAGTTTAATTATATTTGAGTTTTAAACTTCAACATAAAATTTTAGGTTTTTCCCCACTAAAAAACAAAGATAAAAGACTATAGTCCATGACATATATTTTATATAATATAGGTAAAAATTAAAAATAAATAATTAAACTCAAACGTATTGATATTACAATTTTTCACATTGAATTATAGTAAATTAGATGTAAATATATTCAATATGTTTCTTCTCCATCACAAAATTTCATGTTTCTTCGTCAGTAAGCCACAGAGTTAAAAAACTATAAATGAATGACAAATATTTTAGGTTTTTTCTTCACCATCCCAAAGTCTTAGGTTTTTTTTATCACTAAGCACCATATATAATAGACTATAGTTGGTGTAAAAAGTTAATTATACTTTATTTTTATACTTCAACATAAAATTTTAGGTTTTTCCCCACTAAAAAACAAAGATAAAAGACTATAGTCCATGACATATATTTTATATAATATAGTTAACAATTAAAATTAAATAATGAAGCTCAATTGAATTTATATTTAAATTTTTCACATTGAATTATGGTAAATTAGATGTAAATATATTCAATATGTTTCTTCTCCATCACAAAATTTCATGTTTCTTCATCAGTAAGCCACAGAGTTAAAAGACTATAAATGAATGAAAAATATTTAAGGTTTTTTCTTCACCATCCCAAAGCCTTAGGTTTTTTAATCACTAAGAACCAAACATAATAGACTATAGTAGGTGTAAAAAATTAATTATATTTTATTTTTCAACTCCAACATAAAATTTTAGGTTTTCCCCACTAAAAAACAAAGATAAAAGACAATAGTCAATGACATATATTTTATGTAATATAGGTAAAAATTAAAATTAAATAATGAATCTCAAACTTATTTATATTTGCCTTTTTCACATTGAATTATATTAAATTAGATCTAAATATATTCAATATGTTTCTTTTCCATCACCAAATTTCATGTTTCTTCGTCAGTAAGCCACAAAGTTAAAAAACTATAAATGAATGACAAATATTTTAGGTTTTTTCTTCACCATCCCAAAGTCTTAGGTTTTTTTATCACTAAGCACCATACATAATAGACTATAGTAGGTGTAAAAAGTTAATTATACTTTATTTTTCAACTTCAAATTAAAATTTTAGGTTTTTCCTCACTAAAAAACAAAGATAAAAGACTATAGTCCATGACATATATTTTATATAATACAGGTATAAATTAAAATTAAATAATGAAGCTCAAACGTATTTATATTTAACTTTTTCACATTGAATTATGGTAAATTAGATGTAAATATATTCGATATGTTTCTTCTCCATCACAAAATTTCATGTTTCTTCATCAGTAAGCCACAGAGTTAAAAAACTACAAATGAATGACAAATATTTTAGGTTTTTTCTTCACCATCCCAAAGTATTAGGTTTTTTTATCACTAAGAACCAAACATAATAGACTATAGTAGGTGTAAAAAATTAATTATATTTTATTTTTCAACTCCAACATAAAATTTTAGGTTTTCCCCACTAAAAAACAAATATAAAAGACTATAGTCAATGACATATATTTTATGTAATATAGGTAAAAATTAAAATTAAATAATGAATCTGAAACTTATTTATATTTCCCTTTTTCACATTGAACTATGGTAAATTAGATGTAAATATATTCAATATGTTTCTTTTCCATCACCAAATTTCATGTTTCTTCGTCAGTAAGCCACAGAGTTAAAAAACTATAAATGAATGACAAATATTTTAGGTTTTTTCTTCACCATCCCAAAGTCTTAGGTTTTTTTATCACTAAGAACCAAACATAATAGACTATAGTAGGTGTAAAAAATTAATTATATTTCATTTTTCAACTCCAACCTAAAATTTTATTTTTATCCCCACTAAAAAACAAAGATAAAAGACTATAGTCCATGACGTATATTTTATATATTATTGGTAAAAATTAAAATTAAATAATGAATCTCAAACTTATTTATATTTAACTTTTTCACATTGAATTATGGTAAATTAGATGTAAATATATTCAATATGTTTCTTCTCCATCACCAAATTTCGTGTTTCTTCGTCAGTAAGCCACAGAGTTAAAAGACTATAAATAAATGACAAATATTTTAGGTTTTTTCTTCACCATCCCAAAGTCTTAGGTTTTTTTATCACTAAGCATCGTACATAATAGACTATAGTGGGTGTAAAAAGTTAATTATATTTTATTTTTCAACTCCAACATAAAATTTTAGGTTTTTCCCCACTAAAAAACAAAGATAAAAGACTATAGTCCATGACATATATTTATATTCAACTTTTTCACATTGAATTATGGTAAATTAGATGTAAATATATTCAATATGTTTCTTCTCCATCACAAAATTTCATGTTTCTTCGTCAGTAAGCCATAGAGTTAAAAAACTAAAAATGAATGACAAATATTTTAGGTTTTTTCTTCACCATCCCAAAGTCTTAGGTTTTTTTATC
This sequence comes from Lathyrus sativus, assembly GCA_963859935.3. Taxonomy (NCBI): domain Eukaryota; kingdom Viridiplantae; phylum Streptophyta; class Magnoliopsida; order Fabales; family Fabaceae; genus Lathyrus; species Lathyrus sativus. Next base: position 6,623,560 of record OZ012738.1, on the reverse strand, counting down.
ACCAAGAACCAAACATAATAGACTATAGTAGGTGTAAAAAATTAATTATATTTCATTTTTCAACTCCAACATTAAATTTTATGTTTATCCCCACTAAAATACAAAGATAAAAGACTATAGTCCATGACATATATTTTATATAATATAGGTAAAAATTAAAATTAAATAATGAATCTCAAACTTATTTATATTTAACTTTTTCACATTGAATTATGGTAAATTAGATGTAAATATATTCAATATGTTTCTTCTCCATCACCAAATTTCATGTTTGTTCGTCAGTAAGCAACATAGTCAAAAGACTATAAATGAATGACAAATATTTTAGGTTTTTTCTTCACTATCCCAAAGTCTTAGGTTTTTTTATCACTAAGCACGTGCATAATAGACTATAGTAGGTGTAAAAAATTAATTATATTTTAGTTTTAAACTTCAACATAAAATTTTAGGTTTTTCCCCACTAAAAAACAAAGATAAAAGACTATAGTCCATGACATATATTTTATATAATATAGGTAAAAATTAAAATTAAATAATGAAGCTCAAACGTATTTATATTTAACTTTTTCACATTGAATTATGGTAAATAAGATGTAAATATATTCAATATGTTTCTTCTCCATCACAAAATTTCATGTTTCTTCGTCAGTAAGCCACAGAGTTAAAAGACTATAAATAAATGACAAATATTTTAGGTTTTTTCTTCACCATCCCAAAGTCTTAGGTTTTTTTATCACTAAGCATCGTACATAATAGACTATAGTGGGTGTAAAAAGTTAATTATATTTTATTTTTCAACTCCAACATAAAATTTTAGGTTTTTCCCCACTAAAAAACAAAGATAAAAGACTATAGTCCATGACATATATTTATATTCAACTTTTTCACATTGAATTATGGTAAATTAGATGTAAATATATTCAATATGTTTCTTCTCCATCACAAAATTTCATGTTTCTTCGTCAGTAAGCCATAGAGTTAAAAAACTAAAAATGAATGACAAATATTTTAGGTTTTTTCTTCACCATCCCAAAGTCTTAGGTTTTTTTATCACTAAGAACCAAACATAATAGACTATAGTAGGTGTAAAAAATTAATTATATTTCATTTTTCAACTCCAACATTAAATTTTATGTTTATCCCCACTAAAATACAAAGATAAAAGACTATAGTCCATGACATATATTTTATATAATATAGGTAAAAATCAAAATTAAATAATGAATCTCAAACTTATTTATATTTAACTTTTTCACATTGAATTATGGTAAATTAGATGTAAATATATTCAATATGTTTCTTCTCCATCACCAAATTTCATGTTTGTTCGTCAGTAAGCAACATAGTCAAAAGACTATAAATGAATGACAAATATTTTAGGTTTTTTCTTCACTATCCCAAAGTCTTAGGTTTTTTTATCACTAAGCACGTGCATAATAGACTATAGTAGGTGTAAAAAATTAATTATATTTTAGTTTTAAACTTCAACATAAAATTTTAGGTTTTTCCCCACTAAAAAACAAAGATAAAAGACTATAGTCCATGACATATATTTTATATAATATAGGTAAAAATTAAAATTAAATAATGAAGCTCAAACGTATTTATATTTAACTTTTTCACATTGAATTATGGTAAATAAGATGTAAATATATTCAATATGTTTCTTCTCCATCACAAAATTTCATGTTTCTTCGTCAGTAAGCCACAGAGTTAAAAGACTATAAATAAATGACAAATATTTAAGGTTTTTTCTTCACCATCCCAAAGTCTTAATTTTTTTTATCACTAAGCATCGTACATAATAGACTATAGTGGGTGTAAAAAGTTAATTATATTTTATTTTTCAACTCCAACATAATATTTTAGGTTTTTCCCCATTAAAAAACAAAGATAAAAGACTATAGTCCATGACATATATTTATATTTACCTTTTTCACATTGAACTATGGAAAATTAGGTGTATATATATTTAATATGTTTCTTTTCCATCACCAAATTTCATTTTTCTTCGTCAGTAAGCCACAGAGTTAAAAAACTATAAATGAATGACAAATATTTTAGGTTTTATCTTCACCATCCCAAAGTCTTAGGTTTTTTTATCACTAAGAACCAAACATAATAGACTATAGTAGGTGTAAAAAATTAATTATATTTCATTTTTCAACTCCAACCTAAAATTTTATGTTTATCCCCACTAAAAACCAAAGATAAAAGACTATAGTCCATGACATATATTTTATATAATATAGGTAAAAATTAAAATTAAATAATGAATCTCAAACTTATTTATATTTAACTTTTTCACATTGAATTATTGTAAATTAGATGTAAATATATTCAATATGTTTCTTCTCCATCACAAAATTTCATGTTTCTTCGTCAGTAAGCAACATAGTTAAAAGACTATAAATGAATGACAAATATTTTAGGTTTTTTCTTCACCATCCCAAAGTATTAGGTTTTTTATCACTAAGCACCCTACATAATAGACTATAGTAGGTGTAAAAAGTTAATTATATTTTATTTTTCAACTTCAACATAAAATTTTAGGTTTTTACCCACCAAAAAACAAAGATAAAAGACTATAGTCAATGACATATGTTTTATATAATATAGGTAAAAATTAAAATTAAATAATGAACCTCAAACGTATTTATATTTAACTTTTTCACATTGAATTATGGTAAATTAGATGTAAATATATTCAATATGTTTCTTTTCCATTACCAAATTTCATGTTTCTTTGTCAGTAAGCCACAGAGTTAAAAGACTATAAATAAATGACAAATATTTTAGGTTTTTTCTTCACCATCCCCAAGTCTTAGGTTTTTTTATCACTAAGCATCGTACATAATAGACTATAGTGGGTGTAAAAAGTTAATTATATTTTATTTTTCAACTCCAACATAAAATTTTAGGTTTTTCCCCACTAAAAAGCAAAGATAAAAGACTATAGTCCATGACATATATTTTATATAATATAGGTAAAAATTATAATTAAATAATGAACCTCAAACGTATTTATATTTAACTTTTTCACATTGAATTATGGTAAATTAGATGTAAATATATTCGATATGTTTCTTCTCCATCATAAAATTTCATGTTTCTTCATCAGTAAGCCATAGAGTTAAAAAACTATAAATGAATGACAAATATTTTAGGTTTTTTCTTCACCATCCCAAAGTATTAGGTTTTTTTATCACTAAGAACCAAACATAATAGACCATAGTAGGTGTAAAAAATTAATTATATTTTATTTTTCAACTCCAACATAAAATTTTAGGTTCTCCCCACTAAAAAACAAAGATAAAAGACTATAGTCAATGACATACATTTTTTGTAATATAGGTAAAAATCAAAATTAAATAATGAATCTCAAACTTATTTATATTTACCTTTTTCACATTGAACTATGGTAAATTAGATGTAAATATATTCAATATGTTTCTTCTCCATCAAAAAATTTCATGTTTCTTCGTCAGTAAGCCACAGAGTTAAAAGACTATAAATGAATGACAAATATTTTAGGTTTTTTCTTCATCATCCCAAAGTATTAGGTTTTTTTTATCACTAAGAACCAAACATAATAGACTATTGTATGTGTAAAAAATTAATTATATTTTATTTTTCAAATGCAACATAAAATTTTAGGTTTTTCCCCACTAAAAAACAAAGATAAAAGACTATAGTCCATGACATATATTTTATATAATATAGGTAAAATTAAAAATTAAATAATGAATCTCAAACTTATTTATATTTAACTTTTTCACATTGAACTATGGTAAATTAGATGTAAATATATTCAATATGTTTCTTCTCCATCACAAAATTTCAAGTTTCTTCGTAACTAAGCCACAGAGTTAAAAACCAATAATTGAATGACAAATATTTTAGGTTTTTTCTTCACCATCCGAAAGTCTTAGGTTTTTTTATCACTAAGAACCAAACATAATAGACTATAGTAGGTGTAAAAAATTAATTATATTTCATTTTTCAACTCCAAACTAAAATTTTATGTTTATCCCCACTAAAAAACAAAGATAAAAGACTATAGTCCATGACATATATTTTATATAATATAGGTAAAAATTAAAATTAAATAATGAATCTAAAACTTATTTATATTTAACTTTTTCACATTGAATTATGGTAAATTAGATGTAAATATATTCAATATGTTTCTTCTCCATCACCAAATTTCATGCTTCTTCGTCAGTAAGCAACATAGTTAAAAGACTATAAATGAATGACATATATTTTAGGTTTTTTCTTCACTATCCCAAAGTCTTAGGTTTTTTTATCACTAAGAACCGTACATAATAGACTATAGTAGGTGTAAAAAATTAATTATATTTTATGTTTCAACTCAAACATAAAATTTTATGTTTTTCCCCACTAAAAAACAAAGATAAAAGACTATAGTCCATGACATATATTTTAAATAATATAGGTAAAAATTAAAATTAAATAATGAACCTCAAACGTATTTATATTTAACTTTTTCACATTGAATTATGGTAAATTAGATGTAAATATATTCAATATGTTTCTTTTCCATTACCAAATTTCATGTTTCTTCGTCAGTAAGCCACAGAGTTAAAAAACTATAAATGAATGACAAATATTTTAGGTTTTTTCATCACCATCCCCAAGTCTTAGGTTTTTTTATCACTAAGCACCATACATAATAGACTATAGTAGGCGTAAAAAGTTAATTATATTTTATTTTTCAACTTCAACATAAAATTTTAGGTTTTTCCCCACTAAAAAATAAAGATAAAAGACTAGTCCAAGACATATATTTTATATAATATAGGTAAAAATTATAATTAAATAATGAACCTCAAACGTAATTATATTTAACTTTTTCACATTGAATTATGGTAAATTAGATCTAAATATATTCAATATGTTTCTTCTCCATCATAAAATTTCATGTTTCTTCATCAGTAAGCCATAGAGTTAAAAAACTATAAATGAATGACAAATATTTTAGGTTTTTTCTTCACCATCCCAAAGTATTAGGTTTTTTTATCACTAAGAACCAAACATAATAGACCATAGTAGGTGTAAAAAATTAATTATATTTTATTTTTCAACTCCAACATAAAGTTTTAGGTTCTCCCCACTAAAAAACAAAGATAAAAGACTATAGTCAATGACATACATTTTTTGTAATATAGGTAAAAATAAAAATTAAATAATGAATCTCAAACTTATTTATATTTACCTTTTTCACATTGAACTATGGTAAATTATATGTAAATATATTCAATATGTTTCTTCTCCATCACAAAATTTCATGTTTCTTCGTCAGTAAGCCACAGAGTTAAAAGACTATAAATGAATGACAAATATTTTAGGTTTTTTCTTCATCATCCCAAAGTATTAGGTTTTTTTTATCACTAAGAACCAAACATAATAGACTATTGTATGTGTAAAAAATTAATTATATTTTATTTTTCAAATCCAACATAAAATTTTAGGTTTTCCCCACTAAAAAACAAAGATAAAAGACTATAGTCCCTGACATCTTTTTTATATAATATAGGTAAAATTAAAAATTAAATAATGAATCTCAAACTTATTTATATTTACCTTTTTCACATTGAACTATGGTAAATTAGATGTAAATATATTCAATATGTTTCTTCTCCATCACAAAATTTCAAGTTTCTTCGTCACTAAGCCACAGAGTTAAAAACCAATAATTGAATGACAAATATTTTAGGTTTTTTCTTCACCATCCGAAAGTCTTAGGTTTTTTTATCACTAAGAACCAAACATAATAGACTATAGTAGGTGTAAAAAATTAATTATATTTCATTTTTCAACTCCAAACTAAAATTTTATGTTTATCCCCACTAAAAAACAAAGATAAAAGATTATAGTCCATGACATATATTTTATATAATATAGGTAAAAATTAAAATTAATTAATGAATCTAAAACTTATTTATATTTAACTTTGTCACATTGAATTATGGTAAATTAGATGTAAATATATTCAATATGTTTCTTCTCCATCACCAAATTTCATGTTTCTTCGTCAGTAAGCAACATAGTTAAAAGACTATAAATGAATGACATATATTTTAGGTTTTTTCTTCACTATCCCAAAGTCTTAGGTTTTTTTATCACTAAGAACCGTACATAATAGACTATAGTAGGTGTAAAAAATTAATTATATTTTATGTTTCAACTCAAACATAAAATTTTATGTTTTTCCCCACTAAAAAACAATGATAAAAGACTATAGTCCATGACATATATTTTATATAATATAGGTAAAAATTAAAATTAAATAATGAACCTCAAACGTATTTATATTTAACTTTTTCACATTGAATTATGGTAAATTAGATGTAAATATATTCAATATGTTTCTTTTCCATTACCAAATTTCATGTTTCTTCGTCAGTAAGCCACAGAGTTAAAAAACTATAAATGAATGACAAATATTTTAGGTTTTTTCATCACCATCCCAAATTATTAGGTTTTTTTATCACTAAGAACCAAACATAATAGACCATAGTAGGTGTAAAAAGTAAATTATATTTTATTTTTCAACTTCAACATAAAATTTTAGGTTTTTCCCCACTAAAAAATAAAGATAAAAGACTATAGTCCATGACATATATTTTATATAATATAGGTAAAAATTATAATTAAATAATGAACCTCAAAGGTATTTATATTTAACTTTTTCACATTGAATTATGGTAAATTTGATGTAAATATATTTGATATGTTTCTTCTCCATCATAAAATTTCATGTTTCTTCGTCACTAAGCCATAGAGTTAAAAAACTATAAATGAATGACAAATATTTTAGGTTTTTTCTTCACCATCCCAAATTATTAGGTTTTTTTTATCACTAAGAACCAAACATAATAGACCATAGTAGGTGTAAAAAATTAATTATATTTTATTTTTCAACTCCAACATAAAATTTTAGGTTCTCCCCACTAAAAAACAAAGATAAAAGACTATAGTCAATGACATACATTTTTTGTAATATAGGTAAAAATCAAAATTAAATAATGAATCTCAAACTTATTTATATTTACCTTTTTCACATTGAACTATGGTAAATTAGATGTAAATATATTCAATATGTTTCTTCTGCATCACAAAATTTCATGTTTCTTCGTCACTAAGCCATAGAGTTAAAAAACAATACTTGAATGACAAATATTTTAGGTTTTTTCTTCACCATCCGAAAGTCTTAGGTTTTTTTTATCACTAAGAACCAAACATAATAGACTATAGTAGGTGTAAAAAATTAATTATATTTCATTTTTCAACTCCAAACTAAAATTTTATGTTTATCCCCACTAAAAAACAAAGATAAAAGACTATAGTCCATGACATATATTTTATATAATATAGGTAAAAATTAAAATTAAATAATGAATCTCAAACTTATTTATATTTAACTTTTTCACATTGAATTATGGTAAATTAGATGTAAATATATTCAATATGTTTCTTCTCCATCACCAAATATCATGTTTCTTCGTTAGTAAGCAACATAGTTAAAAGACTATAAATGAATGACATATATTTTAGGTTTTTTCTTCACTATCCCAAAGTCTTAGGTTTTTTTATCACTAAGAACCGTACATAATAGACTATAGTAGGTGTAAAAAATTAATTATATTTTATGTTTCAACTCAAACATAAAATTTTATGTTTTTCCCCACTAAAAAACAAAGATAAAAGACTATAGTCCATGACATATATTTTATATAATATAGGTAAAAATTAAAATTAAATAATGAAGCTCAAACGGATTTATATTTAACTTTTTCACATTGAATTATGGCAAATTAGATGTAAATATATTCAATATGTTTCTTCTCTCTCACCAAATTTCATGTTTCTTCGTCAGTAAGCCACAGAGTTAAAAGACGATAAATGAATGACAAATATTTTAGGTGTTTTCTTCACCATGCCAAAGTCTTAGGTTTTTTTTATCACTAAGCACCATACATAATAGACTATAGTAGGTGTAAAAAATAAATTATATTTTATTTTTCAACTCCAACAAAAAACTTTAGGTTTTCCCCACTAAAAAACAAAGATAAAAGACTATAGTCAATGACATATATTTTATGTAATATAGGTAAAAATTAAAATTAAATAATGAAGCTCAAACTTATTTATATTTACCTTTTTCACATTGAATTATGGTAAATTATATGTAAATATATTCGATATGTTTCTTCTCCATCACCAAATTTCATGTTTCTTCGCCAGTAAGCAACATAGTTAAAAGACTATAAATAAATGACAAATATTTTAGGTTTTTTCTTCACCATCCCAAAGTCTTAGGTTTTTTTATCTCTAAGCATCGTACATAATAGACTATAGTGGGTGTAAAAAGTTAATTATATTTTATTTTTCAACTCCAACATAAAATTTTAGGTTTTTCCCCACTAAAAAACAAAGATAAAAGACTATTATAGTCCATGACATATATTTATATTTTACTTTTTCACATTGAATTATGGTAAATTAGATGTAAATATATTCAATATGTTTCTTCTCCATCACAAAATTTCATGTTTCTTCGTCAGTAAGCCATAGAGTTAAAAAACTATAAATGAATGACAAATATTTTAGGTTTTTTCTTCACCATCCCAAAGTCTTAGGTTTTTTTATCACTAAGAACCAAACATAATAGACTATAGTAGGTGTAAATAATTAATTATATTTTATTTTTTAACTCCAACATAAAATTTTATGTTTATCCCCACTAAAAAACAAAGATAAAAGACTATAATCCATGACATATATTTTATATAATATAGGTAAAAATTAAAATTAAATAATGAATCTCAAACTTATTTATATTTACCTTTTTCACATTGAACTATGGTAAATTAGATGTAAATATATTCAATATGTTTCTTTTCCATCACCAAATTTCATTTTTCTTCGTCAGTAAGCCACAGAGTTAAAAAACTATAAATGAATGACAAATATTTTAGGTTTTTTCTTCACTATCCCAAAGTCTTAGGTTTTTTCATCATTAAGAACCATGGATAATAGACTATAGTGTTAGAACACAGATTGGTTCTTAATAATTACTCTTTGTTTTGATGATAACTGTTAGGAAATTTATATTTAAGAATTATATACTCTAAAATTTGTTTGAGAGTTTTACTGCAGATTAAAATTATATTAACTCTCTAGAAACAAATCTGTCTTGAATACAAGAAGCTATCCTGACTCTGAAGCGCCAGATGCACCTCACAGAAGAATCTGCTTGCTCCTTACAGAAGATCCTGAGCGTAGTCTCCAGAAGGATCTGAAGAAAGAAGCTCCAGAACATTCTGAGTCAGAAGCATCTGAAGATAATCAAAAGCATCTAAAGATAGTCAGAAGCATATGAAGCTGAAGCATCAGAAGTATAGAAGAATATTGATTGAAGAGTTTCTCAAAGCATTAGTCTACAGAAGTTTCTGAAAGTACTTACGCTGCCAAGTACTGAAGTTCTGTGTCAAGATGCTCTGATGATCAACACGCTAGAAGCACACACGCTGCAGAAGACTCTAATACAGCTTAGTTCTGAATCTCATCAGAAGACTCTGATCCATTCAAACTCTGAAGATCTTGCTGAAACTGAAGAAGTGTTTTCAAGAATGTATCCGTTGGAACTATTCAACGTCTCTTTCCTTAATTGTGCTAGACACACTTACACAGACAAAAAGGATTTTTCTGTGCCATCTATTTCAAGGAAAGGTCAGTGCATGTGAAGACAAAAAGGCTCAGACCTTTTTGGACTCTCTTTTCAATGTTCAGCTTGCATGATTCAGCTGCCTATAAAAGGAGATCTTCACTTCATTCTTCAGGGCTACACACTTGCTGAAAAGAAATCATATATTCTAATAAGCTCTCATTCTTATTCTTCATAGAATCTCATTGTACTTAAACTTAAGAGAAAAATCACTGTTGTGATTATAGCTTTATAGAAGCATTAAAATCTCTTGTATTTAATTTACTTTGATTGTAAAGGATATTCCTTAAGAGGATTCAGTGTGAATCAGTAGCTCTTGAGAAGACTAAGAACTGTATTTCTTAGGTGATACTATTGTAATCAGTTTGATTTAATAGTGGATTAAATCCTTGTTGAGAAAGGCAAATCACTCTGGAAGGGTGGACTGGAGTAGTTGTTTAACGAACCAGGATAAAAATAATTGTGTGATTATTTCTAAGTATTAATTTTCCATACTTATTCAACCCCCCCTTCTAAGTATTATCTCACCTTCATATAGTAGGTGTAAAAAATTAATTATATTTTATTTTTAAACTTCAACATAAAATTTTAGGTTTTTCCCCACTAAAAAACAAAGATAAAAGACTATAGTCAATGACATATATTTTATATAATATAGGTAAAAATTAAAATTAAATAATGAACCTCAAACGTATTTATATTTAAATTTTTCACATTGAATTATGGTAAATTAGATGTAAATATATTCAATATGTTTCTTTTCCATTACCAAATTTCATGTTTCTTCGTCAGTAAGCCACAGAGTTAAAAAACTATAAATGAATGACAGATATTTTAGGTTTTTTCTTCACCATCCCCAAGTCTTAGGTTCTTTTATCACTAAGCACAATACATAATAGACTATAGTAGGCGTAAAAAGTTAATTATATTTTATTTTTCAACTTCAACATAAAATTTTAGGTTTTTCCCCACTAAAAAACAAAGATAAAAGACTATAGTCCATGACATATATTTTATATAATATAGGTAAAAATTATAATTAAATAATGAACCTCAAACATATTTATATTTAACTTTTTCACATTGAATTATGGTAAATTAGATGTAAATATATTCGATATGTTTCTTCTCCATCATAAAATTTCATGCTTCTTCATCAGTAAGCCATAGAGTTAAAAAACTATAAATGAATGACAAATATTTTAGGTTTTTTCTTCACCATCCCAAAGTATTAGGTTTTTTTATCACTAAGAACCAAACATAATAGACCATAGTAGGTGTAAAAAATTAATTATATTTTATTTTTCAACTCCAACATAAAATTTTAGGTTCTCCCCACTAAAAAACAAAGATAAAAGACTATAGTCAATGACATACATTTTTTGTAATATAGGTAAAAATCAAAATTAAATAATGAATCTCAAACTTATTTATATTTACCTTTTTCACATTGAACTATGGTAAATTAGATGTAAATATATTCAATATGTTTCTTCTCCATCACAAAATTTCATGTTTCTTCGTCAGTAAGCCACAGAGTTAAAAGACTATAAATGAATGACAAATATTTTAGGTTTTTTCTTCATCATCCCAAAGTATTAGGTTTTTTTTATCACTAAGAACCAAACATAATAGACTATTGTATGTGTAAAAAATTAATTATATTTTATTTTTCAAATCCAACATAAAATTTTAGGTTTTTCCCCACTAAAAAACAAAGATAAAAGACTATAGTCCATGACATATATTTTATATAATATAGGTAAAATTAAAAATTAAATAATGAATCTCAAACTTATTTATATTTACCTTTTTCACATTGAACTATGGTAAATTAGATGTTAATATATTCAATATGTTTCTTCTCCATCACAAAATTTCATGTTTCTTCGTCACTAAGCCACAGAGTTAAAAACCAATAATTGAATGACAAATATTTTAGGTTTTTTCTTCACCATCCGAAAGTCTTAGGTTTTTTTATCACTAAGAACCAAACATAATAGACTATAGTAGGTGTAAAAAATTAATTATATTTCATTTTTCAACTCCAAACTAAAATTTTATGTTTATCCCCACTAAAAAACAAAGATAAAAGACTATAGTCCATGACATATATTTTATATAATATAGGTAAAAATTAAAATTAAATAATGAATCTAAAACTTATTTATATTTAACTTTTTCACATTGAATTATGGTAAATTAGATGTAAATATATTCAATATGTTTCTTCTCCATCACCAAATTTCATGTTTCTTCGTCAGTAAGCAACATAGTTAAAAGACTATAAATGAATGACATATATTTTAGGTTTTTTCTTCACTATCCCAAAGTCTTAGGTTTTTTTATCACTAAGAACCGTACATAATAGACTATAGTAGGTGTAAAAAATTAATTATATTTTATGTTTCAACTCAAACATAAAATTTTATGTTTTTCCCCACTAAAAAACAAAGATAAAAGACTATAGTCCATGACATATATTTTATATAATATAGGTAAAAATTAAAATTAAATAATGAACCTCAAACGTATTTATATTTAACTTTTTCACATTGAATTATGGTAAATTAGATGTAAATATATTCAATATGTTTCTTTTCCATTACCAAATTTCATGTTTCTTCGTCAGTAAGCCACAGAGTTAAAAAACCATAAATGAATGACAAATATTTTAGGTTTTTTCTTCACCATGCCAAAGTCTTAGGTTTTTTTATCACTAAGAACGAAACATAATAGACTATAGTAGGTGTAAAAAATTAATTATATTTCATTTTTCAACTCCAACCTAAAATTTTATGTTTATCCCCACTAAAAAACAAAGATAAAAGACTATAGTCCATGACATATATTTTATATAATATAGGTAAAAATTAAAATTAAATAATGAATCTCAAACTTGTTTATATTTAACTTCTTCACATTGAATTATGGTAAATTAGATGTAAATATATTCAATATGTTTCTTCTCCATCACCAAATTTCATGTTTCTTCGTCAGTAAGCCACAGAGTTAAAAGACTATAAATGAATGACAAATATTTTAGGTTTTTTCTTCACCATGCCAAAGTCTTAGGTTTTTTTTTATCACTAAGCACCATACATAATAGACTATAGTAGGTGTAAAAAATAAATTATATTTTATTTTTCAACTCCAACAAGTTTTTTTTAGGTTTTCCCCACTAAAAAACAAAGATAAAAGACTATAGTCAATGACATATATTTTTGTAATATAGGTAAAAATTAAAATTAAATAATGAAGCTCAAACTTATTTATATTAACCTTTTTCACATTGAATTGTGGTAAATTATATGTAAATATATTCGATATGTTTCTTCTCCATCACCAAATTTCATGTTTCTTCGCCAGTAAGCAACATAGTTAAAAGACTATAAATGAATGACAAATATTTTAGGTTTTTTCTTCATGATCCCAAAGTCTTAGGTTTTTTTTATCACTAAGCACCGTACATAAGAGACTATAGTAGGTGTAAAAAGTTATTATATTTTATTTTTCAACTCCAACATAAACTTTTATGTTTTTCCCCACTAAAAACCAAAGATAAAAGACTATAGTCCATGACATATATTTTATATAATATAGGTAAAAATTAAAATTAAATAATGAAGCTCAAACATATTAGTATTTAACTTTTTCACATTGAATTATGGCAAATTAGATGTAAATATATTCAATATGTTTCTTCTCCATCACTAAATTTCATGTTTCTTCGTCAGTAAGCCTCATAGTTAAAAGACTTTAAATGAATGACAAATATTTTAGGTTTTTTCTTCATCATCCCAAAGTATTAGGTTTTTTATCACTAAGAACCAAACATAATAGACTAGTGTATGTGTAAAAAATTAATTATATTTTATTTTTCAAATCCAACATAAAATTTTAGGTTTTTCCCCACTAAAAAACAAAGATAAAAAACTATAGTCCATGACATATATTTTATATAATATAGGTAAAAATTAAAATTAAATAATGAACCTCAAACGTATTTATATTTAACTTTTTCACATTGAATTATGGTAAATTAGATGTAAATATATTCAATATGTTTCTTTTCCATTACCAAATTTCATGTTTCTTCGTCAGTAAGCCACAGAGTTAAAAAACCATAAATGAATGACAAATATTTTAGGTTTTTTCTTCACCATACCAAAGTCTTAGGTTTTTTTATCACTAAGAACGAAACATAATAGACTATAGTAGGTGTAAAAAATTAATTATATTTCATTTTTCAACTCCAACCTAAAATTTTATGTTTATCCCCACTAAAAAACAAAGATAAAAGACTATAGTCCATGACATATATTTTATATAATATAGGTAAAAATTAAAATTAAATAATGAATCTCAAACTTGTTTATATTTAACTTCTTCACATTGAATTATGGTAAATTAGATGTAAATATATTCAATATGTTTCTTCTCCATCACCAAATTTCATGTTTCTTCGTCAGTAAGCCACAGAGTTAAAAGACTATAAATGAATGACAAATATTTTAGGTTTTTTCTTCACCATGCCAAAGTCTTAGGTTTTTTTTTATCACTAAGCACCATACATAATAGACTATAGTAGGTGTAAAAAATAAATTATATTTTATTTTTCAACTCCAACAAGTTTTTTTTAGGTTTTCCCCACTAAAAAACAAAGATAAAAGACTATAGTCAATGACATATATTTTATGTAATATAGGTAAAAATTAAAATTAAATAATGAAGCTCAAACTTATTTATATTAACCTTTTTCACATTGAATTGTGGTAAATTATATGTAAATATATTCGATATGTTTCTTCTCCATCACCAAATTTCATGTTTCTTCGCCAGTAAGCAACATAGTTAAAAGACTATAAATGAATGACAAATATTTTAGGTTTTTTCTTCATGATCCCAAAGTCTTAGGTTTTTTTTTATCACTAAGCACCGTACATAAGAGACTATAGTAGGTGTAAAAAGTTATTATATTTTATTTTTCAACTCCAACATAAACTTTTATGTTTTTCCCCACTAAAAACCAAAGATAAAAGACTATAGTCCATGACATATATTTTATATAATATAGGTAAAAATTAAAATTAAATAATGAAGCTCAAACATATTAGTATTTAACTTTTTCACATTGAATTATGGCAAATTAGATGTAAATATATTCAATATGTTTCTTCTCCATCACCAAATTTCATGTTTCTTCGTCAGTAAGCCTCATAGTTAAAAGACTTTAAATGAATGACAAATATTTTAGGTTTTTTCTTCATCATCCCAAAGTATTAGGTTTTTTTATCACTAAGAACCAAACATAATAGACTATTGTATGTGTAAAAAATTAATTATATTTTATTTTTCAAATCCAACATAAAATTTTAGGTTTTTCCCCACTAAAAAACAAAGATAAAAAACTATAGTCCATGACATATATTTTATATAATATAGGTAAAAATTAAAATTAAATAATGAACCTCAAACGTATTTATATTTAACTTTTTCACATTGAATTATGGTAAATTATATGTAAATATATTCAATATGTTTCTTTTCCATTACCAAATTTCATGTTTCTTCGTCAGTAAGCCACAGAGTTAAAAAACCATAAATGAATGACAAATATTTTAGGTTTTTTCTTCACCATGCCAAAGTCTTAGGTTTTTTTATCACTAAGAACGAAACATAATAGACTATAGTAGGTGTAAAAAATTAATTATATTTCATTTTTCAACTCCAACCTAAAATTTTATGTTTATCCCCACTAAAAAACAAAGATAAAAGACTATAGTCCATGACATATATTTTATATAATATAGGTAAAAATTAAAATTAAATAATGAATCTCAAACTTGTTTATATTTAACTTCTTCACATTGAATTATGGTAAATTAGATGTAAATATATTCAATATGTTTCTTCTCCATCACCAAATTTCATGTTTCTTCGTCAGTAAGCCACAGAGTTAAAAGACTATAAATGAATGACAAATATTTTAGGTTTTTTCTTCACCATGCCAAAGTCTTAGGTTTTTTTTTATCACTAAGCACCATACATAATAGACTATAGTAGGTGTAAAAAATAAATTATATTTTATTTTTCAACTCCAACAAGTTTTTTTTAGGTTTTCCCCACTAAAAAACAAAGATAAAAGACTATAGTCAATGACATATATTTTATGTAATATAGGTAAAAATTAAAATTAAATAATGAAGCTCAAACTTATTTATATTAACCTTTTTCACATTGAATTGTGGTAAATTATATGTAAATATATTCGATATGTTTCTTCTCCATCACCAAATTTCATGTTTCTTCGCCAGTAAGCAACATAGTTAAAAGACTATAAATGAATGACAAATATTTTAGGTTTTTTCTTCATGATCCCAAAGTCTTAGGTTTTTTTTATCACTAAGCACCGTACATAAGAGACTATAGTAGGTGTAAAAAGTTATTATATTTTATTTTTCAACTCCAACATAAACTTTTATGTTTTTCCCCACTAAAAACCAAAGATAAAAGACTATAGTCCATGACATATATTTTATATAATATAGGTAAAAATTAAAATTAAATAATGAAGCTCAAACATATTAGTATTTAACTTTTTCACATTGAATTATGGCAAATTAGATGTAAATATATTCAATATGTTTCTTCTCCATCACCAAATTTCATGTTTCTTCGTCAGTAAGCCTCATAGTTAAAAGACTTTAAATGAATGACAAATATTTTAGGTTTTTTCTTCATCATCCCAAAGTATTAGGTTTTTTTATCACTAAGAACCAAACATAATAGACTATTGTATGTGTAAAAAATTAATTATATTTTATTTTTCAAATCCAACATAAAATTTTAGGTTTTTCCCCACTAAAAAACAAAGATAAAAAACTATAGTCCATGACATATATTTTATATAATATAGGTAAAAATTAAAATTAAATAATGAATCTCAAACTTATTTATATTTACCTTTTTCACATTGAACTATGGTAAATTAGATGTAAATATATTCAATATGTTTCTTCTCCATCACCAAATTTCATGTTTCTTCGCCAGTAAGCAACATAGTTAAAAGACTATAAATGAATGACAAATATTTTAGGTTTTTTCTTCATGATCCCAAAGTCTTAGGTTTTTTTTATCACTAAGCACCGTACATAAGAGACTATAGTAGGTATAAAAAGTTATTATATTTTATTTTTCAACTCCAACATAAACTTTTATGTTTTTCCCCACTAAAAACCAAAGATAAAAGACTATAGTCCATGACATATATTTTATATAATATAGGTAAAAATTAAAATTAAATAATGAAGCTCAAACATATTAGTATTTAACTTTTTCACATTGAATTATGGCAAATTAGATGTAAATATATTCAATATGTTTCTTCTCCATCACCAAATTTCATGTTTCTTCGTCAGTAAGCCTCATAGTTAAAAGACTTTAAATGAATGACAAATATTTTAGGTTTTTTCTTCATCATCCCAAAGTATTAGGTTTTTTTATCACTAAGAACCAAACATAATAGACTATTGTATGTGTAAAAAATTAATTATATTTTATTTTTCAAATCCAACATAAAATTTTAGGTTTTTCCCCACTAAAAAACAAAGATAAAAAACTATAGTCCATGACATATATTTTATATAATATAGGTAAAAATTAAAATTAAATAACGAATCTCAAACTTATTTATATTTACCTTTTTCACATTGAACTATGGTAAATTAGATGTAAATATATTCAATATGTTTCTTCTCCATCACCAAATTTCATGTTTCTTCGTCAGTAAGCCACAGAGTTAAAAAACAATAAATGAATGACAAATATTTTAGGTTTTTTCTTCACCATCCCAAAGTCTTAGGTTTTTTCATCACTAAGAATGAAACATAATAGACTATAGTTGGTGTAAAAAATTAATTATATTTTATTTTTCAAATCCAACATAAAATTTTAGGTTTTTCCCCACAAAAAAACAAAGATAAAAGGCAATACTCCATGACATATATTTTATATAATATAGGTAAAAATAAAAATTAAATAATGAATCTAAAACTTATGTATATTTAAATTTTTAACATTGAATTATGGTAAATTAGATGTAAATATATTCAATATGTTTCTTCTCCATCACCAAATTTCATGTTTCTTCGTCAGTAAGCCTCATAGTTAAAAGACTTTAAATGAATGACAAATATTTTAGGTTTTTTCTTCATCATCCTAAAGTATTAGGTTTTTTTATCACTAAGAACCAAACATAATAGACTATTGTATGTGTAAAAAATTAATTATATTTTATTTTTCAAATCCAACATAAAATTTTAGGTTTTTCCCCACTAAAAAACAAAGATAAAAAACTATAGTCCATGACATATATTTTATATAATATAGGTAAAAATTAAAATTAAATAATGAATCTCAAACTTATTTATACTTACCTTTTTCACATTGAACTATGGTAAATTAGATGTAAATATATTCAATATGTTTCTTCTCCATCACCAAATTTCATGTTTCTTCGTCAGTAAGCCACAGAGTTAAAAAACAATAAATGAATGACAAATATTTTAGGTTTTTTCTTCACCATCCCAAAGTCTTAGGTATTTTCATCACTAAGAATGAAACATAATAGACTATAGTTGGTGTAAAAAATTAATTATATTTTATTTTTCAAATCCAACATAAAATTTTAGGGTTTTCCCCACAAAAAAACAAAGATAAAAGGCAATACTCCATGACATATATTTTATATAATATAGGTAAAAATAAAAATTAAATAATGAATCTAAAACTTATGTATATTTAAATTTTTCACATTGAATTATGGTAAATTAGATGTAAATATATTCAATATGTTTCTTCTCCATCACCAAATTTCATGTTTCTTCGTCAGTAAGCCTCATAGTTAAAAGACTTTAAATGAATGACAAATATTTTAGGTTTTTTCTTCATCATTCCAAAAAATTAGGTTTTTTTATCACTAAGAACCAAACATAATAGACTATTGTATGTGTAAAAAATTAATTATATTTTATTTTTCAAATCCAACATAAAATTTTAGGTTTTTCCCCACTAAAAAACAAAAATAAAAGACTGTAGTCCATGACATATATTTTATATAATATAGGTAAAAATTAATATTAAATAATGAATCTCAAACTTATTTATATTTACCTTTTTCACATTGAACTATGGTAAATTAGATGTAAATATATTCAATATGTTTCTTCTCCATCACCAAATTTCATGTTTCTTCGTCAGTAAGCCACAGAGTTAAAAAACAATAAATGAATGACAAATATTTTAGGTTTTTTCTTCACCATCCCAAAGTCTTAGGTTTTTTTTATCACTAAGAACGAAACATAATAGACTATAGTAGGTGTAAAAAATTAATTATATTTCATTTTTCAACTCCAACCTAAAATTTTATGTTTATCCCCACTAAAAAACAAAGATAAAAGACTATAGTCCATGACATATATTTTATATAATATAGGTAAAAATTAAAATTAAATAATGAATCTCAAACTTATTTATATTTACTTTTTAACATTGAACTATGGCAAATTAGATGTAAATATATTCAATATGTTTCTTCTCCATCACCAAATTTCATGTTTCTTCGTCAGTAAGCCACAGAGTTTAAAAACTATAAATGAATGACAAATATTTTAGGTTTTTTCTTCACCATCCCAAAGTCTTAGGTTTTTTTTATCTCTAAGAACGAAACATAATAGACTATAGTAGGTGTAAAAAATTATGTATATTTCATTTTTCAACTCCAAACTAAAATTTTATGTTTATCCCCACTAAAAAACAAAGATAAAAGACTATAGTCCATGACATATATTTTATATAATATAGGTAAAAATTAAAATTAAATAATGAATCTCAAACTTATTTATATTTAACTTTTTCACATTGAATTATGGTAAATTAGATGTAAATATATTCAATATGTTTCTTTTCCATCACCAAATTTCATGTTTTTTCGTCAGTAAGCAACATAGTTAAAAGACTATAAATGAATGACATATATTTTAGGTTTTTTCTTCACTATCCCAAAGTCTTAGGTTTTTTTATCACTAAGAACAGTACATAATAGACTATAGTAGGAGTACAAAATTAATTATATTTTATGTTTCAACTCAAACATAAAATTTTATGTTTTTCCCCAATAAAAAACAAAGATAAAAGACTATAGTCCATGACATATATTTTATGTAATATAGGTAAGAATTAAAATTAAATAATGAAGCTCAAACTTATTTATATTTACCTTTTTCACATTGAACTATGGTAAATTATATGTAAATATATTCGATATGTTTCTTCTCCATCACCAAATTTCATGTTTCTTCGTCAGTAAGCCACCGAGTTAAAAGACTATAAATGAATGACAAATATTTTAGGTTTTTTCTTCATCATCCCAAAGTATTAGGTTTTTTTTATCACTAAGAACCAAACATAATAGACTATTGTATGTGTAAAAAATTAATTATATTTTATTTTTCAAATCCAACATAAAATTTTAGGTTTTTCCCCACTAAAAAACAAAGATAAAAGACTATAGTCCATGACATATATTTTATATAATATAGGTAAAATTAAAAATTAAATAATGAATCTCAAACTTATTTATATTTACCTTTTTCACATTGAACTATGGTAAATTAGATGTTAATATATTCAATATGTTTCTTCTCCATCACAAAATTTCAAGTTTCTTCGTCACTAAGCCACAGAGTTAAAAACCAATAATTGAATGACAAATATTTTAGGTTTTTTCTTCACCATCCGAAAGTCTTAGGTTTTTTTATCACTAAGAACCAAACATAATAGACTATAGTAGGTGTAAAAAATTAATTATATTTCATTTTTCAACTCCAACATAAAATTTTAGGTTTTTCCCCACTAAAAAACAAAGATAAAAAACTATAGTCCATGACATATATTTTATATAATATAGGTAAAAATTAAAATTAAATAATGAATCTCAAACTTATTTATATTTACCTTTTTCACATTGAACTATGGTAAATTAGATGTAAATATATTCAATATGTTTCTTCTCCATCACCAAATTTCATGTTTCTTCGCCAGTAAGCAACATAGTTAAAAGACTATAAATGAATGACAAATATTTTAGGTTTTTTCTTCATGATCCCAAAGTCTTAGGTTTTTTTTATCACTAAGCACCGTACATAAGAGACTATAGTAGGTATAAAAAGTTATTATATTTTATTTTTCAACTCCAACATAAACTTTTATGTTTTTCCCCACTAAAAACCAAAGATAAAAGACTATAGTCCATGACATATATTTTATATAATATAGGTAAAAATTAAAATTAAATAATGAAGCTCAAACATATTAGTATTTAACTTTTTCACATTGAATTATGGCAAATTAGATGTAAATATATTCAATATGTTTCTTCTCCATCACCAAATTTCATGTTTCTTCGTCAGTAAGCCACAGAGTTAAAAGACTATAAATGAATGACAAATATTTTAGGTTTTTTCTTCACCATGCCAAAGTCTTAGGTTTTTTTTTATCACTAAGCACCATACATAATAGACTATAGTAGGTGTAAAAAATAAATTATATTTTATTTTTCAACTCCAACAAGTTTTTTTTAGGTTTTCCCCACTAAAAAACAAAGATAAAAGACTATAGTCAATGACATATATTTTATGTAATATAGGTAAAAATTAAAATTAAATAATGAAGCTCAAACTTATTTATATTAACCTTTTTCACATTGAATTGTGGTAAATTATATGTAAATATATTCGATATGTTTCTTCTCCATCACCAAATTTCATGTTTCTTCGCCAGTAAGCAACATAGTTAAAAGACTATAAATGAATGACAAATATTTTAGGTTTTTTCTTCATGATCCCAAAGTCTTAGGTTTTTTTTATCACTAAGCACCGTACATAAGAGACTATAGTAGGTGTAAAAAGTTATTATATTTTATTTTTCAACTCCAACATAAACTTTTATGTTTTTCCCCACTAAAAACCAAAGATAAAAGACTATAGTCCATGACATATATTTTATATAATATAGGTAAAAATTAAAATTAAATAATGAAGCTCAAACATATTAGTATTTAACTTTTTCACATTGAATTATGGCAAATTAGATGTAAATATATTCAATATGTTTCTTCTCCATCACCAAATTTCATGTTTCTTCGTCAGTAAGCCTCATAGTTAAAAGACTTTAAATGAATGACAAATATTTTAGGTTTTTTCTTCATCATCCCAAAGTATTAGGTTTTTTTATCACTAAGAACCAAACATAATAGACTATTGTATGTGTAAAAAATTAATTATATTTTATTTTTCAAATCCAACATAAAATTTTAGGTTTTTCCCCACTAAAAAACAAAGATAAAAAACTATAGTCCATGACATATATTTTATATAATATAGGTAAAAATTAAAATTAAATAATGAATCTCAAACTTATTTATATTTACCTTTTTCACATTGAACTATGGTAAATTAGATGTAAATATATTCAATATGTTTCTTCTCCATCACCAAATTTCATGTTTCTTCGCCAGTAAGCAACATAGTTAAAAGACTATAAATGAATGACAAATATTTTAGGTTTTTTCTTCATGATCCCAAAGTCTTAGGTTTTTTTTATCACTAAGCACCGTACATAAGAGACTATAGTAGGTATAAAAAGTTATTATATTTTATTTTTCAACTCCAACATAAACTTTTATGTTTTTCCCCACTAAAAACCAAAGATAAAAGACTATAGTCCATGACATATATTTTATATAATATAGGTAAAAATTAAAATTAAATAATGAAGCTCAAACATATTAGTATTTAACTTTTTCACATTGAATTATGGCAAATTAGATGTAAATATATTCAATATGTTTCTTCTCCATCACCAAATTTCATGTTTCTTCGTCAGTAAGCCTCATAGTTAAAAGACTTTAAATGAATGACAAATATTTTAGGTTTTTTCTTCATCATCCCAAAGTATTAGGTTTTTTTATCACTAAGAACCAAACATAATAGACTATTGTATGTGTAAAAAATTAATTATATTTTATTTTTCAAATCCAACATAAAATTTTAGGTTTTTCCCCACTAAAAAACAAAGATAAAAAACTATAGTCCATGACATATATTTTATATAATATAGGTAAAAATTAAAATTAAATAACGAATCTCAAACTTATTTATATTTACCTTTTTCACATTGAACTATGGTAAATTAGATGTAAATATATTCAATATGTTTCTTCTCCATCACCAAATTTCATGTTTCTTCGTCAGTAAGCCACAGAGTTAAAAAACAATAAATGAATGACAAATATTTTAGGTTTTTTCTTCACCATCCCAAAGTCTTAGGTATTTTCATCACTAAGAATGAAACATAATAGACTATAGTTGGTGTAAAAAATTAATTATATTTTATTTTTCAAATCCAACATAAAATTTTAGGTTTTTCCCCACAAAAAAACAAAGATAAAAGGCAATACTCCATGACATATATTTTATATAATATAGGTAAAAATAAAAATTAAATAATGAATCTAAAACTTATGTATATTTAAATTTTTAACATTGAATTATGGTAAATTAGATGTAAATATATTCAATATGTTTCTTCTCCATCACCAAATTTCATGTTTCTTCGTCAGTAAGCCTCATAGTTAAAAGACTTTAAATGAATGACAAATATTTTAGGTTTTTTCTTCATCATCCCAAAGTATTAGGTTTTTTTATCACTAAGAACCAAACATAATAGACTATTGTATGTGTAAAAAATTAATTATATTTTATTTTTCAAATCCAACATAAAGTTTTAGGTTTTTCCCCACTAAAAAACAAAGATAAAAAACTATAGTCCATGACATATATTTTATATAATATAGGTAAAAATTAAAATTAAATAATGAATCTCAAACTTATTTATACTTACCTTTTTCACATTGAACTATGGTAAATTAGATGTAAATATATTCAATATGTTTCTTCTCCATCACCAAATTTCATGTTTCTTCGTCAGTAAGCCACAGAGTTAAAAAACAATAAATGAATGACAAATATTTTAGGTTTTTTCTTCACCATCCCAAAGTCTTAGGTATTTTCATCACTAAGAATGAAACATAATAGACTATAGTTGGTGTAAAAAATTAATTATATTTTATTTTTCAAATCCAACATAAAATTTTAGGTTTTTCCCCACAAAAAAACAAAGATAAAAGGCAATACTCCATGACATATATTTTATATAATATAGGTAAAAATAAAAATTAAATAATGAATCTAAAACTTATGTATATTTAAATTTTTCACATTGAATTAAGGTAAATTAGATGTAAATATATTCAATATGTTTCTTCTCCATCACCAAATTTCATGTTTCTTCGTCAGTAAGCCTCATAGTTAAAAGACTTTAAATGAATGACAAATATTTTAGGTTTTTTCTTCATCATTCCAAAAAATTAGGTTTTTTTATCACTAAGAACCAAACATAATAGACTATTGTATGTGTAAAAAATTAATTATATTTTATTTTTCAAATCCAACATAAAATTTTAGGTTTTTCCCCACTAAAAAACAAAAATAAAAGACTGTAGTCCATGACATATATTTTATATAATATAGGTAAAAATTAATATTAAATAATGAATCTCAAACTTATTTATATTTACCTTTTTCACATTGAACTATGGTAAATTAGATGTAAATATATTCAATATGTTTCTTCTCCATCACCAAATTTCATGTTTCTTCGTCAGTAAGCCACAGAGTTAAAAAACAATAAATGAATGACAAATATTTTAGGTTTTTTCTTCACCATCCCAAAGTCTTAGGTTTTTTTTATCACTAAGAACGAAACATAATAGACTATAGTAGGTGTAAAAAATTAATTATATTTCATTTTTCAACTCCAACCTAAAATTTTATGTTTATCCCCACTAAAAAACAAAGATAAAAGACTATAGTCCATGACATATATTTTATATAATATAGGTAAAAATTAAAATTAAATAATGAATCTCAAACTTATTTATATTTACTTTTTAACATTGAACTATGGCAAATTAGATGTAAATATATTCAATATGTTTCTTCTCCATCACCAAATTTCATGTTTCTTCGTCAGTAAGCCACAGAGTTTAAAAACTATAAATGAATGACAAATATTTTAGGTTTTTTCTTCACCATCCCAAAGTCTTAGGTTTTTTTTATCTCTAAGAACGAAACATAATAGACTATAGTAGGTGTAAAAAATTATGTATATTTCATTTTTCAACTCCAAACTAAAATTTTATGTTTATCCCCACTAAAAAACAAAGATAAAAGACTATAGTCCATGACATATATT
The DNA here is from genome assembly GCA_963859935.3 of Lathyrus sativus. NCBI lineage: Eukaryota > Viridiplantae > Streptophyta > Magnoliopsida > Fabales > Fabaceae > Lathyrus > Lathyrus sativus. The sequence goes on along the minus strand of OZ012738.1, from coordinate 6,598,431 downwards.
TTATATAATATAGGTAAAAATTAAAATTAAATAATGAATCTCAAACTTATTTATATTTAACTTTTTCACATTGAATTATGGTAAATTAGATGTAAATATATTCAATATGTTTCTTTTCCATCACCAAATTTCATGTTTTTTCGTCAGTAAGCAACATAGTTAAAAGACTATAAATGAATGACATATATTTTAGGTTTTTTCTTCACTATCCCAAAGTCTTAGGTTTTTTTTATCACTAAGAACAGTACATAATAGACTATAGTAGGAGTACAAAATTAATTATATTTTATGTTTCAACTCAAACATAAAATTTTATGTTTTTCCCCAATAAAAAACAAAGATAAAAGACTATAGTCCATGACATATATTTTATGTAATATAGGTAAGAATTAAAATTAAATAATGAAGCTCAAACTTATTTATATTTACCTTTTTCACATTGAACTATGGTAAATTATATGTAAATATATTCGATATGTTTCTTCTCCATCACCAAATTTCATGTTTCTTCGTCAGTAAGCCACCGAGTTAAAAGACTATAAATGAATGACAAATATTTTAGGTTTTTTCTTCATCATCCCAAAGTATTAGGTTTTTTTTATCACTAAGAACCAAACATAATAGACTATTGTATGTGTAAAAAATTAATTATATTTTATTTTTCAAATCCAACATAAAATTTTAGGTTTTTCCCCACTAAAAAACAAAGATAAAAGACTATAGTCCATGACATATATTTTATATAATATAGGTAAAATTAAAAATTAAATAATGAATCTCAAACTTATTTATATTTACCTTTTTCACATTGAACTATGGTAAATTAGATGTTAATATATTCAATATGTTTCTTCTCCATCACAAAATTTCAAGTTTCTTCGTCACTAAGCCACAGAGTTAAAAACCAATAATTGAATGACAAATATTTTAGGTTTTTTCTTCACCATCCGAAAGTCTTAGGTTTTTTTATCACTAAGAACCAAACATAATAGACTATAGTAGGTGTAAAAAATTAATTATATTTCATTTTTCAACTCCAAACTAAAATTTTAGGTTTATCCCCACTAAAAAACAAAGATAAAAGACTATAGTCCATAACATATATTTTATATAATATAGGTAAAAATTAAAATTAAATAATGAATCTAAAACTTATTTATATTTAACTTTTTCACATTGAATTATGGTAAATTAGATGTAAATATATTCAATATGTTTCTTCTCCATCACCAAATTTCATGTTTCTTCGTCAGTAAGCAACATAGTTAAAAGACTATAAATGAATGACATATATTTTAGGTTTTTTCTTCACTATCCCAAAGTCTTAGGTTTTTTTATCACTAAGAACCGTACATAATAGACTATAGTAGGTGTAAAAAATTAATTATATTTTATGTTTCAACTCAAACATAAAATTTTATGTTTTTCCCCACTAAAAAACAAAGATAAAAGACTATAGTCCATGACATATATTTTATATAATATAGGTAAAAATTAAAATTAAATAATGAACCTCAAACGTATTTATATTTAACTTTTTCACATTGAATTATGGTAAATTAGATGTAAATATATTCAATATGTTTCTTTTCCATTACCAAATTTCATGTTTCTTCGTCAGAAAGCCACAGAGTTAAAAAACCATAATGGAATGACAAATATTTTAGGTTTTTTCTTCACCATGCCAAAGTCTTAGGTTTTTTTATCACTAAGAACGAAACATAATAGACTATAGTAGGTGTAAAAAATTAATTATATTTCATTTTTCAACTCCAACCTAAAATTTTATGTTTATCCCCACTAAAAAACAAAGATAAAAGACTATAGTCCATGACATATATTTTATATAATATAGGTAAAAATTAAAATTAAATAATGAATCTCAAACTTGTTTATATTTAACTTCTTCACATTGAATTATGGTAAATTAGATGTAAATATATTCAATATGTTTCTTCTCCATCACCAAATTTCATGTTTCTTCGTCAGTAAGCCACAGAGTTAAAAGACTATAAATGAATGACAAATATTTTAGGTTTTTTCTTCACCATGCCAAAGTCTTAGGTTTTTTTTTTATCACTAAGCACCATACATAATAGACTATAGTAGGTGTAAAAAATAAATTATATTTTATTTTTCAACTCCAACAAGTTTTTTTTAGGTTTTCCCCACTAAAAAACAAAGATAAAAGACTATAGTCAATGACATATATTTTATGTAATATAGGTAAAAATTAAAATTAAATAATGAAGCTCAAACTTATTTATATTAACCTTTTTCACATTGAATTATGGTAAATTATATGTAAATATATTCGATATGTTTCTTCTCCATCACCAAATTTCATGTTTCTTCGCCAGTAAGCAACATAGTTAAAAGACTATAAATGAATGACAAATATTTTAGGTTTTTTCTTCATGATCCCAAAGTCTTAGGTTTTTTTTATCACTAAGCACCGTACATAAGAGACTATAGTAGGTGTAAAAAGTTATTATATTTTATTTTTCAACTCCAACATAAACTTTTATGTTTTTCCCCACTAAAAACCAAAGATAAAAGACTATAGTCCATGACATATATTTTATATAATATAGGTAAAAATTAAAATTAAATAATGAAGCTCAAACATATTAGTATTTAACTTTTTCACATTGAATTATGGCAAATTAGATGTAAATATATTCAATATGTTTCTTCTCCATCACCAAATTTCATGTTTCTTCGTCAGTAAGCCTCATAGTTAAAAGACTTTAAATGAATGACAAATATTTTAGGTTTTTTCTTCATCATCCCAAAGTATTAGGTTTTTTTATCACTAAGAACCAAACATAATAGACTATTGTATGTGTAAAAAATTAATTATATTTTATTTTTCAAATCCAACATAAAATTTTAGGTTTTTCCCCACTAAAAAACAAAGATAAAAAACTATAGTCCATGACATATATTTTATATAATATAGGTAAAAATTAAAATTAAATAATGAACCTCAAACGTATTTATATTTAACTTTTTCACATTGAATTATGGTAAATTAGATGTAAATATATTCAATATGTTTCTTTTCCATTACCAAATTTCATGTTTCTTCGTCAGTAAGCCACAGAGTTAAAAAACCATAAATGAATGACAAATATTTTAGGTTTTTTCTTCACCATGCCAAAGTCTTAGGTTTTTTTATCACTAACAACGAAACATAATAGACTATAGTAGGTGTAAAAAATTAATTATATTTCATTTTTCAACTCCAACCTAAAATTTTATGTTTATCCCCACTAAAAAACAAAGATAAAAGACTATAGTCCATGACATATATTTTATATAATATAGGTAAAAATTAAAATTAAATAATGAATCTCAAACTTGTTTATATTTAACTTCTTCACATTGAATTATGGTAAATTAGATGTAAATATATTCAATATGTTTCTTCTCCATCACCAAATTTCATGTTTCTTCGTCAGTAAGCCACAGAGTTAAAAGACTATAAATGAATGACAAATATTTTAGGTTTTTTCTTCACCATGCCAAAGTCTTAGGTTTTTTTTTTATCACTAAGCACCATACATAATAGACTATAGTAGGTGTAAAAAATAAATTATATTTTATTTTTCAACTCCAACAAGTTTTTTTTAGGTTTTCCCCACTAAAAAACAAAGATAAAAGACTATAGTCAATGACATATATTTTATGTAATATAGGTAAAAATTAAAATTAAATAATGAAGCTCAAACTTATTTATATTAACCTTTTTCACATTGAATTGTGGTAAATTATATGTAAATATATTCGATATGTTTCTTCTCCATCACCAAATTTCATGTTTCTTCGCCAGTAAGCAACATAGTTAAAAGACTATAAATGAATGACAAATATTTTAGGTTTTTTCTTCATGATCCCAAAGTCTTAGGTTTTTTTTATCACTAAGCACCGTACATAAGAGACTATAGTAGGTGTAAAAAGTTATTATATTTTATTTTTCAACTCCAACATAAACTTTTATGTTTTTCCCCACTAAAAACCAAAGATAAAAGACTATAGTCCATGACATATATTTTATATAATATAGGTAAAAATTAAAATTAAATAATGAAGCTCAAACATATTAGTATTTAACTTTTTCACATTGAATTATTGCAAATTAGATGTAAATATATTCAATATGTTTCTTCTCCATTACCAAATTTCATGTTTCTTCGTCAGTAAGCCTCATAGTTAAAAGACTTTAAATGAATGACAAATATTTTAGGTTTTTTCTTCATCATCCCAAAGTATTAGGTTTTTTTATCACTAAGAACCAAACATAATAGACTATTGTATGTGTAAAAAATTAATTATATTTTATTTTTCAAATCCAACATAAAATTTTAGGTTTTTCCCCACTAAAAAACAAAGATAAAAAACTATAGTCCATGACATATATTTTATATAATATAGGTAAAAATTAAAATTAAATAATGAACCTCAAACGTATTTATATTTAACTTTTTCACATTGAATTATGGTAAATTAGATGTAAATATATTCAATATATTTCTTTTCCATTACCAAATTTCATGTTTCTTAGTCAGTAAGCCACAGAGTTAAAAAACCATAAATGAATGACAAATATTTTAGGTTTTTTCTACACCATGCCAAAGTCTTAGGTTTTTTTATCACTAAGAACGAAACATAATAGACTATAGTAGGTGTAAAAAATTAATTATATTTCATTTTTCAACTCCAACCTAAAATTTTATGTTTATCCCCACTAAAAAACAAAGATAAAAGACTATAGTCCATGACATATATTTTATATAATATAGGTAAAAATTAAAATTAAATAATGAATCTCAAACTTGTTTATATTTAACTTCTTCACATTGAATTATGGTAAATTAGATGTAAATATATTCAATATGTTTCTTCTCCATCACCAAATTTCATGTTTCTTCGTCAGTAAGCCACAGAGTTAAAAGACTATAAATGAATGACAAATATTTTAGGTTTTTTCTTCACCATGCCAAAGTCTTAGGTTTTTTTTTATCACTAAGCACCATACATAATAGACTATAGTAGGTGTAAAAAATAAATTATATTTTATTTTTCAACTCCAACAAGTTTTTTTTAGGTTTTCCCCACTAAAAAACAAAGATAAAAGACTATAGTCAATGACATATATTTTATGTAATATAGGTAAAAATTAAAATTAAATAATGAAGCTCAAACTTATTTATATTAACCTTTTTCACATTGAATTGTGGTAAATTATATGTAAATATATTCGATATGTTTCTTCTCCATCACCAAATTTCATGTTTCTTCGCCAGTAAGCAACATAGTTAAAAGACTATAAATGAATGACAAATATTTTAGGTTTTTTCTTCATGATCCCAAAGTCTTAGGTTTTTTTTATCACTAAGCACCGTACATAAGAGACTATAGTAGGTGTAAAAAGTTATTATATTTTATTTTTCAACTCCAACATAAACTTTTATGTTTTTCCCCACTAAAAACAAAAGATAAAAGACTATAGTCCATGACATATATTTTATATAATATAGGTAAAAATTAAAATTAAATAATGAAGCTCAAACATATTAGTATTTAACTTTTTCACATTGAATTATGGCAAATTAGATGTAAATATATTCAATATGTTTCTTCTCCATCACCAAATTTCATGTTTCTTCGTCAGTAAGCCTCATAGTTAAAAGACTTTAAATGAATGACAAATATTTTAGGTTTTTTCTTCATCATCCCAAAGTATTAGGTTTTTTTATCACTAAGAACCAAACATAATAGACTATTGTATGTGTAAAAAATTAATTATATTTTATTTTTCAAATCCAACATAAAATTTTAGGTTTTTCCCCACTAAAAAACAAAGATAAAAAACTATAGTCCATGACATATATTTTATATAATATAGGTAAAAATTAAAATTAAATAATGAATCTCAAACTTATTTATATTTACGTTTTTCACATTGAACTATGGTAAATTAGATGTAAATATATTCAATATGTTTCTTCTCCATCACCAAATTTCATGTTTCTTCGTCAGTAAGCCACAGAGTTAAAAAACAATAAATGAATGACAAATATTTTAGGTTTTTTCTTCACCATCCCAAAGTCTTAGGTTTTTTCATCACTAAGAATGAAACATAATAGACTATAGTTGGTGTAAAAAATTAATTATATTTTATTTTTCAAATCCAACATAAAATTTTAGGTTTTTCCCCACAAAAAAACAAAGATAAAAGGCAATACTCCATGACATATATTTTATATAATATAGGTAAAAATAAAAATTAAATAATGAATCTAAAACTTATGTATATTTAAATTTTTCACATTGAATTATGGTAAATTAGATGTAAATATATTCAATATGTTTCTTCTCCATCACCAAATTTCATGTTTCTTCGTCAGTAAGCCTCATAGTTAAAAGACTTTAAATGAATGACAAATATTTTAGGTTTTTTCTTCATCATTTCAAAAAATTAGGTTTTTTTATCACTAAGAACCAAACATAATAGACTATTGTATGTGTAAAAAATTAATTATATTTTATTTTTCAAATCCAACATAAAATTTTAGGTTTTTCCCCACTAAAAAACAAAAATAAAAGACTATAGTCCATGACATATATTTTATATAATATAGGTAAAAATTAATATTAAATAATGAATCTCAAACTTATTTATATTTACCTTTTTCACATTGAACTATGGTAAATTAGATGTAAATATATTCAATATGTTTCTTCTCCATCACCAAATTTCATGTTTCTTCGTCAGTAAGCCACAGAGTTAAAAAACAATAAATGAATGACAAATATTTTAGGTTTTTTCTTCACCATCCCAAAGTCTTAGGTTTTTTTTTATCACTAAGAATGAAACATAATAGACTATAGTAGGTGTAAAAAATTAATTATATTTCATTTTTCAACTCCAACCTAAAATTTTATGTTTATCCCCACTAAAAAACAAAGATAAAAGACTATAGTCCATGACATATATTTTATATAATATAGGTAAAAATTAAAATTAAATAATGAATCTCAAACTTATTTATATTTACTTTTTAACATTGAACTATGGCAAATTAGATGTAAATATATTCAATATGTTTCTTCTCCATCACCAAATTTCATGTTTCTTCGTCAGTAAGCCACAGAGTTTAAAAACTATAAATGAATGACAAATATTTTAGGTTTTTTCTTCACCATCCCAAAGTCTTAGGTTTTTTTTATCTCTAAGAACGAAACATAATAGACTATAGTAGGTGTAAAAAATTATGTATATTTCATTTTTCAACTCCAAACTAAAATTTTATGTTTATCCCCACTAAAAAACAAAGATAAAAGACTATAGTCCATGACATATATTTTATATAATATAGGTAAAAATTAAAATTAAATAATGAATCTCAAACTTATTTATATTTAACTTTTTCACATTGAATTATGGTAAATTAGATGTAAATATATTCAATATGTTTCTTTTCCATCACCAAATTTCATGTTTTTTCGTCAGTAAGCAACATAGTTAAAAGACTATAAATGAATGACATATATTTTAGGTTTTTTCTTCACTATCCCAAAGTCTTAGGTTTTTTTATCACTAAGAACAGTACATAATAGACTATAGTAGGAGTACAAAATTAATTATATTTTATGTTTCAACTCAAACATAAAATTTTATGTTTTTCGCCAATAAAAAACAAAGATAAAAGACTATAGTCCATGACATATATTTTATGTAATATAGGTAAGAATTAAAATTAAATAATGAAGCTCAAACTTATTTATATTTACCTTTTTCACATTGAACTATGGTAAATTATATGTAAATATATTCGATATGTTTCTTCTCCATCACCAAATTTCATGTTTCTTCGTCAGTAAGCCACAGAGTTAAAAGACTATAAATGAATGACAAATATTTTAGGTTTTTTCTTCATCATCCCAAAGTATTAGGTTTTTTTTATCACTAAGAACCAAACATAATAGACTATTGTATGTGTAAAAAATTAATTATATTTTATTTTTCAAATCCAACATAAAATTTTAGGTTTTTCCCCACTAAAAAACAAAGATAAAAGACTATAGTCCATGACATATATTTTATATAATATAGGTAAAATTAAAAATTAAATAATGAATCTCAAACTTATTTATATTTACCTTTTTCACATTGAACTATGGTAAATTAGATGTTAATATATTCAATATGTTTCTTCTCCATCACAAAATTTCAAGTTTCTTCGTCACTAAGCCACAGAGTTAAAAACCAATAATTGAATGACAAATATTTTAGGTTTTTTCTTCACCATCCGAAAGTCTTAGGTTTTTTTATCACTAAGAACCAAACATAATAGACTATAGTAGGTGTAAAAAATTAATTATATTTCATTTTTCAACTCCAAACTAAAATTTTATGTTTATCCCCACTAAAAAACAAAGATAAAAGACTATAGTCCATGACATATATTTTATATAATATAGGTAAAAATTAAAATTAAATAATGAAGCTCAAACTTATTTATATTAACCTTTTTCACATTGAACTATGGTAAATTAGATGTTAATATATTCAATATGTTTCTTCTCCATCACAAAATTTCAAGTTTCTTCGTCACTAAGCCACAGAGTTAAAAACCAATAATTGAATGACAAATATTTTAGGTTTTTTCTTCACCATCCGAAAGTCTTAGGTTTTTTTATCACTAAGAACCAAACATAATAGACTATAGTAGGTGTAAAAAATTAATTATATTTCATTTTTCAACTCCAAACTAAAATTTTATGTTTATCCCCACTAAAAAACAAAGATAAAAGACTATAGTCCATGACATATATTTTATATAATATAGGTAAAAATTAAAATTAAATAATGAATCTAAAACTTATTTATATTTAACTTTTTCACATTGAATTATGGTAAATTAGATGTAAATATATTCAATATGTTTCTTCTCCATCACCAAATTTCATGTTTCTTCGTCAGTAAGCAACATAGTTAAAAGACTATAAATGAATGACATATATTTTAGGTTTTTTCTTCACTATCCCAAAGTCTTAGGTTTTTTTATCACTAAGAACCGTACATAATAGACTATAGTAGGTGTAAAAAATTAATTATATTTTATGTTTCAACTCAAACATAAAATTTTATGTTTTTCCCCACTAAAAAACAAAGATAAAAGACTATAGTCCATGACATATATTTTATATAATATAGGTAAAAATTAAAATTAAATAATGAACCTCAAACGTATTTATATTTAACTTTTTCACATTGAATTATGGCAAATTAGATGTAAATATATTCAATATGTTTCTTCTCCATCACCAAATTTCATGTTTCTTCGTCAGTAAGCCTCATAGTTAAAAGACTTTAAATGAATGACAAATATTTTAGGTTTTTTCTTCATCATCCCAAAGTATTAGGTTTTTTTATCACTAAGAACCAAACATAATAGACTATTGTATGTGTAAAAAATTAATTATATTTCATTTTTCAACTCCAACCTAAAATTTTATGTTTATCCCCACTAAAAAACAAAGATAAAAGACTATAGTCCATGACATATATTTTATATAATATAGGTAAAAATTAAAATTAAATAATGAATCTCAAACTTGTTTATATTTAACTTCTTCACATTGAATTATGGTAAATTAGATGTAAATATATTCAATATGTTTCTTCTCCATCACCAAATTTCATGTTTCTTCGTCAGTAAGCCTCAGAGTTAAAAGACTATAAATGAATGACAAATATTTTAGGTTTTTTCTTCACCATGCCAAAGTCTTAGGTTTTTTTTATCACTAAGCACCATACATAATAGACTATAGTAGGTGTAAAAAATAAATTATATTTTATTTTTCAACTCCAACAAGTTTTTTTAGGTTTTCCCCACTAAAAAACAAAGATAAAAGACTATAGTCAATGACATATATTTTATGTAATATAGGTAAAAATTAAAATTAAATAATGAAGCTCAAACTTATTTATATTAACCTTTTTCACATTGAATTGTGGTAAATTATATGTAAATATATTCGATATGTTTCTTCTCCATCACCAAATTTCATGTTTCTTCGCCAGTAAGCAACATAGTTAAAAGACTATAAATGAATGACAAATATTTTAGGTTTTTTCTTCATGATCCCAAAGTCTTAGGTTTTTTTTATCACTAAGCACCGTACATAAGAGACTATAGTAGGTGTAAAAAGTTAATTATATTTTATTTTTCAACTCCAACATAAACTTTTATGTTTTTCCCCACTAAAAACCAAAGATAAAAGACTATAGTCCATGCCATATATTTTATATAATATAGGTAAAAATTAAAATTAAATAATGAAGCTCAAACATATTAGTATTTAACTTTTTCACATTGAATTATGGCAAATTAGATGTAAATATATTCAATATGTTTCTTCTCCATCACCAAATTTCATGTTTCTTCGTCAGTAAGCCTCATAGTTAAAAGACTTTAAATGAATGACAAATATTTTAGGTTTTTTCTTCATCATCCCAAAGTATTAGGTTTTTTTATCACTAAGAACCAAACATAATAGACTATTGTATGTGTAAAAAATTAATTATATTTTATTTTTCAAATCCAACATAAAATTTTAGGTTTTTCCCCACTAAAAAACAAAGATAAAAAACTATAGTCCATGACATATATTTTATATAATATAGGTAAAAATTAAAATTAAATAATGAATCTCAAACTTATTTATATTTACCTTTTTCACATTGAACTATGGTAAATTAGATGTAAATATATTCAATATGTTTCTTCTCCATCACCAAATTTCATGTTTCTTCGTCAGTAAGCCACAGAGTTAAAAAACAATAAATGAATGACAAATATTTTAGGTTTTTTCTTCACCATCCCAAAGTCTTAGTTTTTTCATCACTAAGAACTAAACATAATAGACTATAATTGGTGTAAAAAATTAATTATATTTTATTTTTCAAATCCATCATAAAATTTTAGGTTTTTCCCCACAAAAAAACAAAGATAAAAGGCAATACTCCATGACATATATTTTATATAATATAGGTAAAAAATAAAAATTAAATAATGAATCTAAAACTTATGTATATTTAACTTTTTCACATTGAATTATGGTAAATTAGATGTAAATATATTCAATATGTTTCTTCTCCATCACCAAATTTCATGTTTCTTCGTCAGTAAGCCTCATAGTTAAAAGACTTTAAATGAATGACAAATATTTTAGGTTTTTTCTTCATCATCCCAAAGTATTAGGTTTTTTTATCACTAAGAACCAAATATAATAGACTATTGTATGTGTAAAAAATTAATTATATTTTATTTTTCAAATCCAACATAAAATTTTAGGTTTTTCCCCACTAAAAAACAAAAATAAAAGACTATAGTCCATGACATATATTTTATATAATATAGGTAAAAATTAATATTAAATAATGAATCTCAAACTTATTTATATTTACCTTTTTCACATTGAACTATGGTAAATTAGATGTAAATATATTCAATATGTTTCTTCTCCATCACCAAATTTCATGTTTCTTCGTCAGTAAGCCACAGAGTTAAAAAACAATAAATGAATGACAAATATTTTAGGTTTTTTCTTCACCATCCCAAAGTCTTAGGTTTTTTTTATCACTAAGAACGAAACATAATAGACTATAGTAGGTGTAAAAAATTAATTATATTTCATTTTTCAACTCCAACCTAAAATTTTATGTTTATCCCCACTAAAAAACAAAGATAAAAGACTATAGTCCATGACATATATTTTATATAATATAGGTAAAAATTAAAATTAAATAATAAATCTCAAACTTATTTATATTTACTTTTTAACATTGAACTATGGCAAATTAGATGTAAATATATTCAATATGTTTCTTCTCCATCACCAAATTTCATGTTTCTTCGTCAGTAAGCCACAGAGTTTAAAAACTATAAATGAATGACAAATATTTTAGGTTTTTTCTTCACCATCCCAAAGTCTTAGGTTTTTTTTATCTCTAAGAACGAAACATAATAGACTATAGTAGGTGTAAAAAATTATGTATATTTCATTTTTCAACTCCAAACTAAAATTTTATGTTTATCCCCACTAAAAAACAAAGATAAAAGACTATAGTCCATGACATATATTTTATATAATATAGGTAAAAATTAAAATTAAATAATGAATCTCAAACTTATTTATATTTAACTTTTTCACATTGAATTATGGTAAATTAGATGTAAATATATTCAATATGTTTCTTTTCCATCACCAAATTTCATGTTTTTCGTCAGTAAGCAACATAGTTAAAAGACTATAAATGAATGACATATATTTTAGGTTTTTTCTTCACTATCCCAAAGTCTTAGGCTTTTTTATCACTAAGAACAGTACATAATAGACTATAGTAGGAGTAAAAAATTAATTATATTTTATGTTTCAACTCAAACATAAAATTTTATGTTTTTCCCCAATAAAAAACAAAGATAAAAGACTATAGTCCATGACATATATTTTATGTAATATAGGTAAGAATTAAAATTAAATAATGAAGCTCAAACTTATTTATATTTACCTTTTTCACATTGAACTATGGTAAATTATATGTAAATATATTCGATATGTTTCTTCTCCATCACCAAATTTCATGTTTCTTCGTCAGTAAGCCACAGAGTTAAAAGACTATAAATGAATGACAAATATTTTAGGTTTTTTCTTCATCATCCCAAAGTATTAGGTTTTTTTTTATCACTAAGAACCAAACATAATAGACTATTGTATGTGTAAAAAATTAATTATATTTTATTTTTCAAATCCAACATAAAATTTTAGGTTTTTCCCCACTAAAAAACAAAGATAAAAGACTATAGTCCATGACATATATTTTATATAATATAGGTAAAATTAAAAATTAAATAATGAATCTCAAACTTATTTATATTTACCTTTTTCACATTGAACTATGGTAAATTAGATGTTAATATATTCAATATGTTTCTTCTCCATCACAAAATTTCAAGTTTCTTCGTCACTAAGCCACAGAGTTAAAAACCAATAATTGAATGACAAATATTTTAGGTTTTTTCTTCACCATCCGAAAGTCTTAGGTTTTTTTATCACTAAGAACCAAACATAATAGACTATAGTAGGTGTAAAAAATTAATTATATTTCATTTTTCAACTCCAAACTAAAATTTTATGTTTATCCCCACTAAAAAACAAAGATAAAAGACTATAGTCCATGACATATATTTTATATAATATAGGTAAAAATTAAAATTAAATAATGAATCTAAAACTTATTTATATTTAACTTTTTCACATTGAATTATGGTAAATTAGATGTAAATATATTCAATATGTTTCTTCTCCATCACCAAATTTCATGTTTCTTCGTCAGTAAGCAACATAGTTAAAAGACTATAAATGAATGACATATATTTTAGGTTTTTTCTTCACTATCCCAAAGTCTTAGGTTTTTTTATCACTAAGAACCGTACATAATAGACTATAGTAGGTGTAAAAAATTAATTATATTTTATGTTTCAACTCAAACATAAAATTTTATGTTTTTCCCCACTAAAAAACAAAGATAAAAGACTATAGTCCATGACATATATTTTATATAATATAGGTAAAAATTAAAATTAAATAATGAACCTCAAACGTATTTATATTTAACTTTTTCACATTGAATTATGGTAAATTAGATGTAAATATATTCAATATGTTTCTTTTCCATTACCAAATTTCATGTTTCTTCGTCAGTAAGCCACAGAGTTAAAAAACCATAAATGAATGACAAATATTTTAGGTTTTTTCTTCACCATGCCAAAGTCTTAGGTTTTTTTATCACTAAGAATGAAACATAATAGACTATAGTAGGTGTAAAAAATTAATTATATTTCATTTTTCAACTCCAACCTAAAATTTTATGTTTATCCCCACTAAAAAACAAAGATAAAAGACTATAGTCCATGACATATATTTTATATAATATAGGTAAAAATTAAAATTAAATTATGAATCTCAAACTTGTTTATATTTAACTTCTTCACATTGAATTATGGTAAATTAGATGTAAATATATTCAATATGTTTCTTCTCCATCACCAAATTTCATGTTTCTTCGTCAGTAAGCCTCAGAGTTAAAAGACTATAAATGAATGACAAATATTTTAGGTTTTTTCTTCACCATGCCAAAGTCTTAGGTTTTTTTTTATCACTAAGCACCATACATAATAGACTATAGTAGGTGTAAAAAATAAATTATATTTTATTTTTCAACTCCAACAAGTTTTTTTAGGTTTTCCCCACTAAAAAACAAAGATAAAAGACTATAGTCAATGACATATATTTTATGTAATATAGGTAAAAATTAAAATTAAATAATGAAGCTCAAACTTATTTATATTAACCTTTTTCACATTGAATTGTGGTAAATTATATGTAAATATATTCGATATGTTTCTTCTCCATCACCAAATTTCATGTTTCTTCGCCAGTAAGCAACATAGTTAAAAGACTATAAATGAATGACAAATATTTTAGGTTTTTTCTTCATGATCCCAAAGTCTTAGGTTTTTTCTATCACTAAGCACCGTACATAAGAGACTATAGTAGGTGTAAAAAGTTAATTATATTTTATTTTTCAACTCCAACATAAACTTTTATGTTTTTCCCCACTAAAAACCAAAGATAAAAGACTATAGTCCATGACATATATTTTATATAATATAGGTAAAAATTAAAATTAAATAATGAAGCTCAAACATATTAGTATTTAACTTTTTCACATTGAATTATGGCAAATTAGATGTAAATATATTCAATATGTTTCTTCTCCATCACCAAATTTCATGTTTCTTCGTCAGTAAGCCTCATAGTTAAAGGACTTTAAATGAATGACAAATATTTTAGGTTTTTTCTTCATCATCCCAAAGTATTAGGTTTTTTTATCACTAAGAACCAAACATAATAGACTATTGTATGTGTAAAAAATTAATTATATTTTATTTTTCAAATCCAACATAAAATTTTAGGTTTTTCCCCACTAAAAAATAAAGATAAAAAACTATAGTCCATGACATATATTTTATATAATATAGGTAAAAATTAAAATTAAATAATGAATCTCAAACTTATTTATATTTACCTTTTTCACATTGAACTATGGTAAATTAGATGTAAATATATTCAATATGTTTCTTCTCCATCACCAAATTTCATGTTTCTTCGTCAGTAAGCCACAGAGTTAAAAAACAATAAATGAATGACAAATATTTTAGGTTTTTTCTTCACCATCCCAAAGTCTTAGGTTTTTTCATCACTAAGAACGAAACATAATAGACTATAGTTGGTGTAAAAAATTAGTTATATTTTATTTTTCAAATCCAACATAAAATTTTAGGTTTTTCCCCACTAAAAAATAAAGATAAAAGGCTATACTCCATGACATATATTTTATATAATATAGGTAAAAATAAAAATTAAATAATGAATCTAAAACTTATGTATATTTAACTTTTTCACATTGAATTATGGTAAATTAGATGTAAATATATTCAATATGTTTCTTCTTCATCACCAAATTTCATGTTTCTTCGTCAGTAAGCCTCATAGTTAAAAGACTTTAAATGAATGACAAATATTTTAGGTTTTTTCTTCATCATCCCAAAGTATTAGGTTTTTTTATCACTAAGAACCAAACATAATAGACTATTGTATGTGTAAAAAATTAATTATATTTTATTTTTCAAATCCAACATAAAATTTTAGGTTTTTCCCCACTAAAAAACAAAAATAAAAGACTATAGTCCATGACATATATTTTATATAATATAGGTAAAAATTAATATTAAATAATGAATCTCAAACTTATTTATATTTACCTTTTTCACATTGAACTATGGTAAATTAGATGTAAATATATTCAATATGTTTCTTCTCCATCACCAAATTTCATGTTTCTTCGTCAGTAAGCCACAGAGTTAAAAAACAATAAATGAATGACAAATATTTTAGGTTTTTTCTTCACCATCCCAAAGTCTTAGGTTTTTTTTATCACTAAGAACGAAACATAATAGACTATAGTAGGTGTAAAAAATTAATTATATTTCATTTTTCAACTCCAACCTAAAATTTTATGTTTATCCCCACTAAAAAACAAAGATAAAAGACTATAGTCCATGACATATATTTTATATAATATAGGTAAAAATTAAAATTAAATAATGAATTTCAAACTTATTTATATTTACTTTTTAACATTGAACTATGGCAAATTTGATGTAAATATATTCAATATGTTTCTTCTCCATCACCAAATTTCATGTTTCTTCGTCAGTAAGCCACAGAGTTTAAAAACTATAAATGAATGACAAATATTTTAGGTTTTTTCTTCACCATCCCAAAGTCTTAGGTTTTTTTTATCTCTAAGAACGAAACATAATAGACTATAGTAGGTGTAAAAAATTATGTATATTTGATTTTTTCAACTCCAAACTAAAATTTAATGTTTATCCCCACTAAAAAACAAAGATAAAAGACTATAGTCCGTGACATATATTTTATATAATATAGGTAAAAATTAAAATTAAATAATGAAGCTCAAACGTATTTATATTTAATTTTTTCACATTGAATTATGGCAAATTAGATGTAAATATATTCAATATGTTTCTTCTCCATCACCGAATTTCATGTTTCTTCGTCAGTAAGCAACATAGTTAAAAGACTATAAATGAATGACATATATTTTAGGTTTTTTCTTCACTATCCCAAAGTCTTAGGTTTTTTTATCACTAAGAACCGTACATAATAGACTATAGTAGGTGTAAAAAATTAATTATATTTTATGTTTCAACTCAAACATAAAATTTTATGTTTTTCCCCACTAAAAAACAAAGATAAAAGACTATAGTCCATGACATATATTTTATATAATATAGGTAAAAATTAAAATTAAATAATGAACCTCAAACGTATTTATATTTAACTTTTTCACATTGAATTATGGTAAATTAGATGTAAATATATTCAATATGTTTCTTTTCCATTACCAAATTTCATGTTTCTTCGTCAGTAAGCCACAGAGTTAAAAAACCATAAATGAATGACAAATATTTTAGGTTTTTTCTTCACCATGCCAAAGTCTTAGGTTTTTTTATCACTAAGAATGAAACATAATAGACTATAGTAGGTGTAAAAAATTAATTATATTTCATTTTTCAACTCCAACCTAAAATTTTATGTTTATCCCCACTAAAAAACAAAGATAAAAGACTATAGTCCATGACATATATTTTATATAATATAGGTAAAAATTAAAATTAAATTATGAATCTCAAACTTGTTTATATTTAACTTCTTCACATTGAATTATGGTAAATTAGATGTAAATATATTCAATATGTTTCTTCTCCATCACCAAATTTCATGTTTCTTCGTCAGTAAGCCTCAGAGTTAAAAGACTATAAATGAATGACAAATATTTTAGGTTTTTTCTTCACCATGCCAAAGTCTTAGGTTTTTTTTTATCACTAAGCACCATACATAATAGACTATAGTAGGTGTAAAAAATAAATTATATTTTATTTTTCAACTCCAACAAGTTTTTTTAGGTTTTCCCCACTAAAAAACAAAGATAAAAGACTATAGTCAATGACATATATTTTATGTAATATAGGTAAAAATTAAAATTAAATAATGAAGCTCAAACTTATTTATATTAACCTTTTTCACATTGAATTGTGGTAAATTATATGTAAATATATTCGATATGTTTCTTCTCCATCACCAAATTTCATGTTTCTTCGCCAGTAAGCAACATAGTTAAAAGACTATAAATGAATGACAAATATTTTAGGTTTTTTCTTCATGATCCCAAAGTCTTAGGTTTTTTTTATCACTAAGCACCGTACATAAGAGACTATAGTAGGTGTAAAAAGTTAATTATATTTTATTTTTCAACTCCAACATAAACTTTTATGTTTTTCCCCACTAAAAACCAAAGATAAAAGACTATAGTCCATGACATATATTTTATATAATATAGGTAAAAATTAAAATTAAATAATGAAGCTCAAACATATTAGTATTTAACTTTTTCACATTGAATTATGGCAAATTAGATGTAAATATATTCAATATGTTTCTTCTCCATCACCAAATTTCATGTTTCTTCGTCAGTAAGCCTCATAGTTAAAGGACTTTAAATGAATGACAAATATTTTAGGTTTTTTCTTCATCATCCCAAAGTATTAGGTTTTTTTATCACTAAGAACCAAACATAATAGACTATTGTATGTGTAAAAAATTAATTATATTTTATTTTTCAAATCCAACATAAAATTTTAGGTTTTTCCCCACTAAAAAATAAAGATAAAAAACTATAGTCCATGACATATATTTTATATAATATAGGTAAAAATTAAAATTAAATAATGAATCTCAAACTTATTTATATTTACCTTTTTCACATTGAACTATGGTAAATTAGATGTAAATATATTCAATATGTTTCTTCTCCATCACCAAATTTCATGTTTCTTCGTCAGTAAGCCACAGAGTTAAAAAACAATAAATGAATGACAAATATTTTAGGTTTTTTCTTCACCATCCCAAAGTCTTAGGTTTTTTCATCACTAAGAACGAAACATAATAGACTATAGTTGGTGTAAAAAATTAGTTATATTTTATTTTTCAAATCCAACATAAAATTTTAGGTTTTTCCCCACTAAAAAATAAAGATAAAAGGCTATACTCCATGACATATATTTTATATAATATAGGTAAAAATAAAAATTAAATAATGAATCTAAAACTTATGTATATTTAACTTTTTCACATTGAATTATGGTAAATTAGATGTAAATATATTCAATATGTTTCTTCTTCATCACCAAATTTCATGTTTCTTCGTCAGTAAGCCTCATAGTTAAAAGACTTTAAATGAATGACAAATATTTTAGGTTTTTTCTTCATCATCCCAAAGTATTAGGTTTTTTTATCACTAAGAACCAAACATAATAGACTATTGTATGTGTAAAAAATTAATTATATTTTATTTTTCAAATCCAACATAAAATTTTAGGTTTTTCCCCACTAAAAAACAAAAATAAAAGACTATAGTCCATGACATATATTTTATATAATATAGGTAAAAATTAATATTAAATAATGAATCTCAAACTTATTTATATTTACCTTTTTCACATTGAACTATGGTAAATTAGATGTAAATATATTCAATATGTTTCTTCTCCATCACCAAATTTCATGTTTCTTCGTCAGTAAGCCACAGAGTTAAAAAACAATAAATGAATGACAAATATTTTAGGTTTTTTCTTCACCATCCCAAAGTCTTAGGTTTTTTTTATCACTAAGAACGAAACATAATAGACTATAGTAGGTGTAAAAAATTAATTATATTTCATTTTTCAACTCCAACCTAAAATTTTATGTTTATCCCCACTAAAAAACAAAGATAAAAGACTATAGTCCATGACATATATTTTATATAATATAGGTAAAAATTAAAATTAAATAATGAATTTCAAACTTATTTATATTTACTTTTTAACATTGAACTATGGCAAATTTGATGTAAATATATTCAATATGTTTCTTCTCCATCACCAAATTTCATGTTTCTTCGTCAGTAAGCCACAGAGTTTAAAAACTATAAATGAATGACAAATATTTTAGGTTTTTTCTTCACCATCCCAAAGTCTTAGGTTTTTTTTATCTCTAAGAACGAAACATAATAGACTATAGTAGGTGTAAAAAATTATGTATATTTGATTTTTTCAACTCCAAACTAAAATTTAATGTTTATCCCCACTAAAAAACAAAGATAAAAGACTATAGTCCGTGACATATATTTTATATAATATAGGTAAAAATTAAAATTAAATAATGAAGCTCAAACGTATTTATATTTAATTTTTTCACATTGAATTATGGCAAATTAGATGTAAATATATTCAATATGTTTCTTCTCCATCACCGAATTTCATGTTTCTTCGTCAGTAAGCCACAGAGTTAAAAGACGATAAATAAATGACAAATATTTTAGGTGTTTTCTTCACCATGCCAAAGTCTTAGGTTTTTTTATCACTAAGCACCATACATAATAGACTATAGTAGGTGTAAAAAATAAAATATATTTTATTTTTCAACTCCAAAAAAAAATTTTAGGTTTTCCCCACTAAAAAACAAAAGTAAAAGACTATAGTCAATCACATATATTTTATGTAATATAGGTAAAAATTAAAATTAAATAATGAAGCTCAAACTTATTTATATTTACCTTTTTCACATTGAATTATGGTAAATTATATGTAAATATATTCGATATGTTTCTTCTCCATCACCAAATTTCATGTTTCTTCGCCAGTAAGCAACATAGTTAAAAGACAATAAATGAATGACAAATATTTTAGGTTTTTGCTTCTCCATCCCAAAGTCTTAGGTTTTTTTTATCACCAAGCACCGTACATAAGAGACTATAGTAGGTGTAAAAAGTTAATAATATTTTATTTTTCAACTCCAACATAAAATATTTGGTTTTTCCCCACTAAAAAACAAAGAAAAAAGACTATAGTCCATGACATATATTTTATATAATATAGGTAAAAATTAATATTAAATAATGAATCTCAAACTTATTTATATTTACTTTTTAACATTGAACTATGGTAAATTAGATGTAAATATATTCAATATGTTTCTTCTCCATCACCAAATTTCATGTTTCTTCATCAGTAAGCCACAGAGTTTAAAAACTATAAATGAATGACAAATATTTTAGGTTTTTTCTTCACCATCCCAAAGTCTTAGGTTTTTTTATCACTAAGAACGAAACATAATAGACTATAGTAGGTGTAAAAAATTAATTATATTTCATTTTTCAACTCCAAACTAAAATTTTATGTTTATCCCCACTAAAAAACAAAGATAAAAGACTATAGTCCGTGACATATATTTTATATAATATAGGTAAAAATTAAAATTAAATAATGAATCTCAAACTTATTTATATTTAACTTTTTCACATTGAATTATGGTAAATTAGATGTAAATATATTCAATATGTTTCTTCTCCATCACCAAATTTCATGTTTCTTCGTCAGTAAGCAACATAGTTAAAAGACTATAAATGAATGACATATATTTTAGGTTTTTTCTTCACTATCCCAAAGTCTTAGGTTTTTTTATCACTAAGAACCATACATAATAGACTATAGTAGGAGTAAAAAATTAATTATATTTTATGTTTCAACTCAAACATAAAATTTTATGTTTTTCCCCACTAAAAAACAAAGATAAAGGACTATAGTCCATGACATATATTTTATATAATATAGGTAAAAATTAAAATTAAATAATGAAGGTCAAACATATTTATATTTAATTTTTTCACATTGAATTATGGCAAATTAGATGTAAATATATTCAATATGTTTCTTCTCCATCACCGAATTTCATGTTTCTTCGTCAGTAAGCCACAAAGTTAAAAGACGATAAATAAATGACAAATATTTTAGGTGTTTTCTTCACCATGCCAAAGTCTTAGGTTTTTTTATCACTAAGCACCATACATAATAGACTATAGTAGGTGTAAAAAATAAATTATATTTTATTTTTCAACTCCAAAAAAAAATTTTAGGTTTTCCCCACTAAAAAACAAAAGTAAAAGACTATAGTCAATGACATATATTTTATGTAATATAGGTAAAAATTAAAATTAAATAATGAAGCTCAAACTTATTTATATTTACCTTTTTCACATTGAATTATGGTAAATTATATGTAAATATATTCGATATGTTTCTTCTCCATTACCAAATTTCATGTTTCTTCGCCAGTAAGCAACATAGTTAAAAGACAATAAATGAATGACAAATATTTTAGGTTTTTGCTTCTCCATCCCAAAGTCTTAGGTTTTTTTTATCACAAAGCACCGTACATAAGAGACTATAGTAGGTGTAAAAAGTTAATAATATTTTATTTTTCAACAACATAAAATATTAGGTTTTTCCCCACTAAAAAACAAAGAAAAAAGACTATAGTCCATGACATATATTTTATATAATATAGGTAAAAATTAATATTAAATAATGAATCTCAAACTTATTTATATTTACTTTTTAACATTGAACTATGGTAAATTAGATGTAAATATATTCAATATGTTTCTTCTCCATCACCAAATTTCATGTTTCTTCATCAGTAAGCCACAGAGTTTAAAAACTATAAATGAATGACAAATATTTTAGGTTTTTTCTTCACCATCCCAAAGTCTTAGGTTTTTTTATCACTAAGAACGAAACATAATAGACTATAGTAGGTGTAAAAAATTAATTATATTTCATTTTTCAACTCCAAACTAAAATTTTATGTTTATCCCCACTAAAAAACAAAGATAAAAGACTATAGTCCGTGACATATATTTTATATAATATAGGTAAAAATTAAAATTAAATAATGAATCTCAAACTTATTTATATTTAACTTTTTCACATTCAATTATGGTAAATTAGATGTAAATATATTCAATATGTTTCTTCTCCATCACCAAATTTCATGTTTCTTCGTCAGTAAGCAACATAGTTAAAAGACTATAAATGAATGACATATATTTTAGGTTTTTTCTTCACTATCCCAAAGTCTTAGGTTTTTTTATCACTAAGAACCATACATAATAGACTATAGTAGGAGTAAAAAATTAATTATATTTTATGTTTCAACTCAAACATAAAATTTTATGTTTTTCCCCACTAAAAAACAAAGATAAAAGACTATAGTCCATGACATATATTTTATATAATATAGGTAAAAATTAAAATTAAATAATGAAGCTCAAACATATTTATATTTAATTTTTTCACGTTGAATTATGGCAAATTAGATGTAAATATATTCAATATGTTTCTTCTCCATCACCGAATTTCATGTTTCTTCGTCAGTAAGCCACAGAGTTAAAAGACGATAAATAAATGACAAATATTTTAGGTGTTTTCTTCACCATGCCAAAGTCTTAGGTTTTTTTTATCACTAAGCACCATACATAATAGACTATAGTAGGTGTAAAAAATAAATTATATTTTATTTTTCAACTCCAAAAAAAAATTTTAGGTTTTCCCCACTAAAAAACAAAAGTAAAAGAATATAGTCAATGACATATATTTTATGTAATATAGGTAAAAATTAAAATTAAATAATGAAGCTCAAACTTATTTATATTTACCTTTTTCACATTGAATTATGGTAAATTATATGTAAATATATTCGATATGTTTCTTCTCCATCACCAAATTTCATGTTTCTTCGCCAGTAAGCAACATAGTTAAAAGACAATAAATGAATGACAAATATTTTAGGTTTTTGCTTCTCCATCCAAAGTCTTAGGTTTTTTTTATCACCAAGCACCGTACATAAGAGACTATAGTAGGTGTAAAAAGTTAATAATATTTTATTTTTCAACTCCAACATAAAATATTAGGTTTTTCCCCACTAAAAAACAAAGATAAAAGACTATAGTCCATGACATATATTTTATATAATATAGGTAAAAATTAATATTAAATAATGAATCTCAAACTTATTTATATTTACCTTTTTCACATTGAACTATGGTAAATTAGATATAAATATATTCAATATGTTTTTTCTCCATCACCAAATTTCATGTTTCTTCGTCAGTAAGCCACAGAGTTAAAAAAAAATAAATGAATGACAAATATTTTAGGTTTTTTCTTCACCATCCCGAAGTATTAGGTTTTTTTATCACTAAGAACCAAACATAATAGACTATAGTAGGTGTAAAAAATTAATTATATTTCATTTTTCAACTACAACCTAAAATTTTATGTTTATCCCCACTAAAAAACAAAGATAAAAGACTATAGTCCATGACATATATTTTATATAATATAGGTAAAATTTAAAATTAAATAATGAATCTCAAAATTATTTATATTTACTTTTTAACATTGAACTATGGTAAATTAGATGTAAATATATTCAATATGTTTCTTCTCCATCACCAAATTTCATGTTTCTTCGTTAGTAAGCCACAGAGTTTAAAAACTATAAATGAATGACAAATATTTTAGGTTTTTTCTTCACCATCCCAAAGTCTTAGGTTTTTTATCACTAAGCACCATACATAATATACTATAGTAGGTGTAATAAATTAATTATATTTTATTTTTCAACTCCAAAATAAAATTTTAGGTTTTTCCCTACTAAAAAACAAAGATAAAAGACTATAGTCCATGACATATATTTTATATAATATAGGTAAAAATTAAAATTAAATAATGAAGCTCAAACTTATTTATATTTAACTTTTTCACATTGAATTATGGTAAATTAGATGTAAATATATTCAATATGTTTCTTTTCCATCACCAAATTTCATGTTTCTTCGTCAGTAAGCCACATAGTTAAAAGACTATAAATGAATGACATATATTTTAGGTTTTTTCTTCACTATCCCAAAGTCTTAGGTTTTTTTATCACTAAGAACGAAACATAATAGACTATAGTAGGAGTAAAAAATTAATTATATTTTATGTTTCAACTCAAACATAAAATTTTATGTTTATCCCCAATAAAAAACAAAGATAAAAGACTATAGTCCGTGACATATATTTTATATAATATAGGTAAAAATTAAAATTAAATAATGAATCTCAAACTTATTTACATTTAACTTTTTCACATTGAATTATGGCAAATTAGATGTAAATATATTCAATATGTTTCTTCTCCATCACCAAATTTCATGTTTCTTCGTCAGTAAGCAACATAGTTAAAAGACTATAAATAAATGACAAATATTTTAGGTGTTTTCTTCACCATGCCAAAGTCTTAGGTGTTTTTTATCACTAAGCAACATACATAATAGACTATAGTAGGTGTAAAAAATAAATTATATTTTATTTTTCAACTCCAACAAAAAAGTTTAGGTTTTCCCCACTAAAAAACAAAAGTAAAAGACTATAGTCAATGACATATATTTTATGTAATATAGGTAAAAATTAAAATTAAATAATGAAGCTCAAACTTATTTATATTTACCTTTTTCACATTGAATTATGGTAAATTATATGTAAATATATTCGATATGTTTCTTCTCCATCACCAAATTTCATGTTTCTTCGCCAGTAAGCAACATAGTTAAAAGACTATAAATGAATGACAAATATTTTAGGTTTTTTCTTCACGATCCCAAAGTCTTAGGTTTTTTTATCACTAAGCACCGTACATAAGAGACTATAGTAGGTGTAAAAAGTTAATTATCTTTTATTTTTCAACTCCAACATAAAATTTTAGGTTCTTCCCCACTAAAAAACAAAGATAAAAGACTATAGTCCATGACATATATTTTATATAATATAGGTAAAAATGAAAATTAAATAATGAAGCTCAAACTTATTTATATTTAACTTTTTCACATTGAATTATGGTAAATTAGATGTAAATATACTCAATATGTTTCTTCTCCATCACAAAATTTCATGTTTCTTCGTCAGTAAGCCACATAGTTAAAAGACTATAAATGAATGACAAATATTTTAGGTTTTTTCTTCACCAACCCAAAGTATTAGGTTTTTTTATCACTAAAAACCAAACATAATAGACTATAGTAGGTGTAAAAAATTAGTTATATTTTATTTTTCAACTCCAACATAAAATTTTAGGTTTTCCCCACTAAAAAACAAAGATAAAAGACTATAGTCAATGACATATATTTTATGTAATATAGGTAAAAATTAAAATTAAATAATGAATCTTAAACTTATTTATATTTACCTTTTTCACATTGAACTATGTTAAATTAGATGTAAATATATTCAATATGTTTCTTTTCCATCACCAAATTTCATGTTTCTTCGTCAGTAAGCCACCGAGTTAAAAAACTATAAATGAATGACAAATATTTTAGGTTTTTTCTTCACCATCCCAAAGTCTTAGGTTTTTTATCACTAAGCATCGTACATAATAGACTATAGTAGGTTAAAATAGTTTAATTATATTTTAGTTTTCAACTTCAACATAAAATTTTAGGTTTTTCCCCACTAAAAAACACAGATAAAAGACTATAGTCCATGACATATATTTTATATAATATAGGTAAAAAATAAAAATAAATAATTAAGCTTAAACGTATTTATATTAAAATTTTTCACATTGAATTATGGTAAAAAAGATGTAAATATATTCATTATGTTTCTTCTCCATCAAAAAATTTGATGTTTCTTCGTCAGTAAGCCACAGAGTTAAAAAACTATAAATGAATGACAAATATTTTAGGTTTTTTCTTCACCATCCCAAAGTCTTAGGTTTTTTTATCACTAAGCACCTTACCTAATAGACTATAATAGGTGTAAAAAGTTATTTATATTTTATTTTTCAACTCCAACATAAAATTTTAAATTTTTCCCCACTAAAAAACAAAGATAAAAGACTATAGTCAATGACATATATTTTATGTAATATAGGTAAAAATTAAAATTAAATAATGAATCTCAAACTTTTTTATATTTACCTTTTTCACATTGAATTATAGTAAATTAGATCTAAATATATTCAATATGTGTCTTTTCCATCACCAAATATCGTGTTTCTTCGTCAGTAAGCCACAGAGTTAAAAAACTATAAATGAATGACAAATATTTTAGGTTTTTTCTTCACCATCCCAAAGTCTTATGTTTTTTTTATCACTAAGCACCATACATAATAGACTATAGTAGGTGTAAAAAGTTAATTATACTTTATTTTTCAACTTCAACTTAAAATTTTAGGTTTTTCCTCACTAAAAAACAAAGATAAAAGACTATAGTCCATGACATATATTTTATATAATATAGGTAAAAATTAAAATTAAATAATGAAGCTCAAACGTATTTATATTTAACTTTTTTACATTGAATTATGGTAAATTAGATGTAAATATATTCGTATGTTTCTTCTCCATCACAAAATTTCATGTTTCTTCATCAGTAAGCCATAGAGTTAAAAAACTACAAATGAATGACAAATATTTTAGGTTTTTTCTTCACCATCCCAAAGTATTAGGTTTTTTTATCACTAAGAACCAAACATAATAGACTATAGTAGGTGTAAAAAATTAATTATATTTTATTTTTCAACTCCAACATAAAAGTTTAGGTTTTCCCCACTAAAAAACAAAGATAAAAGACTATAGTCAATGACATATATTTTATGTAATATAGGTAAAAATTAAAATTGAATAATGAATCTGAAACTTATTTATATTTACCTTTTTCACATTGAACTATGGTAAATTAGATGTAAATATATTCAATATGTTTCTTTTCCATCACCAAATTTCATGTTTCTTCGTCAGTAAGCCACAGAGTTAAAAAACTATAAATGAATGACAAATATTTTAGGTTTTTTCTTCACCATCCCAAAGTCTTATGTTTTTTTTTATCACTAAGCACCATGAATAATAGACTATAGTAGGTGTAAAAAGTTAATTATACTTTATTTTTCAACTTCAACTTAAAATTTTAGGTTTTTCCTCACTAAAAAACAAAGATAAAAGCCTATAGTCCATGACATATATTTTATATAATATAGGTAAAAATTAAAATTAAATAATGAAGCTCAAACGTATTTATATTTAACTTTTTTACATTGAATTATGGTAAATTAGATGTAAATATATTCGTATGTTTCTTCTCCATCACAAAATTTCATGTTTCTTCATCAGTAAGCCACAGAGTTAAAAAACTACAAATGAATGACAAATATTTTAGGTTTTTTCTTCACCATCCCAAAGTATTAGGTTTTTTTATCACTAAGAACCAAACATAATAGACTATAGTAGGTGTAAAAAATTAATTATATTTTATTTTTCAACTCCAACATAAAAGTTTAGGTTTTCCCCACTAAAAAACAAAGATAAAAGACTATAGTCAATGACATATATTTTATGTAATATAGGTAAAAATTAAAATTGAATAATGAATCTGAAACTTATTTATATTTACCTTTTTCACATTGAACTATGGTAAATTAGATGTAAATATATTCAATATGTTTCTTTTCCATCACCAAATTTCATGTTTCTTCGTCAGTAAGCCACAGAGTTAAAAAACTATAAATGAATGACAAATATTTTAGGTTTTTTCTTCACCATCCCAAAGTCTTATGTTTTTTTTTATCACTAAGCACCATGCATAATAGACTATAGTAGGTGTAAAAAGTTAATTATTCTTTATTTTTCAACTTCAACTTAAAATTTTAGGTTTTTCCTCACTAAAAAACAAAGATAAAAGACTATAGTCCATGACATATATTTTATATAATATACGTAAAAATTAAAATTAAATAATGAAGCTCAAACGTATTTATATTTAACTTTTTCACATTGAATTATGGTAAATTAGATGTAAATATATTCGTATGTTTCTTCTCCATCACAAAATTTCACGTTTCTTCATCAGTAAGCCACAGAGTTAAAAAACTACAAATGAATGACAAATATTTTAGGTTTTTTCTTCACCATCCCAAAGTATTAGGTTTTTTTATCACTAATAACCAAACATAATAGACTATAGTAGGTGTAAAAAATTAATTATATTTCATTTTTCAACTCCAACCTAAAATTTTTTGTTTATCCCCACTAAAAAACAAAGATAAAAGACTATAGTCCATGACATATATTTTATATAATATAGGTAAAAATTAAAATTAAATAATGAACCTCAAACATATTTATATTTAACTTTTTCACATTGAATTATGGTAAATTAGATATAAATATATTCAATATGTTTCTTCTCCATCACAAAACTTCATGTTTCTTCATCAGTTAGCCACAGAGTTAAAAGACTATAAATGAATGACAAATATTTTAGGTTTTTTCTTCACGATCCCAAAGTATTAGGTTTTTTAATCACTAAGAGCCAAACATAATAGACTATAGTAGGTGTAAAAAATTAATTATATTTTATTTTTCAACTCCAACATAAAATTTTAGGTTTTCCCCACTAAAAAACAAAGATAAAAGACTATAGTCAATGACATATATTTTATGTAATATAGGTAAAAATTAAAATTAAATAATGAATCTCAAACTTATTTATATTTACCTTTTTCACATTGAATTATAGTAAATTAGATCTAAATATATTCAATATGTTTCTTTTCCATCACCAAATTTCATGTTTCTTCGTCAGTAAGCCACAGAGTTAAAAGACTATAAATGAACGACAAATATTTTAGGTTTTTTCTTCACTATCCCAAAGTCTTAGGTTTTTTTATCACTAAGCACCGTGCATAATAGACTATAGTAGGTGTAAAAAATTAATTATATTTTATTTTTAAACTTCACCATAAAATTTTAGGTTTTTCCCCACTAAAAAACAAAGATAAAAGACTATAGTCAATGTCATATATTTTAAGTAATATAGGTAAAAATTAAAATTAAATAATGAATCTCAAACTTATTTATATTTACCTTTTTCACATTGAATTATAGTAAATTAGATCTAAATATATTCAATATGTTTCTTTTCCATCACCAAATTTCATGTTTCTTCGTCAGTAAGCCACAGAGTTAAAAAACTATAAATGAATGAAAAATATTTTAGGGTTTTTCTTCACCATCCCAAAGTCTTAGGTTTTTTTATCACTAAGAACCAAACATAATAGACTATAGTAGGTGTAAAAAGTTAATTATATTTCATATTTCAACTCCAACCTAAAATTTTAGGTTTATCCCAACTAAAAAACAAAGATAAAAGACTATAGTCCATGACATATATTTTATATAATGTAGGTAAAAATTAAAATTAAATAATGAATCTCAAACTTATTTATATTTAACTTTTTCACATTGAATTATGGTAAATTAGATGTAAATATATTCAATATGTTTCTTCTCCATCACCAAATTTCATGTTTGTTCGTAAGTAAGCAACATAGTTAAAAGACTATAAATGAATGACAAATATTTTAGGTTTTTTCTTCACCATCCCAAAGTCTTAGGTTGTTTTATCACTAAGAACGAGACATAATAGACTATAGTAGGTGTAAAAAATTTATTATATTTTATTTTTAAACTTCAACATAAAATTTTAGGTTTTTCCCTACTAAAAAACAAAGATAAAAGACTATAGCCATGACATATATTTTATATAATATAGGTAAAAATTAAAATTAAATAATGAAGCACAAACGTATTTATATTTAACTTTTTCACATTGAAGTATGGTAAATTAGATGTAAATATATTCAATATGTTTCTTCTCCATAACCAAATTTCATGTTTCTTCGTCAGTAAGCCACAGAGTTAAAAGACTATAAATGAATGACAAATATTTTAGGTTTTTTCTTCACCATGCCAAAGTCTTAGGTTTTTTTTTATCACTAAGCACCATACATAATAGACTATAGTAGGTGTAAAAAATAAATTATATTTTATTTTTCAACTCCAACAAATTTTTTTAGGTTTTCCCCACTAAAAAACAAAGATAAAAGACTATAGTCAATGACATATATTTTATGTAATATAGGTAAAAATTAAAGTTAAATAATGAAGCTCAAACTTATTTATATTTACCTTTTTCACATTGAATTATGGTAAATTATATGTAAATATATTCGATATGTTTCTTCTCCGTCACTAAAATTCATGTTTCTTCGTCAGTAAGCCTCATAGTTAAAAGACTTTAAATGAATGACAAATATTTTAGGTTTTTTCTTCATCATCCCAAAGTATTAGGTTTTTTTATCACTAAGAACCAAACATAATAGACTATTGTATGTGTAAAAAATTAATTATATTTTATTTTTCAAATCCAACATAAAATTTTAGGTTTTTCCCCAATAAAAAACAAAGATAAAAGACTATAGTCCATGACATATATTTTATATAATATAGGTAAAAATCAAAATTAAATAATGAATCTCAAACTTATTTATATTTACCTTTTTCACATTGAACTATGGTAAATTAGATGTAAATATATTTAATATGTTTCTTCTCCATCACCAAATTTCATGTTTCTTCGTCAGTAAGCCACAGAGTTAAAAAACAATAAATGAATGACAAATATTTTAGGTTTTTTCTTCACCATCCCAAAGTCTTAGGTTTTTTATCACTAAGAACGAAACATAATAGACTATAGTAGGTGTAAAAATTAATTATATTTCATTTTTCAACTCCAAACTAAAATTTTATGTTTATCCCCACTAAAAAACAAAGATAAAAGACTATAGCCATGACATATATTTTATATAATATAGGTAAAAATTAAAATTAAATAATGAATCTCAAACTTATTTATATTTAACTTTTTCACGTTGAATTATGGCGAATTAGATGTAAATATATTCAATATGTTTCTTCTCCATCACCAAATTTCATGTTTCTTCGTCCGTAAGCAACATTGTTAAAAGACTATAAATGAATGACAAATATTTTAGGTGTTTTCTTCACCATGCCAAAGTCATAGGTTTTTTTTTATCACTAAGCACCATACATAATAGACTATAGTAGGTGTAAAAAATAAATTATATTTTATTTTTCAACTCCAACAAAAATTTTTAGGTTTTCCCGACTAAAAAACAAAGATAAAAGACTATAGTCAATGACATATATTTTATGTAATATAGGTAAAAATTAAAATTAAATAATGAAGCTCAAACTTTTTTATATTTACCTTTTTCACATTGAATTATGGTAAATTATATGTAAATATATTCGATATGTTTCATCTCCATCACCAAATTTCATGTTTCTTCGCCAGTAAGCAACATAGTTAAAAGACAATAAATGAATGACAAATATTTTAGGTTTTTGCTTCTCCATCCCAAAGTCTTAGGTTTTATTTTATCACCAAGCACCGTACATAAGAGACTATAGTAGGTGTAAAAAGTTAATAATATTTTATTTTTCAACTCCAACATAAAATATTAGGTTTTTCCCCACTAAAAAACAAAGATAAAAGACTATAGTCCATGACATATATTTTATATAATATAGGTAAAAATTAATATTAAATAATGAATCTCAAACTTATTTATATTTACCTTTTTCACATTGAACTATGGTAAATTAGATATAAATATATTCAATATGTTTCTTCTCCATCACCAAATTTCATGTTTCTTCGTCAGTAAGCCACAGAGTTAAAAAAAAAAAAATGAATGACAAATATTTTAGGTTTTTTCTTCACCATCCCGAAGTCTTAGGTTTTTTTATCACTAAGAACCAAACATAATAGACTATAGTAGGTGTAAAAAATTAATTATATTTCATTTTTCAACTACAACCTAAAATTTTATGTTTATCCCCACTAAAAAACAAAGATAAAAGACTATAGTCCATGACATATATTTTATATAATATAGGTAAAAATTAAAATTAAATAATGAATCTCAAAATTATTTATATTTACTTTTTAACATTGAACTATGGTAAATTAGATGTAAATATATTCAATATGTTTCTTCTCCATCACCAAATTTCATGTTTCTTCGTTAGTAAGCCACAAAGTTTAAAAACTATAAATGAATGACAAATATTTTAGGTTTTTTCTTCACCATCCCAAAG
The DNA here is from genome assembly GCA_963859935.3 of Lathyrus sativus. Classification (NCBI taxonomy): domain Eukaryota; kingdom Viridiplantae; phylum Streptophyta; class Magnoliopsida; order Fabales; family Fabaceae; genus Lathyrus; species Lathyrus sativus. The sequence goes on along the minus strand of OZ012738.1, from coordinate 6,565,817 downwards.
TCTTAGGTTTTTTATCACTAAGCACCATACATAATATACTATAGTAGGTGTAATAAATTAATTATATTTTATTTTTCAACTCCAACATAAAATTTTAGGTTTTTCCCTACTAAAAAACAAAGATAAAAGACTATAGTCCATGACATATATTTTATATAATATAGGTAAAAATTAAAATTAAATAATGAAGCTCAAACTTATTTATATTTAACTTTTTCACATTGAATTATGGTAAATTAGATGTAAATATATTCAATATGTTTCTTTTCCATCACCAAATTTCATGTTTCTTCGTCAGTAAGCCACATAGTTAAAAGACTATAAATGAATGACATATATTTTAGGTTTTTTCTTCACTATCCCAAAGTCTTAGGTTTTTTTATCACTAAGAACGAAACATAATAGACTATAGTAGGAGTAAAAAATTAATTATATTTTATGTTTCAACTCAAACATAAAATTTTATGTTTATCCCCAATAAAAAACAAAGATAAAAGACTATAGTCCGTGACATATATTTTATATAATATAGGTAAAAATTAAAATTAAATAATGAATCTCAAACTTATTTACATTTAACTTTTTCACATTGAATTATGGCAAATTAGATGTAAATATATTCAATATGTTTCTTCTCCATCACCAAATTTCATGTTTCTTCGTCAGTAAGCAACATAGTTAAAAGACTATAAATAAATGACAAATATTTTAGGTGTTTTCTTCACCATGCCGAAGTCTTAGGTGTTTTTTATCACTAAGCAACATACATAATAGACTATAGTAGGTGTAAAAAATAAATTATATTTTATTTTTCAACTCCAACAAAAAAGTTTAGGTTTTCCCCACTAAAAAACAAAAGTAAAAGACTATAGTCTATGACATATATTTTATGTAATATAGGTAAAAATTAAAATTAAATAATGAAGCTCAAACTTATTTATATTTACCTTTTTCACATTGAATTATGGTAAATTATATGTAAATATATTCGATATGTTTCTTCTCCATCACCAAATTTCATGTTTCTTCGCCAGTAAGCAACATAGTTAAAAGACTATAAATGAATGACAAATATTTTAGGTTTTTTCTTCACGATCCCAAAGTCTTAGGTTTTTTTATCACTAAGCACCGTACATAAGAGACTATAGTAGGTGTAAAAAGTTAATTATCTTTTATTTTTCAACTCCAACATAAAATTTTAGGTTCTTCCCCACTAAAAAACAAAGATAAGAGACTATAGTCCATGACATATATTTTATATAATATAGGTAAAAATTAAAATTAAATAATGAAGCTCAAACTTATTTATATTTAACTTTTTCACATTGAATTATGGTAAATTAGATGTAAATATACTCAATATGTTTCTTCTCCATCACAAAATTTCATGTTTCTTCGTCAGTAAGCCACATAGTTAAAAGACTATAAATGAATGACAAATATTTTAGGTTTTTTCTTCACCAACCCAAAGTATTAGGTTTTTTTATCACTAAAAACCAAACATAATAGACTATAGTAGGTGTAAAAAATTAGTTATATTTTATTTTTCAACTCCAACATAAAATTTTAGGTTTTCCCCACTAAAAAACAAAGATAAAAGACTATAGTCAATGACATATATTTTATGTAATATAGGTAAAAATTAAAATTAAATAATGAATCTTAAACTTATTTATATTTACCTTTTTCACATTGAACTATGTTAAATTAGATGTAAATATATTCAATATGTTTCTTTTCCATCACCAAATTTCATGTTTCTTCGTCAGTAAGCCACCGAGTTAAAAAACTATAAATGAATGACAAATATTTTAGGTTTTTTCTTCACCATCCCAAAGTCTTAGGTTTTTTATCACTAAGCATCGTACATAATAGACTATAGTAGGTTAAAATAGTTTAATTATATTTTAGTTTTCAACTTCAACATAAAATTTTAGGTTTTTCCCCATTAAAAAACACAGATAAAAGACTATAGTCCATGACATATATTTTATATAATATAGGTAAAAAATAAAAATAAATAATTAAGCTCAAACGTATTTATATTAAAATTTTTCACATTGAATTATGGTAAAAAAGATGTAAATATATTCATTATGTTTCTTCTCCATCACAAAATTTCATGTTTCTTCGTCAGTAAGCCACAGAGTTAAAAAACTATAAATGAATGACAAATATTTTAGGTTTTTTCTTCACCATCCCAAAGTCTTAGGTTTTTTTATCACTAAGCACCGTACATAATAGACTATAATAGGTGTAAAAAGTTATTTATATTTTATTTTTCAACTCCAACATAAAATTTTAAATTTTCCCCCACTAAAAAACAAAGATAAAAGACTATAGTCAATGACATATATTTTATGTAATATAGGTAAAAATTAAAATTAAATAATGAATCTCAAACTTTTTTATATTTACCTTTTTCACATTGAATTATAGTAAATTAGATCTAAATATATTCAATATGTGTCTTTTCCATCACCAAATATCGTGTTTCTTCGTCAGTAAGCCACAGAGTTAAAAAACTATAAATGAATGACAAATATTTTAGGTTTTTTCTTCACCATCCCAAAGTCTTATGTTTTTTTTATCACTAAGCACCATACATAATAGACTATAGTAGGTGTAAAAAGTTAATTATACTTTATTTTTCAACTTCAACTTAAAATTTTAGGTTTTTCCTCACTAAAAAACAAAGATAAAAGACTATAGTCCATGACATATATTTTATATAATATAGGTAAAAATTAAAATTAAATAATGAAGCTCAAACGTATTTATATTTAACTTTTTTACATTGAATTATGGTAAATTAGATGTAAATATATTCGTATGTTTCTTCTCCATCACAAAATTTCATGTTTCTTCATCAGTAAGCCATAGAGTTAAAAAACTACAAATGAATGACAAATATTTTAGGTTTTTTCTTCACCATCCCAAAGTATTAGGTTTTTTTATCACTAAGAACCAAACATAATAGACTATAGTAGGTGTAAAAAATTAATTATATTTTATTTTTCAACTCCAACATAAAAGTTTAGGTTTTCGCCACTAAAAAACAAAGATAAAAGACTATAGTCAATGACATATATTTTATGTAATATAGGTAAAAATTAAAATTGAATAATGAATCTGAAACTTATTTATATTTACCTTTTTCACATTGAACTATGGTAAATTAGATGTAAATATATTCAATATGTTTCTTTTCCATCACCAAATTTCATGTTTCTTCGTCAGTAAGCCACAGAGTTAAAAAACTATAAATGAATGACAAATATTTTAGGTTTTTTCTTCACCATCCCAAAGTCTTATGTTTTTTTTATCACTAAGCACCATGCATAATAGACTATAGTAGGTGTAAAAAGTTAATTATACTTTATTTTTCAACTTCAACTTAAAATTTTAGGTTTTTCCTCACTAAAAAACAAAGATAAAAGACTATAGTCCATGACATATATTTTATATAATATAGGTAAAAATTAAAATTAAATAATGAAGCTCAAACGTATTTATATTTAACTTTTTTACATTGAATTATGGTAAATTAGATGTAAATATATTCGTATGTTTCTTCTCCATCACAAAATTTCATGTTTCTTCATCAGTAAGCCACAGAGTTAAAAAACTACAAATGAATGACAAATATTTTAGGTTTTTTCTTCACCATCCCAAAGTATTAGGTTTTTTTATCACTAAGAACCAAACATAATAGACTATAGTAGGTGTAAAAAATTAATTATATTTTATTTTTCAACTCCAACATAAAAGTTTAGGTTTTCGCCACTAAAAAACAAAGATAAAAGACTATAGTCAATGACATATATTTTATGTAATATAGGTAAAAATTAAAATTGAATAATGAATCTGAAACTTATTTATATTTACCTTTTTCACATTGAACTATGGTAAATTAGATGTAAATATATTCAATATGTTTCTTTTCCATCACCAAATTTCATGTTTCTTCGTCAGTAAGCCACAGAGTTAAAAAACTATAAATGAATGACAAATATTTTAGGTTTTTTCTTCACCATCCCAAAGTCTTATGTTTTTTTTTATCACTAAGCACCATGCATAATAGACTATAGTAGGTGTAAAAAGTTAATTATACTTTATTTTTCAACTTCAACTTAAAATTTTAGGTTTTTCCTCACTAAAAAACAAAGATAAAAGACTATAGTCCATGACATATATTTTATATGATATACGTAAAAATTAAAATTAAATAATGAAGCTCAAACGTATTTATATTTAACTTTTTCACATTGAATTATGGTAAATTAGATGTAAATATATTCGTATGTTTCTTCTCCATCACAAAATTTCACGTTTCTTCATCAGTAAGCCACAGAGTTAAAAAACTACAAATGAATGACAAATATTTTAGGTTTTTTCTTCACCATCCCAAAGTATTAGGTTTTTTTATCACTAAGAACCAAACATAATAGACTATAGTAGGTGTAAAAAATTAATTATATTTCATTTTTCAACTCCAACCTAAAATTTTTTGTTTATCCCAACTAAAAAACAAAGATAAAAGACTATAGTCCATGACATATATTTTATATAATATAGGTAAAAATTAAAATTAAATAATGAACCTCAAACATATTTATATTTAACTTTTTCACATTGAATTATGGTAAATTAGATATAAATATATTCAATATGTTTCTTCTCCATCACAAAACTTCATGTTTCTTCATCAGTTAGCCACAGAGTTAAAAGACTATAAATGAATGACAAATATTTTAGGTTTTTTCTTCACGATCCCAAAGTATTAGGTTTTTTAATCACTAAGAGCCAAACATAATAAACTATAGTAGGTGTAAAAAATTAATTATATTTTATTTTTCAACTCCAACATAAAATTTTAGGTTTTCCCCACTAAAAAACAAAGATAAAAGACTATAGTCAATGACATATATTTTATGTAATATAGGTAAAAATTAAAATTAAATAATGAATCTCAAACTTATTTATATTTACCTTTTTCACATTGAATTATAGTAAATTAGATCTAAATATATTCAATATGTTTCTTTTCCATCACCAAATTTCATGTTTCTTCGTCAGTAAGCCACAGAGTTAAAAGACTATAAATGAACGACAAATATTTTAGGTTTTTTCTTCACTATCCCAAAGTCTTAGGTTTTTTTATCACTAAGCACCGTGCATAATAGACTATAGTAGGTGTAAAAAATTAATTATATTTTATTTTTAAACTTCACCATAAAATTTTAGGTTTTTCCCCACTAAAAAACAAAGATAAAAGACTATAGTCCATGACATATATTTTATATAATATAGGTAAAAATTAAAATTAAATAATGAAGCTCATACGTATTTATATTTAACTTTTTCACATTGAATTATGGTAAATAAGATGTAAATATATTCAATATGTTTCTTCTCCATCACCAAATTTCATGTTTGTTCGTAAGTAAGCAACATAGTTAAAAGACTATAAATGAATGACAAATATTTTAGGTTTTTTTTTCACCATCCCAAAGTCTTAGGTTTTTTTATCACTAAAAACCAAACATAATAGACTATAGTAGGTGTAAAAAATTAGTTATATTTTATTTTTCAACTCCAACATAAAATTTTAGGTTTTCCCCACTAAAAAACAAAGATAAAAGACTATAGTCAATGACATATATTTTATGTAATATAGGTAAAAATTAAAATTAAATAATGAATCTTAAACTTATTTATATTTACCTTTTTCACATTGAACTATGTTAAATTAGATGTAAATATATTCAATATGTTTCTTTTCCATCACCAAATTTCATGTTTCTTCGTCAGTAAGCCACCGAGTTAAAAAACTATAAATGAATGACAAATATTTTAGGTTTTTTCTTCACCATCCCAAAGTCTTAGGTTTTTTATCACTAAGCATCGTACATAATAGACTATAGTAGGTTAAAATAGTTTAATTATATTTTAGTTTTCAACTTCAACATAAAATTTTAGGTTTTTCCCCACTAAAAAACACAGATAAAAGACTATAGTCCATGACATATATTTTATATAATATAGGTAAAAAATAAAAATAAATAATTAAGCTCAAACGTATTTATATTAAAATTTTTCACATTGAATTATGGTAAAAAAGATGTAAATATATTCATTATGTTTCTTCTCCATCACAAAATTTCATGTTTCTTCGTCAGTAAGCCACAGAGTTAAAAAACTATAAATGAATGACAAATATTTTAGGTTTTTTCTTCACCATCCCAAAGTCTTAGGTTTTTTTATCACTAAGCACCGTACATAATAGACTATAATAGGTGTAAAAAGTTATTTATATTTTATTTTTCAACTCCAACATAAAATTTTAAATTTTTCCCCACTAAAAAACAAAGATAAAAGACTATTGTCAATGACATATATTTTATGTAATATAGGTAAAAATTAAAATTAAATAATGAATCTCAAACTTTTTTATATTTACCTTTTTCACATTGAATTATAGTAAATTAGATCTAAATATATTCAATATGTGTCTTTTCCATCACCAAATATCGTGTTTCTTCGTCAGTAAGCCACAGAGTTAAAAAACTATAAATGAATGACAAATATTTTAGGTTTTTTCTTCACCATCCCAAAGTCTTATGTTTTTTTTATCACTAAGCACCATACATAATAGACTATAGTAGGTGTAAAAAGTTAATTATACTTTATTTTTCAACTTCAACTTAAAATTTTAGGTTTTTCCTCACTAAAAAACAAAGATAAAAGACTATAGTCCATGACATATATTTTATATAATATAGGTAAAAATTAAATAATGAAGCTCAAACATATTTATATTTAACTTTTTCACATTGAATTATGGCAAATTAGATGTAAATATATTCAATATGTTTCTTCTCCATCACCAAGTTTCATGTTTCTTCGTCAGTAAGCCTCATAGTTAAAAGACTTTAAATTAATGACAAATATTTTAGGTTTTTTCTTCATCATCCAATAATATTAGGTTTTTTTATCACTAAGAACCAAACATAATAGACTACTGTATGTGTAAAAAATTAATTATATTATATTTTTCAAATCCAACATAAAATTTTAGGTTTCTCCTCACTAAAAAACAAAGATAAAAGACTATAGTCCATGACATATATTTTATATAATATAGGTAAAAATTAAAATTAAATAATGAATATCAAACTTACTTATATTTACCTTTTTCACATTGAACTATGGTAAATTAGATGTAAATATATTCAATATGTTTCTTCTCCATCACCAAATTTCATGTTTCTTCGTCAGTAAGCCACAGAGTTAAAAAACAATAAATGAATGACAAATATTTTAGGTTTTTTCTTCACCATCCCAAAGTATTAGGTTTTTTTTATCACTAAGAACCAAAAATAATAGACTATATTAGGTGTAAAAAATTAATTGTATTTCGTTTTTCAACTCCAACCTAAAATTTTATGTTTATCCCCACTAAAAAACAAAGATAAAAGACTATAGTCCATGCCATATATTTTATATAATATAGGTAAAAATTAAAATTAAATAATGAATCTCAAACTTGTTTATATTTAACTTTTTCACATTGAATTATGGTAAATTAGATGTAAATATATTCAATATGTTTCTTCTCCATCACCAAATTTCATGTTTCTTCGTCAGTAAGCCACAGAGTTAAAAGACTATAAATGAATGACAAATATTTTAGGTTTTTTCTTCACCATGTGAAAGTCTTAGGTTTTTTTTATCACTAAGCACCATACACAATAGACTATAATAGGTGTAAAAAATAAATTATATTTTATTTTTCAACTCCAACAAATTTTTTTAGGTTTTCCCCACTAAAAAACAAAGATAAAAGACTATAGTCAATGACATATATTTTATGTAATATAGGTAAAAATTAAAATTAAATAATGAAGCTCAAACTTATTTATATTTACCTTTTTCACATTGAATTGTGGTAAATTATATGTAAATATATTCGATATGTTTCTTCTCCATCACCAAATTTCATGTTTCTTCGCCAGTAACCAACATAGTTAAAAGCCTATAAATGAATGACAAATATTTTAGGTTTGTTCCTCACGATCCCAAAGTCTTAGGTGTAAAAATTTAATTATATTTTATTTTTCAACTCCAACATAAAACTTTAGGATTTTCCCCACTAAAAAACAAAGATAAAAGACTATAGTCCATGACATATATTTTATATAATATAGGTTAAAATTAAAATTAAATAATGAAGCTCAAACATATTTATATTTAACTTTTTCACATTGAATTATTGAAAATTAGGTGTAAATATATTCAATATGTTTCTTCTCCATCACCAAATTTCATGTTTCTTCGTCAGTAAGCCTCATAGTTAAAAGACTTTAAATGAATGACAAATATTTTTGGTTTTTTCTTCATCATCCCAAAGTATTAGGTTTTTTATCACTAAGAACCAAACATAATAGACTATTGTATGTGTAAAAATTAATTATATTTTATTTTTCAAATCCAACATAAAATTTTAGGTTTTTCCCCACTAAAAAACAAAGATAAAAGACTATAGTCCATCACATATATTTTATATAATATAGGTAAAAATTAATATTAAATAATGAATCTCAAACTTATTTATATTTACCTTTTTCACATTGAACTATGGTAAATTAGATGTAAATATATTCAATATGTTTCTTCTCCATCACCAAATTTCATGTTTCTTCGTCAGTAAGCCACAGAGTTAAAAAACAATAAATGAATGACAAATATTTTAGGTTTTTTCTTCACCATCCCAAAGTCTTAGGTTTTTTTTATCTCTAAGAACGAAACATAATAGACTATAGTAGGTGTAAAAAATTAATTATTTTTCATTTTTCAACTCCAACCAAAAATTTTATGTTTGTCCCCACTAAATAACAAAGATAAAAGACTATAGTCCATGACATATATTTTATATAATATAGGTAAAAATTAAAATTAAATAATGAATCTCAAACTTATTTATATTTAACTTTTTCACATTGAATTATGGTAAATTAGATGTAAATATATTCAATATGTTTCTTCTCCATCACCAAATTTCATGTTTCTTCGTCAGTAAGCAACATTGTTAAAAGACTATAAATGAATGACAAATATTTTAGGTTTTTTCTTCACCATGCGAAAGTCTTAGGTTTTTTTTTATCACTAAGCACCATACACAATAGACTATAATAGGTGTAAAAAATAAATTATATTTTATTTTTCAACTCCAACAAATTTTTTTAGGTTTTCCCCACTAAAAAACAAAGATAAAAGACTATAGTCAATGACATATATTTTATGTAATATAGGTAAAAATTAAAATTAAATAATGAAGCTCAAACTTATTTATATTTACCTTTTTCACATTGAATTGTGGTAAATTATATGTAAATATATTCGATATGTTTCTTCTCCATCACCAAATTTCATGTTTCTTCACCAGTAACCAACATAGTTAAAAGCCAATAAATGAATGACAAATATTTTAGGTTTGTTCTTCACGATCCCAAAGTCTTAGGTGTAAAAAGTTAATTATATTTTATTTTTCAACTCCAACATAAAACTTTAGGATTTTCCCCACTAAAAAACAAAGATAAAAGACTATAGTCCATGACATATATTTTATATAATATAGGTTAAAATTAAAATTAAATAATGAAGCTCAAACATATTTATATTTAACTTTTTCACATTGAATTATGGAAAATTAGATGTAAATATATTCAATATGTTTCTTCTCCATCACCAAATTTCATGTTTCTTCGTCAGTAAGCCTCATAGTTAAAAGACTTTAAATGAATGACAAATATTTTTGGTTTTTTTCTTCATCATCCCAAAGTATTAGGTTTTTTATCACTAAGAACCAAACATAATAGACTATTGTATGTGTAAAAAATTAATTATATTTTATTTTTCAAATCCAACATAAAATTTTAGGTTTTTCCCCACTAAAAAACAAAGATAAAAGACTAGTCCATGACATATATTTTATATAATATAGGTAAAAATTAATATTAAATAATGAATCTCAAACTTATTTATATTTACGTTTTTCACATTGAACTATGGTAAATTAGATGTAAGTATATCCAATATGTTTCTTCTCCATAACCAAATTTCATGTTTCTTCGTCAGTAAGCCACAGAGTTAAAAAACAATAAATGAATGACAAATATTTTAGGTTTTTTCTTCACCATCCCAAAGTCTTAGGTTTTTTTATCTCTAAGAACGAAACATAATAGACTATAGTATGTGTAAAAAATTAATTATATTTCATTTTTCAACTCCAACCAAAAATTTTATGTTTATCCCCACTAAATAACAAAGATAAAAGACTATAGTCCATGACATATATTTTATATAATATAGGTAAAAATTAAAATTAAATAATGAATCTCAAACTTGTTTATATTTAACTTTTTCACATTGAATTATGGTAAATTAGATGTAAATATATTCAATATGTTTCTTCTCCATCACCAAATTTCATGTTTCTTCGTCAGTAAGCCACAGAGTTAAAAGACTATAAATGAATGACAAATATTTTAGGTTTTTTCTTCACCATGCGAAAGTCTTAGGTTTTTTTTTATCACTAAGCACCATACACAATAGACTATAATAGGTGTAAAAAATAAATTATATTTTATTTTTCAACTCCAACAAATTTTTTTAGGTTTTCCCCACTAAAAAACAAAGATAAAAGACTATAGTCAATGACATATATTTTATGTAATATAGGTAAAAATTAAAATTAAATAATGAAGCTCAAACTTATTTATATTTACCTTTTTCACATTGAATTGTGGTAAATTATATGTAAATATATTCGATATGTTTCTTCTCCATCACCAAATTTCATGTTTCTTCACCAGTAACCAACATAGTTAAAAGCCAATAAATGAATGACAAATATTTTAGGTTTGTTCTTCACGATCCCAAAGTCTTAGGTGTAAAAAGTTAATTATATTTTATTTTTCAACTCCAACATAAAACTTTAGGATTTTCCCCACTAAAAAACAAAGATAAAAGACTATAGTCCATGACATATATTTTATATAATATAGGTTAAAATTAAAATTAAATAATAAAGCTCAAACATATTTATATTTAACTTTTTCACATTGAATTATGGAAAATTAGATGTAAATATATTCAATATGTTTCTTCTCCATCACCAAATTTCATGTTTCTTCGTCAGTAAGCCTCATAGTTAAAAGACTTTAAATGAATGACAAATATTTTTGGTTTTTTTCTTCATCATCCCAAAGTATTAGGTTTTTTATCACTAAGAACCAAACATAATAGACTATTGTATGTGTAAAAAATTAATTATATTTTATTTTTCAAATCCAACATAAAATTTTAGGTTTTTCCCCACTAAAAAACAAAGATAAAAGACTAGTCCATGACATATATTTTATATAATATAGGTAAAAATTAATATTAAATAATGAATCTCAAACTTATTTATATTTACGTTTTTCACATTGAACTATGGTAAATTAGATGTAAGTATATCCAATATGTTTCTTCTCCATAACCAAATTTCATGTTTCTTCGTCAGTAAGCCACAGAGTTAAAAAACAATAAATGAATGACAAATATTTTAGGTTTTTTCTTCACCATCCCAAAGTCTTAGGTTTTTTTATCTCTAAGAACGAAACATAATAGACTATAGTATGTGTAAAAAATTAATTATATTTCATTTTTCAACTCCAACCAAAAATTTTATGTTTATCCCCACTAAATAACAAAGATAAAAGACTATAGTCCATGACATATATTTTATATAATATAGGTAAAAATTAAAATTAAATAATGAATCTCAAACTTGTTTATATTTAACTTTTTCACATTGAATTATGGTAAATTAGATGTAAATATATTCAATATGTTTCTTCTCCATCACCAAATTTCATGTTTCTTCGTCAGTAAGCCACAGAGTTAAAAGACTATAAATGAATGACAAATATTTTAGGTTTTTTCTTCACCATGCGAAAGTCTTAGGTTTTTTTTTATCACTAAGCACCATACACAATAGACTATAATAGGTGTAAAAAATAAATTATATTTTATTTTTCAACTCCAACAAATTTTTTTAGGTTTTCCCCACTAAAAAACAAAGATAAAAGACTATAGTCAATGACATATATTTTATGTAATATAGGTAAAAATTAAAATTAAATAATGAAGCTCAAACTTATTTATATTTACCTTTTTCACATTGAATTGTGGTAAATTATATGTAAATATATTCGATATGTTTCTTCTCCATCACCAAATTTCATGTTTCTTCACCAGTAACCAACATAGTTAAAAGCCAATAAATGAATGACAAATATTTTAGGTTTGTTCCTCACGATCCCAAAGTCTTAGGTGTAAAAAGTTAATTATATTTTATTTTTCAACTCCAACATAAAACTTTAGGATTTTCCCCACTAAAAAACAAAGATAAAAGACTATAGTCCATGACATATATTTTATATAATATAGGTTAAAATTAAAATTAAATAATGAAGCTCAAACATATTTATATTTAACTTTTTCACATTGAATTATGGAAAATTAGATGTAAATATATTCAATATGTTTCTTCTCCATCACCAAATTTCATGTTTCTTCGTCAGTAAGCCTCATAGTTAAAAGACTTTAAATGAATGACAAATATTTTTGGTTTTTTCTTCATCATCCCAAAGTATTAGGTTTTTTATCACTAAGAACCAAACATAATAGACTATTGTATGTGTAAAAATTAATTATATTTTATTTTTCAAATCCAACATAAAATTTTAGGTTTTTCCCCACTAAAAAACAAAGATAAAAGACTATAGTCCATGACATATATTTTATATAATATAGGTAAAAATTAATATTAAATAATGAATCTCAAACTTATTTATATTTACCTTTTTCACATTGAACTATGGTAAATTAGATGTAAATATATTCAATATGTTTCTTCTCCATCACCAAATTTCATGTTTCTTCGTCAGTAAGCCACAGAGTTAAAAAACAATAAATGAATGACAAATATTTTAGGTTTTTTCTTCACCATCCCAAAGTCTTAGGTTTTTTTTATCTCTAAGAACGAAACATAATAGACTATAGTAGGTGTAAAAAATTAATTATTTTTCATTTTTCAACTCCAACCAAAAATTTTATGTTTATCCCCACTAAATAACAAAGATAAAAGACTATAGTCCATGACATATATTTTATATAATATAGGTAAAAATTAAAATTAAATAATGAATCTCAAACTTATTTATATTTAACTTTTTCACATTGAATTATGGTAAATTAGATGTAAATATATTCAATATGTTTCTTCTCCATCACCAAATTTCATGTTTCTTCGTCAGTAAGCAACATTGTTAAAAGACTATAAATGAATGACAAATATTTTAGGTGTTTTCTTCACCATGCCAAAGTCTTAGGTTTTTTTTATCACTAAGCACCATACACAATAGACTATAATAGGTGTAAAAAATAAATTATATTTTATTTTTCAACTCCAACAAATTTTTTTAGGTTTTCCCCACTAAAAAACAAAGATAAAAGACTATAGTCAATGACATATATTTTATGTAATATAGGTAAAAATTAAAATTAAATAATGAAGCTCAAACTTATTTATATTTACCTTTTTCACATTGAATTATGGTAAATTATATGTAAATATATTCGATATGTTTCTTCTCCATCACCAAATTTCATGTTTCTTCGCCAGTAACCAACATAGTTAAAAGCCTATAAATGAATGACAAATATTTTAGGTTTGTTCCTCACGATCCCAAAGTCTTAGGTGTAAAAATTTAATTATATTTTATTTTTCAACTCCAACATAAAACTTTAGGATTTTCCCCACTAAAAAACAAAGATAAAAGACTATAGTCCATGACATATATTTTATATAATATAGGTTAAAATTAAAATTAAATAATGAAGCTCAAACATATTTATATTTAACTTTTTCACATTGAATTATGGAAAATTAGGTGTAAATATATTCAATATGTTTCTTCTCCATCACCAAATTTCATGTTTCTTCGTCAGTAAGCCTCATAGTTAAAAGACTTTAAATGAATGACAAATATTTTTGGTTTTTTCTTCATCATCCCAAAGTATTAGGTTTTTTATCACTAAGAACCAAACATAATAGACTATTGTATGTGTAAAAATTAATTATATTTTATTTTTCAAATCCAACATAAAATTTTAGGTTTTTCCCCACTAAAAAACAAAGATAAAAGACTATAGTCCATGACATATATTTTATATAATATAGGTAAAAATTAATATTAAATAATGAATCTAAAACTTATTTATATTTACCTTTTTCACATTGAACTATGGTAAATTAGATGTAAATATATTCAATATGTTTCTTCTCCATCACCAAATTTCATGTTTCTTCGTCAGTAAGCCACAGAGTTAAAAAACAATAAATGAATGACAAATATTTTAGGTTTTTTCTTCACCATCCCAAAGTCTTAGGTTTTTTTATCTCTAAGAACGAAACATAATAGACTATAGTAGGTGTAAAAAATTAATTATTTTTCATTTTTCAACTCCAACCAAAAATTTTATGTTTATCCCCACTAAATAACAAAGATAAAAGACTATAGTCCATGACATATATTTTATATAATATAGGTTAAAATTAAAATTAAATAATGAATCTCAAACTTATTTATATTTAACTTTTTCACATTGAATTATGGTAAATTAGATGTAAATATATTCAATATGTTTCTTCTCCATCACCAAATTTCATGTTTCTTCGTCAGTAAGCAACATTGTTAAAAGACTATAAATGAATGACAAATATTTTAGGTGTTTTCTTCACCATGACAAAGTCTTAGGTTTTTTTTATCACTAAGCACCATACACAATAGACTATAATAGGTGTAAAAAATAAATTATATTTTATTTTTCAACTCCAACAAATTTTTTTAGGTTTTCCCCACTAAAAAACAAAGATAAAAGACTATAGTCAATGACATATATTTTATGTAATATAGGTAAAAATTAAAATTAAATAATGAAGCTCAAACTTATTTATATTTACCTTTTTCACATTGAATTATG
>OZ012738.1:6493681-6550221 GCA_963859935.3 Lathyrus sativus | reverse complement strand
ATGGATAGATAAAGTATAGTGAAGATAGAGGGAATCGATTAACAAAAAAACTGAGTTTTGGGTTGAATTGAGTGGAAAAAATCAGAGTATTGAGGGAGGATTCGTGAAAAGGAGGAAATCTGAGTTTTTGACAGCAGCTACGGTGATACGTGTGTGGGACTGGCCATAGCCGTATGGGACTAGGCAATACGCGTATGGAACTGGCCATACGCGTATGGGATGTGGAAATATGCGTATAGGACTGGCCATACGCGTATGGGACTGGGCAATATGCGTATGGGGCAGGCCATACGCGTAGGGGCAGGCCTGGGGTGACTTTTTCCCATTTTCGCGATTTCTGCCCAGATTTCGCTTGGAACGCAATTTCGTTTAATCGGTAGGATTAATATGACTAAAATGGACATAAGAAAAATTAATAATTAATTTAATTAGAGAGAATGTGGAAAATTATATTTTTGCCCTTACGGGTGTGTTTTGATGGATGTGAGCCATGATTGTCGAAATTGGACGATTTTGTGCGATTGTGGTAATTGACGAGAGGATTACGGTGAGCTGATGGCTCGTGTGGATCATTGATGATCATGGATTATGCTTGAATTAGTATATTGCATAATTGTGTTGTCATGCATTTCATGTAATGTGTCTTGTGGAGATGGCTAAGTGGAAATCCATGATGGGTGCCTAGTTTCATCCGGACTTCATGTGGAAGTCGTTGTGGAGATAAGTTGTAGTTCAGAGGAACGTATACGACTTATCTGGTTTCCGACGGGAATCGGGTTCTAGGGTGAACTGTATGTTATTGTGTTGGTACCACATGCACTGTGTCGAGTCACTGAGTCACATTGCATACTGTATTGGATATGGGCTATTAATGTCGAGGAATTGATGTGGCACGTGTATGTGCGTTGTATGTGTACGATTATATGTGTGGTGTGTGACTACTGCTTAGCATGTGTATTTCACCGTTTATTTATTGAATGCAGTTCTCACCCCTTTTCTGTTTGTTGTGTTTGTGCTCCTTGGAGAGTGCAGAAGACCAGGTACCTGAGGAATGCTTGGAGTGTGTTGCAATTTTATCGAGTCCTAGGAGTTGCTCTGATACGTAACATGGGACGATGGGACTACGTTATTATTTGATTATTTATTTTATTTATTGTTACGTATCTTTAATTGTTGGATTGAGGATGTATGATCACCTCATGGTGGAAATGATGTTTTAAACGATTAATTTTATTCCGCTGTTTAATTGAGACCAGATAACCTTGATTTATTTAAATTGAATGAAGCGACTTAGTGTGATATCTCACTGTTTTGGATAACTCTGATGTATTTTATGAATTATTTTCGTATATGTCTTATAATACGCGTACGGGGTAGAGTGGGGTGTTACAATTGGTATCAGAGCAGGTCGGTCCGTCCGGCCAGTGTGTAGTAGAGTCTGAAGAAAAGGTTGACTACCGCACCAACGTTAACCTTACCGAATCTAAATAATCCTTTTGTGGTATATTGTGATGCGTCTAAAATGGGATTATGCGGTGTTTTGATGCAAGATGGAAAGGTTGTGGCTTATGCTTCACGACAATTGAGGATTCATGAAAGGAATTATCCTACTCATGATCTTGAGTTAGCTGCAGTGGTTTTCGCATTGAAAGTTTGGAGGCATTATTTATACGGGTTGAGATTCAAAGTGTTCGGTGACCATAAGAGTTTGAAATATATGTTTGACCAGAAGGAATTAAATATGAGGCAACGAAGATGGTTGGAATTTCTGAAAGACTATGACTTTAGCTTGAGTTACCATCCAGGTAAAGTTAACGTCGTGGCAGATGCTCTGAGTCCGAAGACGATACATATGTCGACGTTGATGATTAGAGAATTGGATTTTATTGAGCAGTTTAGAAACTTGAGTATCGTTTGCGAGTTAACTTCTGAAAGTGTAATGTTGGGGATGTTGAAAGTGAATAATGAGTTCCTTCGTGAAATAAGAGAAGGTCAGAAGCTGGATTTGAAATTGGTAGACGTGATGACCGTAGGCGGTACAGATAAAGAAGACTTTAAAGTAGATGATTCTGGTGTGTTGAAGTTCAGAGACAGAATTTGTGAGACAGATAATCCTGACTTGAAAAAGGTAATTTTAAAAGAAAGCCACGGGAGTAGCTTGAGTATTCATCGAGGAGTTACGAAAATGTATCAAGACCTGAAGAAATTGTTTTGGTGGTCGGGGTATGAAGAAGGACATAGCCCAGTTTGTGTATGATTGTTTGACTTGCGAGAAGTCGAAGGTGGAACATCAGAAACCCACCCGGTTTGATCTAACCGATGAAAATAACAGAGTGGAAATGGGATAGAATTGCCATGGACTTTGTGACTGGATTGCCGAACACGGCGAGACCCTTTGATGCAGTTTGGGTGGTTGTGGATAGATTGACAAAGTCGGCGCATTTTATACCGATTAACATCAGTTTTCCTTTGGCAAAGTCAGCAGAAATTTATATCAGAGTGATAGTGAAGTTACACGGGGTTCCGTCGAGCATTGTATCGGACAGAGACCCGAGATTCACTTCTGGATTTTGGAAAAGCTTGCAAGAAGCTTTGAGTTCTAGTTTGAAATTGAGTTCTGCTTATCACCCGCAGACAGATGGACAGTCTGAAAGGACTATTCAGTCATTGGAGGATTTGTTGAGAGCTTGCATACTCGAGCGGAGAGGCGCTTGGGATACTCATTTACCGCTGATTGAATTTACTTATAACAACAGTTATCATTCCAGTGTTGGAATGACACCTTTTGAAGCATTGTATGGTAGGAGGTGTAGGACACCTCTATGTTGGTATGAGTCGGGCGAGAGTACGGTACTCGGACCCGAGATTGTGCAACAAACTACAGAGATAATCAAGATGATTAGAGGGAAAATGAAGACAACCCGGAGTAGGCAAAAAAGATACCATGATAATAGGAGGAAAGACTTCGAATTCAACGAAGGTGACCATGTGTTTCTTAGAGTCAACCCGGTGATCGGTGTTGGTCGTGCGCTGAAATCAAAGAAATTGGATCCTAAGTTTATCGGACCGTATCAAATTCTGCAAAGGGTAGGAGCGGTTGCCTATCGAGTGGCGTTGCCACCCGAACTTTCGAATCTGCATGACATGTTTCATGTATCGCAACTTCGTAGTATGTTGCTGATCTGTCTCATGTGCTTCAGAGAGATGAAGCGCAAGTTCGAGATAACCTTACGGTGGAGGCGATGTCGTTGAGGATCGAAGACCGCAAGATGAAACAACTAAGAGGAAAAGATATCCCATTGGTGAGAGTAGCTTGGGGAGGAGCTGCTGGAGGAAGTGTGACCTAGAAATTGGAGAGGAAGATGCGAGAGTCGTATCCGGAATTGTTCTTATCAGGTACATTTTCGAGGACGAAAATATTTTAAGTGGGGGAGAGTTGTAACACCCCATTTAAATTATTTAGTCATTTTTATATTTTCTGAGGTGTGTATTTGTCGTAATGACCTTAATTAAGGGTAGGACGCTAAGGGATTGAGTGAGAGTTGACACTTAGCTGATTCAAGATGGAACCATAATAAATAATGTGAATGATTTAATGATAATAGTAAGAATATTATGCTTATTAGTATTATTATTTTAATTACTACTAATAATAAGATTAATGGGGGAGTAGTTAGTATTATAGTTATTATTATTATTATTATCATTATTAATATTGATTAAATTAAATGAATTAAAATCTAATTAAGGGGGTTAAGAGAGGGTTAGTGGAAAATTAGTCAGTTAACACGTGAAAGAGGAAAAAGAAAGAGAAAGGAGAGCTAGGGCAGAGGAACAAAGATTTCTCCATTGTGGTCAAGCAAGAGATCAAATCCAAGGTAAGGGAGGAGAATGGATTTCAATATGGGTGAATTAACATGAGAGGGTAGTGAGAGGTTCTTTCTCTCATAGGAATTATGCCTGTTTTTGGGTTCCTTTATCTGATTTTTGTAGCATGATGAATCCCCTGTAATTGCTGTTATTGTTGAATGATCATTGTATGATGTTTGTGTGTATAAATTTGGGACTGATATGAAATTCGTGTGGAAATTTCTTGATGCTGTCATAGAACTCTGATGAATAACAGATCTGGATAATAAGGGTTGAGGGTCAACGAAATCGAATCCTTGCATGATAGAAACCTTAGGGGAATAATGGATAGATAAAGTATAGTGAAGATAGAGGGAATCGATTAACAAAAAAACTGAGTTTTGGGTTGAATTGAGTGGAAAAAATCAGAGTATTGAGGGAGGATTCGTGAAAAGGAGGAAATCTGAGTTTTTGACAGCAGCTACGGTGATACGTGTGTGGGACTGGCCATAGCCGTATGGGACTAGGCAATACGCGTATGGAACTGGCCATACGCGTATGGGATGTGGAAATATGCGTATAGGACTGGCCATACGCGTATGGGACTGGGCAATATGCGTATGGGGCAGGCCATACGCGTAGGGGCAGGCCTGGGGTGACTTTTTCCCATTTTCGCGATTTCTGCCCAGATTTCGCTTGGAACGCAATTTCGTTTAATCGGTAGGATTAATATGACTAAAATGGACATAAGAAAAATTAATAATTAATTTAATTAGAGAGAATGTGGAAAATTATATTTTTGCCCTTACGGGTGTGTTTTGATGGATGTGAGCCATGATTGTCGAAATTGGACGATTTTGTGCGATTGTGGTAATTGACGAGAGGATTACGGTGAGCTGATGGCTCGTGTGGATCATTGATGATCATGGATTATGCTTGAATTAGTATATTGCATAATTGTGTTGTCATGCATTTCATGTAATGTGTCTTGTGGAGATGGCTAAGTGGAAATCCATGATGGGTGCCTAGTTTCATCCGGACTTCATGTGGAAGTCGTTGTGGAGATAAGTTGTAGTTCAGAGGAACGTATACGACTTATCTGGTTTCCGACGGGAATCGGGTTCTAGGGTGAACTGTATGTTATTGTGTTGGTACCACATGCACTGTGTCGAGTCACTGAGTCACATTGCATACTGTATTGGATATGGGCTATTAATGTCGAGGAATTGATGTGGCACGTGTATGTGCGTTGTATGTGTACGATTATATGTGTGGTGTGTGACTACTGCTTAGCATGTGTATTTCACCGTTTATTTATTGAATGCAGTTCTCACCCCTTTTCTGTTTGTTGTGTTTGTGCTCCTTGGAGAGTGCAGAAGACCAGGTACCTGAGGAATGCTTGGAGTGTGTTGCAATTTTATCGAGTCCTAGGAGTTGCTCTGATACGTAACATGGGACGATGGGACTACGTTATTATTTGATTATTTATTTTATTTATTGTTACGTATCTTTAATTGTTGGATTGAGGATGTATGATCACCTCATGGTGGAAATGATGTTTTAAACGATTAATTTTATTCCGCTGTTTAATTGAGACCAGATAACCTTGATTTATTTAAATTGAATGAAGCGACTTAGTGTGATATCTCACTGTTTTGGATAACTCTGATGTATTTTATGAATTATTTTCGTATATGTCTTATAATACGCGTACGGGGTAGAGTGGGGTGTTACAATTGGTATCAGAGCAGGTCGGTCCGTCCGGCCAGTGTGTAGTAGAGTCTGAAGAAAAGGTTGACTACCGCACCAACGTTAACCTTACCGAATCTAAATAATCCTTTTGTGGTATATTGTGATGCGTCTAAAATGGGATTATGCGGTGTTTTGATGCAAGATGGAAAGGTTGTGGCTTATGCTTCACGACAATTGAGGATTCATGAAAGGAATTATCCTACTCATGATCTTGAGTTAGCTGCAGTGGTTTTCGCATTGAAAGTTTGGAGGCATTATTTATACGGGTTGAGATTCAAAGTGTTCGGTGACCATAAGAGTTTGAAATATATGTTTGACCAGAAGGAATTAAATATGAGGCAACGAAGATGGTTGGAATTTCTGAAAGACTATGACTTTAGCTTGAGTTACCATCCAGGTAAAGTTAACGTCGTGGCAGATGCTCTGAGTCCGAAGACGATACATATGTCGACGTTGATGATTAGAGAATTGGATTTTATTGAGCAGTTTAGAAACTTGAGTATCGTTTGCGAGTTAACTTCTGAAAGTGTAATGTTGGGGATGTTGAAAGTGAATAATGAGTTCCTTCGTGAAATAAGAGAAGGTCAGAAGCTGGATTTGAAATTGGTAGACGTGATGACCGTAGGCGGTACAGATAAAGAAGACTTTAAAGTAGATGATTCTGGTGTGTTGAAGTTCAGAGACAGAATTTGTGAGACAGATAATCCTGACTTGAAAAAGGTAATTTTAAAAGAAAGCCACGGGAGTAGCTTGAGTATTCATCGAGGAGTTACGAAAATGTATCAAGACCTGAAGAAATTGTTTTGGTGGTCGGGTATGAAGAAGGACATAGCCCAGTTTGTGTATGATTGTTTGACTTGCGAGAAGTCGAAGGTGGAACATCAGAAACCCACCCGGTTTGATCTAACCGATGAAAATAACAGAGTGGAAATGGGATAGAATTGCCATGGACTTTGTGACTGGATTGCCGAACACGGCGAGACCCTTTGATGCAGTTTGGGTGGTTGTGGATAGATTGACAAAGTCGGCGCATTTTATACCGATTAACATCAGTTTTCCTTTGGCAAAGTCAGCAGAAATTTATATCAGAGTGATAGTGAAGTTACACGGGGTTCCGTCGAGCATTGTATCGGACAGAGACCCGAGATTCACTTCTGGATTTTGGAAAAGCTTGCAAGAAGCTTTGAGTTCTAGTTTGAAATTGAGTTCTGCTTATCACCCGCAGACAGATGGACAGTCTGAAAGGACTATTCAGTCATTGGAGGATTTGTTGAGAGCTTGCATACTCGAGCGGAGAGGCGCTTGGGATACTCATTTACCGCTGATTGAATTTACTTATAACAACAGTTATCATTCCAGTGTTGGAATGACACCTTTTGAAGCATTGTATGGTAGGAGGTGTAGGACACCTCTATGTTGGTATGAGTCGGGCGAGAGTACGGTACTCGGACCCGAGATTGTGCAACAAACTACAGAGATAATCAAGATGATTAGAGGGAAAATGAAGACAACCCGGAGTAGGCAAAAAAGATACCATGATAATAGGAGGAAAGACTTCGAATTCAACGAAGGTGACCATGTGTTTCTTAGAGTCAACCCGGTGATCGGTGTTGGTCGTGCGCTGAAATCAAAGAAATTGGATCCTAAGTTTATCGGACCGTATCAAATTCTGCAAAGGGTAGGAGCGGTTGCCTATCGAGTGGCGTTGCCACCCGAACTTTCGAATCTGCATGACATGTTTCATGTATCGCAACTTCGTAGTATGTTGCTGATCTGTCTCATGTGCTTCAGAGAGATGAAGCGCAAGTTCGAGATAACCTTACGGTGGAGGCGATGTCGTTGAGGATCGAAGACCGCAAGATGAAACAACTAAGAGGAAAAGATATCCCATTGGTGAGAGTAGCTTGGGGAGGAGCTGCTGGAGGAAGTGTGACCTAGAAATTGGAGAGGAAGATGCGAGAGTCGTATCCGGAATTGTTCTTATCAGGTACATTTTCGAGGACGAAAATATTTTAAGTGGGGGAGAGTTGTAACACCCCATTTAAATTATTTAGTCATTTTTATATTTTCTGAGGTGTGTATTTGTCGTAATGACCTTAATTAAGGGTAGGACGCTAAGGGATTGAGTGAGAGTTGACACTTAGCTGATTCAAGATGGAACCATAATAAATAATGTGAATGATTTAATGATAATAGTAAGAATATTATGCTTATTAGTATTATTATTTTAATTACTACTAATAATAAGATTAATGGGGGAGTAGTTAGTATTATAGTTATTATTATTATTATTATCATTATTAATATTGATTAAATTAAATGAATTAAAATCTAATTAAGGGGGTTAAGAGAGGGTTAGTGGAAAATTAGTCAGTTAACACGTGAAAGAGGAAAAAGAAAGAGAAAGGAGAGCTAGGGCAGAGGAACAAAGATTTCTCCATTGTGGTCAAGCAAGAGATCAAATCCAAGGTAAGGGAGGAGAATGGATTTCAATATGGGTGAATTAACATGAGAGGGTAGTGAGAGGTTCTTTCTCTCATAGGAATTATGCCTGTTTTTGGGTTCCTTTATCTGATTTTTGTAGCATGATGAATCCCCTGTAATTGCTGTTATTGTTGAATGATCATTGTATGATGTTTGTGTGTATAAATTTGGGACTGATATGAAATTCGTGTGGAAATTTCTTGATGCTGTCATAGAACTCTGATGAATAACAGATCTGGATAATAAGGGTTGAGGGTCAACGAAATCGAATCCTTGCATGATAGAAACCTTAGGGGAATAATGGATAGATAAAGTATAGTGAAGATAGAGGGAATCGATTAACAAAAAAACTGAGTTTTGGGTTGAATTGAGTGGAAAAAATCAGAGTATTGAGGGAGGATTCGTGAAAAGGAGGAAATCTGAGTTTTTGACAGCAGCTACGGTGATACGTGTGTGGGACTGGCCATAGCCGTATGGGACTAGGCAATACGCGTATGGAACTGGCCATACGCGTATGGGATGTGGAAATATGCGTATAGGACTGGCCATACGCGTATGGGACTGGGCAATATGCGTATGGGGCAGGCCATACGCGTAGGGGCAGGCCTGGGGTGACTTTTTCCCATTTTCGCGATTTCTGCCCAGATTTCGCTTGGAACGCAATTTCGTTTAATCGGTAGGATTAATATGACTAAAATGGACATAAGAAAAATTAATAATTAATTTAATTAGAGAGAATGTGGAAAATTATATTTTTGCCCTTACGGGTGTGTTTTGATGGATGTGAGCCATGATTGTCGAAATTGGACGATTTTGTGCGATTGTGGTAATTGACGAGAGGATTACGGTGAGCTGATGGCTCGTGTGGATCATTGATGATCATGGATTATGCTTGAATTAGTATATTGCATAATTGTGTTGTCATGCATTTCATGTAATGTGTCTTGTGGAGATGGCTAAGTGGAAATCCATGATGGGTGCCTAGTTTCATCCGGACTTCATGTGGAAGTCGTTGTGGAGATAAGTTGTAGTTCAGAGGAACGTATACGACTTATCTGGTTTCCGACGGGAATCGGGTTCTAGGGTGAACTGTATGTTATTGTGTTGGTACCACATGCACTGTGTCGAGTCACTGAGTCACATTGCATACTGTATTGGATATGGGCTATTAATGTCGAGGAATTGATGTGGCACGTGTATGTGCGTTGTATGTGTACGATTATATGTGTGGTGTGTGACTACTGCTTAGCATGTGTATTTCACCGTTTATTTATTGAATGCAGTTCTCACCCCTTTTCTGTTTGTTGTGTTTGTGCTCCTTGGAGAGTGCAGAAGACCAGGTACCTGAGGAATGCTTGGAGTGTGTTGCAATTTTATCGAGTCCTAGGAGTTGCTCTGATACGTAACATGGGACGATGGGACTACGTTATTATTTGATTATTTATTTTATTTATTGTTACGTATCTTTAATTGTTGGATTGAGGATGTATGATCACCTCATGGTGGAAATGATGTTTTAAACGATTAATTTTATTCCGCTGTTTAATTGAGACCAGATAACCTTGATTTATTTAAATTGAATGAAGCGACTTAGTGTGATATCTCACTGTTTTGGATAACTCTGATGTATTTTATGAATTATTTTCGTATATGTCTTATAATACGCGTACGGGGTAGAGTGGGGTGTTACAATTGGTATCAGAGCAGGTCGGTCCGTCCGGCCAGTGTGTAGTAGAGTCTGAAGAAAAGGTTGACTACCGCACCAACGTTAACCTTACCGAATCTAAATAATCCTTTTGTGGTATATTGTGATGCGTCTAAAATGGGATTATGCGGTGTTTTGATGCAAGATGGAAAGGTTGTGGCTTATGCTTCACGACAATTGAGGATTCATGAAAGGAATTATCCTACTCATGATCTTGAGTTAGCTGCAGTGGTTTTCGCATTGAAAGTTTGGAGGCATTATTTATACGGGTTGAGATTCAAAGTGTTCGGTGACCATAAGAGTTTGAAATATATGTTTGACCAGAAGGAATTAAATATGAGGCAACGAAGATGGTTGGAATTTCTGAAAGACTATGACTTTAGCTTGAGTTACCATCCAGGTAAAGTTAACGTCGTGGCAGATGCTCTGAGTCCGAAGACGATACATATGTCGACGTTGATGATTAGAGAATTGGATTTTATTGAGCAGTTTAGAAACTTGAGTATCGTTTGCGAGTTAACTTCTGAAAGTGTAATGTTGGGGATGTTGAAAGTGAATAATGAGTTCCTTCGTGAAATAAGAGAAGGTCAGAAGCTGGATTTGAAATTGGTAGACGTGATGACCGTAGGCGGTACAGATAAAGAAGACTTTAAAGTAGATGATTCTGGTGTGTTGAAGTTCAGAGACAGAATTTGTGAGACAGATAATCCTGACTTGAAAAAGGTAATTTTAAAAGAAAGCCACGGGAGTAGCTTGAGTATTCATCGAGGAGTTACGAAAATGTATCAAGACCTGAAGAAATTGTTTTGGTGGTCGGGTATGAAGAAGGACATAGCCCAGTTTGTGTATGATTGTTTGACTTGCGAGAAGTCGAAGGTGGAACATCAGAAACCCACCCGGTTTGATCTAACCGATGAAAATAACAGAGTGGAAATGGGATAGAATTGCCATGGACTTTGTGACTGGATTGCCGAACACGGCGAGACCCTTTGATGCAGTTTGGGTGGTTGTGGATAGATTGACAAAGTCGGCGCATTTTATACCGATTAACATCAGTTTTCCTTTGGCAAAGTCAGCAGAAATTTATATCAGAGTGATAGTGAAGTTACACGGGGTTCCGTCGAGCATTGTATCGGACAGAGACCCGAGATTCACTTCTGGATTTTGGAAAAGCTTGCAAGAAGCTTTGAGTTCTAGTTTGAAATTGAGTTCTGCTTATCACCCGCAGACAGATGGACAGTCTGAAAGGACTATTCAGTCATTGGAGGATTTGTTGAGAGCTTGCATACTCGAGCGGAGAGGCGCTTGGGATACTCATTTACCGCTGATTGAATTTACTTATAACAACAGTTATCATTCCAGTGTTGGAATGACACCTTTTGAAGCATTGTATGGTAGGAGGTGTAGGACACCTCTATGTTGGTATGAGTCGGGCGAGAGTACGGTACTCGGACCCGAGATTGTGCAACAAACTACAGAGATAATCAAGATGATTAGAGGGAAAATGAAGACAACCCGGAGTAGGCAAAAAAGATACCATGATAATAGGAGGAAAGACTTCGAATTCAACGAAGGTGACCATGTGTTTCTTAGAGTCAACCCGGTGATCGGTGTTGGTCGTGCGCTGAAATCAAAGAAATTGGATCCTAAGTTTATCGGACCGTATCAAATTCTGCAAAGGGTAGGAGCGGTTGCCTATCGAGTGGCGTTGCCACCCGAACTTTCGAATCTGCATGACATGTTTCATGTATCGCAACTTCGTAGTATGTTGCTGATCTGTCTCATGTGCTTCAGAGAGATGAAGCGCAAGTTCGAGATAACCTTACGGTGGAGGCGATGTCGTTGAGGATCGAAGACCGCAAGATGAAACAACTAAGAGGAAAAGATATCCCATTGGTGAGAGTAGCTTGGGGAGGAGCTGCTGGAGGAAGTGTGACCTAGAAATTGGAGAGGAAGATGCGAGAGTCGTATCCGGAATTGTTCTTATCAGGTACATTTTCGAGGACGAAAATATTTTAAGTGGGGGAGAGTTGTAACACCCCATTTAAATTATTTAGTCATTTTTATATTTTCTGAGGTGTGTATTTGTCGTAATGACCTTAATTAAGGGTAGGACGCTAAGGGATTGAGTGAGAGTTGACACTTAGCTGATTCAAGATGGAACCATAATAAATAATGTGAATGATTTAATGATAATAGTAAGAATATTATGCTTATTAGTATTATTATTTTAATTACTACTAATAATAAGATTAATGGGGGAGTAGTTAGTATTATAGTTATTATTATTATTATTATCATTATTAATATTGATTAAATTAAATGAATTAAAATCTAATTAAGGGGGTTAAGAGAGGGTTAGTGGAAAATTAGTCAGTTAACACGTGAAAGAGGAAAAAGAAAGAGAAAGGAGAGCTAGGGCAGAGGAACAAAGATTTCTCCATTGTGGTCAAGCAAGAGATCAAATCCAAGGTAAGGGAGGAGAATGGATTTCAATATGGGTGAATTAACATGAGAGGGTAGTGAGAGGTTCTTTCTCTCATAGGAATTATGCCTGTTTTTGGGTTCCTTTATCTGATTTTTGTAGCATGATGAATCCCCTGTAATTGCTGTTATTGTTGAATGATCATTGTATGATGTTTGTGTGTATAAATTTGGGACTGATATGAAATTCGTGTGGAAATTTCTTGATGCTGTCATAGAACTCTGATGAATAACAGATCTGGATAATAAGGGTTGAGGGTCAACGAAATCGAATCCTTGCATGATAGAAACCTTAGGGGAATAATGGATAGATAAAGTATAGTGAAGATAGAGGGAATCGATTAACAAAAAAACTGAGTTTTGGGTTGAATTGAGTGGAAAAAATCAGAGTATTGAGGGAGGATTCGTGAAAAGGAGGAAATCTGAGTTTTTGACAGCAGCTACGGTGATACGTGTGTGGGACTGGCCATAGCCGTATGGGACTAGGCAATACGCGTATGGAACTGGCCATACGCGTATGGGATGTGGAAATATGCGTATAGGACTGGCCATACGCGTATGGGACTGGGCAATATGCGTATGGGGCAGGCCATACGCGTAGGGGCAGGCCTGGGGTGACTTTTTCCCATTTTCGCGATTTCTGCCCAGATTTCGCTTGGAACGCAATTTCGTTTAATCGGTAGGATTAATATGACTAAAATGGACATAAGAAAAATTAATAATTAATTTAATTAGAGAGAATGTGGAAAATTATATTTTTGCCCTTACGGGTGTGTTTTGATGGATGTGAGCCATGATTGTCGAAATTGGACGATTTTGTGCGATTGTGGTAATTGACGAGAGGATTACGGTGAGCTGATGGCTCGTGTGGATCATTGATGATCATGGATTATGCTTGAATTAGTATATTGCATAATTGTGTTGTCATGCATTTCATGTAATGTGTCTTGTGGAGATGGCTAAGTGGAAATCCATGATGGGTGCCTAGTTTCATCCGGACTTCATGTGGAAGTCGTTGTGGAGATAAGTTGTAGTTCAGAGGAACGTATACGACTTATCTGGTTTCCGACGGGAATCGGGTTCTAGGGTGAACTGTATGTTATTGTGTTGGTACCACATGCACTGTGTCGAGTCACTGAGTCACATTGCATACTGTATTGGATATGGGCTATTAATGTCGAGGAATTGATGTGGCACGTGTATGTGCGTTGTATGTGTACGATTATATGTGTGGTGTGTGACTACTGCTTAGCATGTGTATTTCACCGTTTATTTATTGAATGCAGTTCTCACCCCTTTTCTGTTTGTTGTGTTTGTGCTCCTTGGAGAGTGCAGAAGACCAGGTACCTGAGGAATGCTTGGAGTGTGTTGCAATTTTATCGAGTCCTAGGAGTTGCTCTGATACGTAACATGGGACGATGGGACTACGTTATTATTTGATTATTTATTTTATTTATTGTTACGTATCTTTAATTGTTGGATTGAGGATGTATGATCACCTCATGGTGGAAATGATGTTTTAAACGATTAATTTTATTCCGCTGTTTAATTGAGACCAGATAACCTTGATTTATTTAAATTGAATGAAGCGACTTAGTGTGATATCTCACTGTTTTGGATAACTCTGATGTATTTTATGAATTATTTTCGTATATGTCTTATAATACGCGTACGGGGTAGAGTGGGGTGTTACAATTGGTATCAGAGCAGGTCGGTCCGTCCGGCCAGTGTGTAGTAGAGTCTGAAGAAAAGGTTGACTACCGCACCAACGTTAACCTTACCGAATCTAAATAATCCTTTTGTGGTATATTGTGATGCGTCTAAAATGGGATTATGCGGTGTTTTGATGCAAGATGGAAAGGTTGTGGCTTATGCTTCACGACAATTGAGGATTCATGAAAGGAATTATCCTACTCATGATCTTGAGTTAGCTGCAGTGGTTTTCGCATTGAAAGTTTGGAGGCATTATTTATACGGGTTGAGATTCAAAGTGTTCGGTGACCATAAGAGTTTGAAATATATGTTTGACCAGAAGGAATTAAATATGAGGCAACGAAGATGGTTGGAATTTCTGAAAGACTATGACTTTAGCTTGAGTTACCATCCAGGTAAAGTTAACGTCGTGGCAGATGCTCTGAGTCCGAAGACGATACATATGTCGACGTTGATGATTAGAGAATTGGATTTTATTGAGCAGTTTAGAAACTTGAGTATCGTTTGCGAGTTAACTTCTGAAAGTGTAATGTTGGGGATGTTGAAAGTGAATAATGAGTTCCTTCGTGAAATAAGAGAAGGTCAGAAGCTGGATTTGAAATTGGTAGACGTGATGACCGTAGGCGGTACAGATAAAGAAGACTTTAAAGTAGATGATTCTGGTGTGTTGAAGTTCAGAGACAGAATTTGTGAGACAGATAATCCTGACTTGAAAAAGGTAATTTTAAAAGAAAGCCACGGGAGTAGCTTGAGTATTCATCGAGGAGTTACGAAAATGTATCAAGACCTGAAGAAATTGTTTTGGTGGTCGGGTATGAAGAAGGACATAGCCCAGTTTGTGTATGATTGTTTGACTTGCGAGAAGTCGAAGGTGGAACATCAGAAACCCACCCGGTTTGATCTAACCGATGAAAA
The DNA here is from genome assembly GCA_963859935.3 of Lathyrus sativus. Taxonomy (NCBI): domain Eukaryota; kingdom Viridiplantae; phylum Streptophyta; class Magnoliopsida; order Fabales; family Fabaceae; genus Lathyrus; species Lathyrus sativus. Next base: position 6,535,319 of record OZ012738.1, on the reverse strand, counting down.
TAACAGAGTGGAAATGGGATAGAATTGCCATGGACTTTGTGACTGGATTGCCGAACACGGCGAGACCCTTTGATGCAGTTTGGGTGGTTGTGGATAGATTGACAAAGTCGGCGCATTTTATACCGATTAACATCAGTTTTCCTTTGGCAAAGTCAGCAGAAATTTATATCAGAGTGATAGTGAAGTTACACGGGGTTCCGTCGAGCATTGTATCGGACAGAGACCCGAGATTCACTTCTGGATTTTGGAAAAGCTTGCAAGAAGCTTTGAGTTCTAGTTTGAAATTGAGTTCTGCTTATCACCCGCAGACAGATGGACAGTCTGAAAGGACTATTCAGTCATTGGAGGATTTGTTGAGAGCTTGCATACTCGAGCGGAGAGGCGCTTGGGATACTCATTTACCGCTGATTGAATTTACTTATAACAACAGTTATCATTCCAGTGTTGGAATGACACCTTTTGAAGCATTGTATGGTAGGAGGTGTAGGACACCTCTATGTTGGTATGAGTCGGGCGAGAGTACGGTACTCGGACCCGAGATTGTGCAACAAACTACAGAGATAATCAAGATGATTAGAGGGAAAATGAAGACAACCCGGAGTAGGCAAAAAAGATACCATGATAATAGGAGGAAAGACTTCGAATTCAACGAAGGTGACCATGTGTTTCTTAGAGTCAACCCGGTGATCGGTGTTGGTCGTGCGCTGAAATCAAAGAAATTGGATCCTAAGTTTATCGGACCGTATCAAATTCTGCAAAGGGTAGGAGCGGTTGCCTATCGAGTGGCGTTGCCACCCGAACTTTCGAATCTGCATGACATGTTTCATGTATCGCAACTTCGTAGTATGTTGCTGATCTGTCTCATGTGCTTCAGAGAGATGAAGCGCAAGTTCGAGATAACCTTACGGTGGAGGCGATGTCGTTGAGGATCGAAGACCGCAAGATGAAACAACTAAGAGGAAAAGATATCCCATTGGTGAGAGTAGCTTGGGGAGGAGCTGCTGGAGGAAGTGTGACCTAGAAATTGGAGAGGAAGATGCGAGAGTCGTATCCGGAATTGTTCTTATCAGGTACATTTTCGAGGACGAAAATATTTTAAGTGGGGGAGAGTTGTAACACCCCATTTAAATTATTTAGTCATTTTTATATTTTCTGAGGTGTGTATTTGTCGTAATGACCTTAATTAAGGGTAGGACGCTAAGGGATTGAGTGAGAGTTGACACTTAGCTGATTCAAGATGGAACCATAATAAATAATGTGAATGATTTAATGATAATAGTAAGAATATTATGCTTATTAGTATTATTATTTTAATTACTACTAATAATAAGATTAATGGGGGAGTAGTTAGTATTATAGTTATTATTATTATTATTATCATTATTAATATTGATTAAATTAAATGAATTAAAATCTAATTAAGGGGGTTAAGAGAGGGTTAGTGGAAAATTAGTCAGTTAACACGTGAAAGAGGAAAAAGAAAGAGAAAGGAGAGCTAGGGCAGAGGAACAAAGATTTCTCCATTGTGGTCAAGCAAGAGATCAAATCCAAGGTAAGGGAGGAGAATGGATTTCAATATGGGTGAATTAACATGAGAGGGTAGTGAGAGGTTCTTTCTCTCATAGGAATTATGCCTGTTTTTGGGTTCCTTTATCTGATTTTTGTAGCATGATGAATCCCCTGTAATTGCTGTTATTGTTGAATGATCATTGTATGATGTTTGTGTGTATAAATTTGGGACTGATATGAAATTCGTGTGGAAATTTCTTGATGCTGTCATAGAACTCTGATGAATAACAGATCTGGATAATAAGGGTTGAGGGTCAACGAAATCGAATCCTTGCATGATAGAAACCTTAGGGGAATAATGGATAGATAAAGTATAGTGAAGATAGAGGGAATCGATTAACAAAAAAACTGAGTTTTGGGTTGAATTGAGTGGAAAAAATCAGAGTATTGAGGGAGGATTCGTGAAAAGGAGGAAATCTGAGTTTTTGACAGCAGCTACGGTGATACGTGTGTGGGACTGGCCATAGCCGTATGGGACTAGGCAATACGCGTATGGAACTGGCCATACGCGTATGGGATGTGGAAATATGCGTATAGGACTGGCCATACGCGTATGGGACTGGGCAATATGCGTATGGGGCAGGCCATACGCGTAGGGGCAGGCCTGGGGTGACTTTTTCCCATTTTCGCGATTTCTGCCCAGATTTCGCTTGGAACGCAATTTCGTTTAATCGGTAGGATTAATATGACTAAAATGGACATAAGAAAAATTAATAATTAATTTAATTAGAGAGAATGTGGAAAATTATATTTTTGCCCTTACGGGTGTGTTTTGATGGATGTGAGCCATGATTGTCGAAATTGGACGATTTTGTGCGATTGTGGTAATTGACGAGAGGATTACGGTGAGCTGATGGCTCGTGTGGATCATTGATGATCATGGATTATGCTTGAATTAGTATATTGCATAATTGTGTTGTCATGCATTTCATGTAATGTGTCTTGTGGAGATGGCTAAGTGGAAATCCATGATGGGTGCCTAGTTTCATCCGGACTTCATGTGGAAGTCGTTGTGGAGATAAGTTGTAGTTCAGAGGAACGTATACGACTTATCTGGTTTCCGACGGGAATCGGGTTCTAGGGTGAACTGTATGTTATTGTGTTGGTACCACATGCACTGTGTCGAGTCACTGAGTCACATTGCATACTGTATTGGATATGGGCTATTAATGTCGAGGAATTGATGTGGCACGTGTATGTGCGTTGTATGTGTACGATTATATGTGTGGTGTGTGACTACTGCTTAGCATGTGTATTTCACCGTTTATTTATTGAATGCAGTTCTCACCCCTTTTCTGTTTGTTGTGTTTGTGCTCCTTGGAGAGTGCAGAAGACCAGGTACCTGAGGAATGCTTGGAGTGTGTTGCAATTTTATCGAGTCCTAGGAGTTGCTCTGATACGTAACATGGGACGATGGGACTACGTTATTATTTGATTATTTATTTTATTTATTGTTACGTATCTTTAATTGTTGGATTGAGGATGTATGATCACCTCATGGTGGAAATGATGTTTTAAACGATTAATTTTATTCCGCTGTTTAATTGAGACCAGATAACCTTGATTTATTTAAATTGAATGAAGCGACTTAGTGTGATATCTCACTGTTTTGGATAACTCTGATGTATTTTATGAATTATTTTCGTATATGTCTTATAATACGCGTACGGGGTAGAGTGGGGTGTTACAATTGGTATCAGAGCAGGTCGGTCCGTCCGGCCAGTGTGTAGTAGAGTCTGAAGAAAAGGTTGACTACCGCACCAACGTTAACCTTACCGAATCTAAATAATCCTTTTGTGGTATATTGTGATGCGTCTAAAATGGGATTATGCGGTGTTTTGATGCAAGATGGAAAGGTTGTGGCTTATGCTTCACGACAATTGAGGATTCATGAAAGGAATTATCCTACTCATGATCTTGAGTTAGCTGCAGTGGTTTTCGCATTGAAAGTTTGGAGGCATTATTTATACGGGTTGAGATTCAAAGTGTTCGGTGACCATAAGAGTTTGAAATATATGTTTGACCAGAAGGAATTAAATATGAGGCAACGAAGATGGTTGGAATTTCTGAAAGACTATGACTTTAGCTTGAGTTACCATCCAGGTAAAGTTAACGTCGTGGCAGATGCTCTGAGTCCGAAGACGATACATATGTCGACGTTGATGATTAGAGAATTGGATTTTATTGAGCAGTTTAGAAACTTGAGTATCGTTTGCGAGTTAACTTCTGAAAGTGTAATGTTGGGGATGTTGAAAGTGAATAATGAGTTCCTTCGTGAAATAAGAGAAGGTCAGAAGCTGGATTTGAAATTGGTAGACGTGATGACCGTAGGCGGTACAGATAAAGAAGACTTTAAAGTAGATGATTCTGGTGTGTTGAAGTTCAGAGACAGAATTTGTGAGACAGATAATCCTGACTTGAAAAAGGTAATTTTAAAAGAAAGCCACAGGAGTAGCTTGAGTATTCATCGAGGAGCTACGAAAATGTATCAAGACCTGAAGAAATTGTTTTGGTGGTCGGGTATGAAGAAGGACATAGCCCAGTTTGTGTATGATTGTTTGACTTGCGAGAAGTCGAAGGTGGAACATCAGAAACCCACCTGGTTTGATCTAACCGATGAAAATAACAGAGTGGAAATGGGATAGAATTGCCATGGACTTTGTGACTGGATTGCCGAACACGGCGAGACCCTTTGATGCAGTTTGGGTGGTTGTGGATAGACTGACAAAGTCGGCGCATTTTATACCGATTAACATCAGTTTTCCTTTGGCAAAGTCAGCAGAAATTTATATCAGAGTGATAGTGAAGTTACACGGGGTTCCGTCGAGCATTGTATCGGACAGAGACCCGAGATTCACTTCTGGATTTTGGAAAAGCTTGCAAGAAGCTTTGAGTTCTAGTTTGAAATTGAGTTCTGCTTATCACCCGCAGACAGATGGACAGTCTGAAAGGACTATTCAGTCATTGGAGGATTTGTTGAGAGCTTGCATACTCGAGCGGAGAGGCGCTTGGGATACTCATTTACCGCTGATTGAATTTACTTATAACAACAGTTATCATTCCAGTGTTGGAATGACACCTTTTGAAGCATTGTATGGTAGGAGGTGTAGGACACCTCTATGTTGGTATGAGTCGGGCGAGAGTACGGTACTCGGACCCGAGATTGTGCAACAAACTACAGAGATAATCAAGATGATTAGAGGGAAAATGAAGACAACCCGGAGTAGGCAAAAAAGATACCATGATAATAGGAGGAAAGACTTCGAATTCAACGAAGGTGACCATGTGTTTCTTAGAGTCAACCCGGTGATCGGTGTTGGTCGTGCGCTGAAATCAAAGAAATTGGATCCTAAGTTTATCGGACCGTATCAAATTCTGCAAAGGGTAGGAGCGGTTGCCTATCGAGTGGCGTTGCCACCCGAACTTTCGAATCTGCATGACATGTTTCATGTATCGCAACTTCGTAGTATGTTGCTGATCTGTCTCATGTGCTTCAGAGAGATGAAGCGCAAGTTCGAGATAACCTTACGGTGGAGGCGATGTCGTTGAGGATCGAAGACCGCAAGATGAAACAACTAAGAGGAAAAGATATCCCATTGGTGAGAGTAGCTTGGGGAGGAGCTGCTGGAGGAAGTGTGACCTAGAAATTGGAGAGGAAGATGCGAGAGTCGTATCCGGAATTGTTCTTATCAGGTACATTTTCGAGGACGAAAATATTTTAAGTGGGGGAGAGTTGTAACACCCCATTTAAATTATTTAGTCATTTTTATATTTTCTGAGGTGTGTATTTGTCGTAATGACCTTAATTAAGGGTAGGACGCTAAGGGATTGAGTGAGAGTTGACACTTAGCTGATTCAAGATGGAACCATAATAAATAATGTGAATGATTTAATGATAATAGTAAGAATATTATGCTTATTAGTATTATTATTTTAATTACTACTAATAATAAGATTAATGGGGGAGTAGTTAGTATTATAGTTATTATTATTATTATTATCATTATTAATATTGATTAAATTAAATGAATTAAAATCTAATTAAGGGGGTTAAGAGAGGGTTAGTGGAAAATTAGTCAGTTAACACGTGAAAGAGCAAAAAGACAGAGAAAGGAGAGCTAGGGCAGAGGAACAAAGATTTCTCCATTGTTGTCAAGCAAGAGATCAAATCCAAGGTAAGGGAGGAGAATGGATTTCAATATGGATGAATTAACATGAGAGTGTAGTGAGAGGTCCTTTCTCTCATAGGAATTATGCCTGTTTTTGGGTTCCTTTATCTGATTTTTGTAGCATGATGAATCCCCTGTAATTGCTGTTATTGTTGAATGATCATTGTATGATGTTTGTGTGTATAAATTTGGGACTGATATGAAATTCGTGTGGAAATTTCTTGATGCTGTCATAGAACTCTGATGAATAACAGATCTGGAAAATAAGGGTTGAGGGTCAACGAAATCGAATCCTTGCATGATAGAAACCTTAGGGGAATAATGGATAGATAAAGTATAGTGAAGATAGAGGGAATCGATTAACCAAAAAACTGAGTTTTGGGTTGAATTGAGTGGAAAAAATCAGAGTATTGAGGGAGGATTCGTGAAAAGGAGGAAATCTGAGTTTTTGACAGCAGCTACGGTGATACGCGTGTGGGACTGGCCATAGCCGTATGGGACTAGGCAATACGCGTATGGGACTGGCCATACGCGTATGGGATGTGGAAATATGCGTATAGGACTGGCCATACACGTATGGGACTGGGCAATATGCGTATGGGGCAGGCCATACGCGTAGGGGCAGGCCTGGGGTGACTTTTTCCCATTTTCGCGATTTCTGCCCAGATTTCGCTTGGAACGCAATTCCGTTTAATCGGTAGGATTAATATGACTAAAATGGACATAAGGAAAATTAATAATTAATTTAATTAGAGAGAATGTGGAAAATTATATTTTTGCCCTTACAGGTGTGTTTTGATGGATGTGAGCCATGATTGTCGAAATTGGACGATTTTGTGCGATTGTGGTAATTGACGAGAGGATTACGGTGAGCTGATGGCTCTTGTGGATCATTGATGATCATGGATTATGCTTGAATTAGTATATTGCATAATTGTGTTGTCATGCATTTCATGTAATGTGTCTTGTGGAGATGGCTAAGTGGAAATCCATGATGTGTGCCTAGTTTCATCTGGACTTCATGTGGAAGTCGTTGTGGAGATAAGTTGTAGTTCAGAGGAACGTATACGACTTATCTGGTTTCCGACGGGAATCGGGTTCTAGGGTGAACTGTATGTTATTGTGTTGGTACCACATGCACTGTGTCGAGTCACTGAGTCACATTGCATACTGTATTGGATATGGGCTATTAATGTCGAGGAATTGATGTGGCACGTGTATGTGCGTTGTATGTGTACGATTATATGTGTGGTGTGTGACTACTCCTTAGCATGTGTATTTCACCGTTTATTTATTGAATGTAGTTCTCACCCCTTTTCTGTTTGTTGTGTTTGTGCTCCTTGGAGAGTGCAGAAGACCAGGTACCTAAGGAATGCTTGGAGTGTGTTGCAATTTTATCGAGTCCTAGGAGTTGCTCTGATACGTAACATGGGACGATGGGACTACGTTATTATTTGATTATTTATTTTATTTATTGTTACGTATCTTTAATTGTTGGATTGAGGATGTATGATCACCTCATGGTGGAAATGATGTTTTAAACGATTAATTTTATTCCGCTGTTTAATTGAGACCAGATAACCTTGATTTATTTAAATTGAATGAAGCGACTTAGTGTGATATCTCACTGTTTTGGATAACTCTGATGTATTTTATGAATTATTTTCGTATATGTCTTATAATACGCGTACGGGGTAGAGTGGGGTGTTACAATTGATATCAGAGCAGGTCGGTCCGTTCGGCCAGTGTGTAGTAGAGTCTGAAGAAAAGGTTGACTACCGCACCAGCGTTAACCTTACCGAATCTAAATAATCCTTTTGTGGTATATTGTGATGCGTCTAAAATGGGATTATGCGGTGTTTTGATGCAAGATGGAAAGGTTGTGGCTTATGCTTCACGACAATTGAGGATTCATGAAAGGAATTATCCTACTCATGATCTTGAGTTAGCTGCAGTGGTTTTCGCATTGAAAGTTTGGAGGCATTATTTATACGGGTCGAGACTCAAAGTGTTCGGTGACCATAAGAGTTTGAAATATATGTTTGACCAGAAGGAATTAAATATGAGGCAACGAAGATGGTTGGAATTTCTGAAAGACTATGACTTTAGCTTGAGTTACCATCCAGGTAAAGTTAACGTCGTGGCAGATGCTCTGAGACCGAAGACGATACATATGTCGACGTTGATGATTAGAGAATTGGATTTTATTGAGCAGTTTAGAAACTTGAGTATCGTTTGCGAGTTAACTTCTGAAAGTGTAATGTTGGGGATGTTGAAAGTGAATAATGAGTTCCTTCGTGAAATAAGAGATGGTCAGAAGCTGGATTTGAAATTGGTAGACGTGATGACCGTAGGCGGTACAGATAAAGAAGACTTTAAAGTAGATGATTCTGGTGTGTTGAAGTTCAGAGACAGAATTTGTGAGACAGATAATCCTGACTTGAAAAAGGTAATTTTAAAAGAAAGCCACGGGAGTAGCTTGAGTATTCATCGAGGAGTTACGAAAATGTATCAAGACCTGAAGAAATTGTTTTGGTGGTCGGGTATGAAGAAGGACATAGCCCAGTTTGTGTATGATTGTTTGACTTGCGAGAAGTCGAAGGTGGAACATCAGAAACCCACCCGGTTTGATCTAACCGATGAAAATAACAGAGTGGAAATGGGATAGAATTGCCATGGACTTTGTGACTGGATTGCCGAACACGGCGAGACCCTTTGATGCAGTTTGGGTGGTTGTGGATAGATTGACAAAGTCGGCGCATTTTATACCGATTAACATCAGTTTTCCTTTGGCAAAGTCAGCAGAAATTTATATCAGAGTGATAGTGAAGTTACACGGGGTTCCGTCGAGCATTGTATCGGACAGAGACCCGAGATTCACTTCTGGATTTTGGAAAAGCTTGCAAGAAGCTTTGAGTTCTAGTTTGAAATTGAGTTCTGCTTATCACCCGCAGACAGATGGACAGTCTGAAAGGACTATTCAGTCATTGGAGGATTTGTTGAGAGCTTGCATACTCGAGCGGAGAGGCGCTTGGGATACTCATTTACCGCTGATTGAATTTACTTATAACAACAGTTATCATTCCAGTGTTGGAATGACACCTTTTGAAGCATTGTATGGTAGGAGGTGTAGGACACCTCTATGTTGGTATGAGTCGGGCGAGAGTACGGTACTCGGACCCGAGATTGTGCAACAAACTACAGAGATAATCAAGATGATTAGAGGGAAAATGAAGACAACCCGGAGTAGGCAAAAAAGATACCATGATAATAGGAGGAAAGACTTCGAATTCAACGAAGGTGACCATGTGTTTCTTAGAGTCAACCCGGTGATCGGTGTTGGTCGTGCGCTGAAATCAAAGAAATTGGATCCTAAGTTTATCGGACCGTATCAAATTCTGCAAAGGGTAGGAGCGGTTGCCTATCGAGTGGCGTTGCCACCCGAACTTTCGAATCTGCATGACATGTTTCATGTATCGCAACTTCGTAGTATGTTGCTGATCTGTCTCATGTGCTTCAGAGAGATGAAGCGCAAGTTCGAGATAACCTTACGGTGGAGGCGATGTCGTTGAGGATCGAAGACCGCAAGATGAAACAACTAAGAGGAAAAGATATCCCATTGGTGAGAGTAGCTTGGGGAGGAGCTGCTGGAGGAAGTGTGACCTAGAAATTGGAGAGGAAGATGCGAGAGTCGTATCCGGAATTGTTCTTATCAGGTACATTTTCGAGGACGAAAATATTTTAAGTGGGGGAGAGTTGTAACACCCCATTTAAATTATTTAGTCATTTTTATATTTTCTGAGGTGTGTATTTGTCGTAATGACCTTAATTAAGGGTAGGACGCTAAGGGATTGAGTGAGAGTTGACACTTAGCTGATTCAAGATGGAACCATAATAAATAATGTGAATGATTTAATGATAATAGTAAGAATATTATGCTTATTAGTATTATTATTTTAATTACTACTAATAATAAGATTAATGGGGGAGTAGTTAGTATTATAGTTATTATTATTATTATTATCATTATTAATATTGATTAAATTAAATGAATTAAAATCTAATTAAGGGGGTTAAGAGAGGGTTAGTGAAAAATTAGTCAGTTAACACGTGAAAGAGGAAAAAGAAAGAGAAAGGAGAGCTAGGGCAGAGGAACAAAGATTTCTCCATTGTGGTCAAGCAAGAGATCAAATCCAAGGTAAGGGAGGAGAATGGATTTCAATATGGGTGAATTAACATGAGAGGGTAGTGAGAGGTTCTTTCTCTCATAGGAATTATGCCTGTTTTTGGGTTCCTTTATCTGATTTTTGTAGCATGATGAATCCCCTGTAATTGCTGTTATTGTTGAATGATCATTGTATGATGTTTGTGTGTATAAATTTGGGACTGATATGAAATTCGTGTGGAAATTTCTTGATGCTGTCATAGAACTCTGATGAATAACAGATCTGGATAATAAGGGTTGAGGGTCAACGAAATCGAATCCTTGCATGATAGAAACCTTAGGGGAATAATGGATAGATAAAGTATAGTGAAGATAGAGGGAATCGATTAACAAAAAAACTGAGTTTTGGGTTGAATTGAGTGGAAAAAATCAGAGTATTGAGGGAGGATTCGTGAAAAGGAGGAAATCTGAGTTTTTGACAGCAGCTACGGTGATACGTGTGTGGGACTGGCCATAGCCGTATGGGACTAGGCAATACGCGTATGGAACTGGCCATACGCGTATGGGATGTGGAAATATGCGTATAGGACTGGCCATACGCGTATGGGACTGGGCAATATGCGTATGGGGCAGGCCATACGCGTAGGGGCAGGCCTGGGGTGACTTTTTCCCATTTTCGCGATTTCTGCCCAGATTTCGCTTGGAACGCAATTTCGTTTAATCGGTAGGATTAATATGACTAAAATGGACATAAGAAAAATTAATAATTAATTTAATTAGAGAGAATGTGGAAAATTATATTTTTGCCCTTACGGGTGTGTTTTGATGGATGTGAGCCATGATTGTCGAAATTGGACGATTTTGTGCGATTGTGGTAATTGACGAGAGGATTACGGTGAGCTGATGGCTCGTGTGGATCATTGATGATCATGGATTATGCTTGAATTAGTATATTGCATAATTGTGTTGTCATGCATTTCATGTAATGTGTCTTGTGGAGATGGCTAAGTGGAAATCCATGATGGGTGCCTAGTTTCATCCGGACTTCATGTGGAAGTCGTTGTGGAGATAAGTTGTAGTTCAGAGGAACGTATACGACTTATCTGGTTTCCGACGGGAATCGGGTTCTAGGGTGAACTGTATGTTATTGTGTTGGTACCACATGCACTGTGTCGAGTCACTGAGTCACATTGCATACTGTATTGGATATGGGCTATTAATGTCGAGGAATTGATGTGGCACGTGTATGTGCGTTGTATGTGTACGATTATATGTGTGGTGTGTGACTACTGCTTAGCATGTGTATTTCACCGTTTATTTATTGAATGCAGTTCTCACCCCTTTTCTGTTTGTTGTGTTTGTGCTCCTTGGAGAGTGCAGAAGACCAGGTACCTGAGGAATGCTTGGAGTGTGTTGCAATTTTATCGAGTCCTAGGAGTTGCTCTGATACGTAACATGGGACGATGGGACTACGTTATTATTTGATTATTTATTTTATTTATTGTTACGTATCTTTAATTGTTGGATTGAGGATGTATGATCACCTCATGGTGGAAATGATGTTTTAAACGATTAATTTTATTCCGCTGTTTAATTGAGACCAGATAACCTTGATTTATTTAAATTGAATGAAGCGACTTAGTGTGATATCTCACTGTTTTGGATAACTCTGATGTATTTTATGAATTATTTTCGTATATGTCTTATAATACGCGTACGGGGTAGAGTGGGGTGTTACAATTGGTATCAGAGCAGGTCGGTCCGTCCGGCCAGTGTGTAGTAGAGTCTGAAGAAAAGGTTGACTACCGCACCAACGTTAACCTTACCGAATCTAAATAATCCTTTTGTGGTATATTGTGATGCGTCTAAAATGGGATTATGCGGTGTTTTGATGCAAGATGGAAAGGTTGTGGCTTATGCTTCACGACAATTGAGGATTCATGAAAGGAATTATCCTACTCATGATCTTGAGTTAGCTGCAGTGGTTTTCGCATTGAAAGTTTGGAGGCATTATTTATACGGGTTGAGATTCAAAGTGTTCGGTGACCATAAGAGTTTGAAATATATGTTTGACCAGAAGGAATTAAATATGAGGCAACGAAGATGGTTGGAATTTCTGAAAGACTATGACTTTAGCTTGAGTTACCATCCAGGTAAAGTTAACGTCGTGGCAGATGCTCTGAGTCCGAAGACGATACATATGTCGACGTTGATGATTAGAGAATTGGATTTTATTGAGCAGTTTAGAAACTTGAGTATCGTTTGCGAGTTAACTTCTGAAAGTGTAATGTTGGGGATGTTGAAAGTGAATAATGAGTTCCTTCGTGAAATAAGAGAAGGTCAGAAGCTGGATTTGAAATTGGTAGACGTGATGACCGTAGGCGGTACAGATAAAGAAGACTTTAAAGTAGATGATTCTGGTGTGTTGAAGTTCAGAGACAGAATTTGTGAGACAGATAATCCTGACTTGAAAAAGGTAATTTTAAAAGAAAGCCACAGGAGTAGCTTGAGTATTCATCGAGGAGCTACGAAAATGTATCAAGACCTGAAGAAATTGTTTTGGTGGTCGGGTATGAAGAAGGACATAGCCCAGTTTGTGTATGATTGTTTGACTTGCGAGAAGTCGAAGGTGGAACATCAGAAACCCACCCGGTTTGATCTAACCGATGAAAATAACAGAGTGGAAATGGGATAGAATTGCCATGGACTTTGTGACTGGATTGCCGAACACGGCGAGACCCTTTGATGCAGTTTGGGTGGTTGTGGATAGACTGACAAAGTCGGCGCATTTTATACCGATTAACATCAGTTTTCCTTTGGCAAAGTCAGCAGAAATTTATATCAGAGTGATAGTGAAGTTACACGGGGTTCCGTCGAGCATTGTATCGGACAGAGACCCGAGATTCACTTCTGGATTTTGGAAAAGCTTGCAAGAAGCTTTGAGTTCTAGTTTGAAATTGAGTTCTGCTTATCACCCGCAGACAGATGGACAGTCTGAAAGGACTATTCAGTCATTGGAGGATTTGTTGAGAGCTTGCATACTCGAGCGGAGAGGCGCTTGGGATACTCATTTACCGCTGATTGAATTTACTTATAACAACAGTTATCATTCCAGTGTTGGAATGACACCTTTTGAAGCATTGTATGGTAGGAGGTGTAGGACACCTCTATGTTGGTATGAGTCGGGCGAGAGTACGGTACTCGGACCCGAGATTGTGCAACAAACTACAGAGATAATCAAGATGATTAGAGGGAAAATGAAGACAACCCGGAGTAGGCAAAAAAGATACCATGATAATAGGAGGAAAGACTTCGAATTCAACGAAGGTGACCATGTGTTTCTTAGAGTCAACCCGGTGATCGGTGTTGGTCGTGCGCTGAAATCAAAGAAATTGGATCCTAAGTTTATCGGACCGTATCAAATTCTGCAAAGGGTAGGAGCGGTTGCCTATCGAGTGGCGTTGCCACCCGAACTTTCGAATCTGCATGACATGTTTCATGTATCGCAACTTCGTAGTATGTTGCTGATCCGTCTCATGTGCTTCAGAGAGATGAAGCGCAAGTTCGAGATAACCTTACGGTGGAGGCGATGTCGTTGAGGATCGAAGACCGCAAGATGAAACAACTAAGAGGAAAAGATATCCCATTGGTGAGAGTAGCTTGGGGAGGAGCTGCTGGAGGAAGTGTGACCTAGAAATTGGAGAGGAAGATGCGAGAGTCGTATCCGGAATTGTTCTTATCAGGTACATTTTCAAGGACGAAAATATTTTATGTGGGGGAGAGTTGTAACACCCCATTTAAATTATTTAGTCATTTTTATATTTTCTGTGATGTGTATTTGTCGTAATGACATTAATTAAGGGTAGGACGTTAAGGGATTGAGTGAGAGTTGACACTTAGCTGAGACAAGATGGAACCATAATAAATAATGTGAATGATTTAATGATAATAGTAAGAATATTATGCTTATTAGTATTATTATTTTAATTACTACTAATAATAAGATTAATGGGGGAGTAGTTAGTATTATAGTTATTATTATTATTATTATCATTATTAATATTGATTAAATTAAATAAATTAAAATCTAATTAAGGGGGTTAAGAGAGGGTTAGTGGAAAATTAGTCAGTTAACACGTGAAAGAGCAAAAAGACAGAGAAAGGAGAGCTAGGGCAGAGGAACAAAGATTTCTCCATTGTTGTCAAGCAAGAGATCAAATCCAAGGTAAGGGAGGAGAATGGATTTCAATATGGATGAATTAACATGAGAGTGTAGTGAGAGGTCCTTTCTCTCATAGGAATTATGCCTGTTTTTGGGTTCCTTTATCTGATTTTTGTAGCATGATGAATCCCCTGTAATTGCTGTTATTGTTGAATGATCATTGTATGATGTTTGTGTGTATAAATTTGGGACTGATATGAAATTCGTGTGGAAATTTCTTGATGCTGTCATAGAACTCTGATGAATAACAGATCTGGAAAATAAGGGTTGAGGGTCAACGAAATCGAATCCTTGCATGATAGAAACCTTAGGGGAATAATGGATAGATAAAGTATAGTGAAGATAGAGGGAATCGATTAACCAAAAAACTGAGTTTTGGGTTGAATTGAGTGGAAAAAATCAGAGTATTGAGGGAGGATTCGTGAAAAGGAGGAAATCTGAGTTTTTGACAGCAGCTACGGTGATACGCGTGTGGGACTGGCCATAGTCGTATGGGACTAGGCAATACGCGTATGGGACTGGCCATACGCGTATGGGATGTGGAAATATGCGTATAGGACTGGCCATACACGTATGGGACTGGGCAATATGCGTATGGGGCAGGCCATACGCGTAGGGGCAGGCCTGGGGTGACTTTTTCCCATTTTCGCGATTTCTGCCCAGATTTCGCTTGGAACGCAATTCCGTTTAATCGGTAGGATTAATATGACTAAAATGGACATAAGGAAAATTAATAATTAATTTAATTAGAGAGAATGTGGAAAATTATATTTTTGCCCTTACAGGTGTGTTTTGATGGATGTGAGCCATGATTGTCGAAATTGGACGATTTTGTGCGATTGTGGTAATTGACGAGAGGATTACGGTGAGCTGATGGCTCTTGTGGATCATTGATGATCATGGATTATGCTTGAATTATTATATTGCATAATTGTGTTGTCATGCATTTCATGTAATGTGTCTTGTGGAGATGGCTAAGTGGAAATCCATGATGTGTGCCTAGTTTCATCTGGACTTCATGTGGAAGTCGTTGTGGAGATAAGTTGTAGTTCAGAGGAACGTATACGACTTATCTGGTTTCCGACGGGAATCGGGTTCTAGGGTGAACTGTATGTTATTGTGTTGGTACCACCACATGCATTGTGTCGAGTCACTGAGTCACATTGCATACTGTATTGGATATGGGCTATTAATGTCGAGGAATTGATGTGGCACGTGTATGTGCGTTGTATGTGTACAATTATATGTGTGGTGTGTGACTACTCCTTAGCATGTGTATTTCACCGTTTATTTATTGAATGTAGTTCTCACCCCTTTTCTGTTTGTTGTGTTTGTGCTCCTTGGAGAGTGCAGAAGACCAGGTACCTAAGGAATGCTTGGAGTGTGTTGCAATTTTATCGAGTCCTAGGAGTTGCTCTGATACGTAACATGGGACGATGGGACTACGTTATTATTTGATTATTTATTTTATTTATTGTTACGTATCTTTAATTGTTGGATTGAGGATGTATGATCACCTCATGGTGGAAATGATGTTTTAAACGATTAATTTTATTCCGCTGTTTAATTGAGACCAGATAACCTTGATTTATTTAAATTGAATGAAGCGACTTAGTGTGATATCTCACTGTTTTGGATAACTCTGATGTATTTTATGAATTATTTTCGTATATGTCTTATAATACGCGTACGGGGTAGAGTGGGGTGTTACAATTGATATCAGAGCAGGTCGGTCCGTTCGGCCAGTGTGTAGTAGAGTCTGAAGAAAAGGTTGACTACCGCACCAGCGTTAACCTTACCGAATCTAAATAATCCTTTTGTGGTATATTGTGATGCGTCTAAAATGGGATTATGCGGTGTTTTGATGCAAGATGGAAAGGTTGTGGCTTATGCTTCACGACAATTGAGGATTCATGAAAGGAATTATCCTACTCATGATCTTGAGTTAGCTGCAGTGGTTTTCGCATTGAAAGTTTGGAGGCATTATTTATACGGGTCGAGACTCAAAGTGTTCGGTGACCATAAGAGTTTGAAATATATGTTTGACCAGAAGGAATTAAATATGAGGCAACGAAGATGGTTGGAATTTCTGAAAGACTATGACTTTAGCTTGAGTTACCATCCAGGTAAAGTTAACGTCGTGGCAGATGCTCTGAGACCGAAGACGATACATATGTCGACGTTGATGATTAGAGAATTGGATTTTATTGAGCAGTTTAGAAACTTGAGTATCGTTTGCGAGTTAACTTCTGAAAGTGTAATGTTGGAGATGTTGAAAGTGAATAATGAGTTCCTTCGTGAAATAAGAGATGGTCAGAAGCTGGATTTGAAATTGGTAGACGTGATAAAGAAGACTTTAAAGTAGATGATTCTAGTGTGTTGAAGTTCAGAGACATAATTTGTGCGACAGATAATCCTGACTTGAAAAAGGTAATTTTAAAAGAAAGTCACAAGAGTAGCTTGAGTATTCATCGAGGAGCTACGAAAATGTATCAAGACCTAAAGAAATTGTTTTGGTGGCCGGGTATGAAGAAAGACATAGCCCAGTTTGTGTATGCTTGTTTGACTTGCTAGAAGTTGAAGGTGGAACATCAGAAACCCACCCGGTTTGATGCAACCAAGAATCGACGACCTGATGGATCAACTCATGGTAAATCCTCAATCGACGACTTACTCTCCCATAGATAATAAAGCGAACTCTGCAAATACTTTAGCTTCGTCTCCCAACAAGATTCTCAACTCCTTGGTAGACACATGACTGGTCATTTCTTCTTCTTCTGGAGTCAGGAACAACAACCTCTTCCTATAACAATCAATATAACATAATTGCTCTCGAGCCAATTCATCCCCAAGATAACATCCAGCTCGCTGAGTGGTAGACAAATCAAGTCCACTCCAAAATCTTTACCAAAGATCGACACGGGACAATTCAAACACACTAAAGATGTAGTGATTGACCCAATAGTTGGGAGAAGAAACATATTGAATAACTTTAGATGTAATATACCATAAGTCAATTTGAATTTCGATGAATATAAAAAATATTGATCTTTAGTATTAATTTTTAATTGTAATGCATATGTATAAATTATGGGTCATTCATTTGTAGTCTCTTAACTTAGTTTCTTAGAGGTTAAAAAACCAAAATTTTGGTGATGGAGAAGAAGAAAAATATAGAAGTCTTTTACATGTATTATACTATAATACAATGTGATTATGGTGAACACAAATAACATTGACCTTAAATATTTAATTTTAGTGATTAACCATCAAGAATAAATATCCGCCTCCAAGAATCGACGACCTGATGGATCAACTCATGGGAACTCGTGTGTTCAGTAAGATTGATTTGAGGTCAGGCTATCATCAGATCCGTGTGAAAGATGATGATATCCAGAAGACAGCTTTCAGAACTAGGTATGGGCATTATGAATATACAGTGATATCGTTTGGTGTGTCCAATGCACCAGGTGTGTTCATGGAGTACATGAATCGTATCTTCCATGCTTATTTGGACCAGTTTGTAGTGGTTTTCATTGACTACATTTTGATTTACTCCAAGTCGGAAGCAGATCATGTAGAGCATTTAAGGATTACGTTGCAAGTATTGAAGGATAATAAATTGTTCGCAAAACTTTCGAAGTGTGAGTTTTGGTTGAGCAAGGTGGGCTTTCTTGGACATGTTATTTCTGGAGGAGACATAGCGATGGATCCATCGAAGGTGAGTGCGGTGCTTCAGTGGGAGGCTCCGAAGTCAGTGACGGAGATTAGAAGTTTCTTAGGCTTGGCAGGCTATTATCGCAAGTTCATCGAAGGGTTTTCTAATTTAGCTCTTCCGTTGACCCAGTTGACTAGAAAGGGCCAGGCATTTGTGTGAGATAGTGTGTGTGATGGAAGTTTCCGAGAACTGAAGAAAAGGTTGACTACCGCACCAATGTTAACCTTACCGAATCTAAATAATCCTTTTGTGGTATATTGTGATGCGTCTAAAATGGGATTAGGCGGTGTTTAGATGCAAGATGGAAAGGTTGTGGCTTATGTTTCACGACAATTGAGGATTCATGAAAGGAATTATCCTACTCATGATCTTGAGTTAGCTGCAGTGGTTTTCGCATTGAAAGTTTGGAGGCATTATTTGTACGAATCGAGATTCAAAGTGTTTAATGACCATAAGAGTTTGAAATATCTGTTTGACCAGAAGGAATTAAATATTAGGCAGCGAAGATGGTTGGAATTTCTGAAAGACTATGACTTTAGCTTGAGTTACCATCCAGGTAAAGCTAACATCGTGGCAGATGCTCTGAGTCCGAAGACGATACATATGTCGACGTTGATGATTAGAGAATTGGATTTGATTGAGCAGTTTAGAGACTTGAGTATGGTTTGTGAGTTAACTTCGGAAAGTGTAATGTTGGGGATGTTGAAAGTGAATAATGAGTTCCTTTGTGAAATAAGAGAAGGTCAGAAGCTAGATTTGAAATTGGTAGACGTGATGACTGTAGGCGGAACAGATAAAGAAGAAGACTTTAAAGTAGATGATTCTTATGTGTTGAAGTTCAGAGACAGAATTTGTGCGACAGATAATCCTGACTTGAAAAAGGTAATTTTGCAAAAAAGCCATAGGAGTAGCTTGAGTATTCATCCAGGAGCTACGAAAATGTATCAGAAATTGTTTTGGTGGCCGGGTATGAAGAAGGACATAGCCCAGTTTGTGTATGCTTGTTTAGATGTCTAACATACCCATATTGGATTAGATATTTTCATAAGTATTCCTTGGAAGAGCTTTGGTTAAGATATCTGCAGTTTGCATGCATGATGGGACATGATCAATACTTATAATTTTATGATCAATTTTTTCTTTAATAAAGTGTCGGTCAATTTCCACATGTTTTGTTCTATCATGTTGGAATGGATTCTTTGCAATGCTTATAGCAACTTTGTTATCATATAGTAACCATACAGAGTGGTTGACATGAATTTTGATTTCATCTAGCATGCTCTTAAGCCACATTTCTTCACAAATACCTAGGGACATAGCTCTAAATTCTGCTTCTGCACTACTCCTCGCCACTACAGATTGTTTCTTACTTCTCCAAGTTACTAGGTTCCCCCACACAAATGAACAATAGCCTGTAGTCGATTTTCTGTCTGTGGAGCATCCTGCCCAGTCTGAATCTGTATAAACTTGAATGTCCCTGCTTGAATTCCTCTTGAAGTGGAGGCCTCGGTCTGGTGTGCCTTTGAGGTAATGGAGGATTCTATGCGCCATTTTCATTTAGACTCAGTTGGATTTCACATATAGCGACTAGCCAAGCTTACAGCGAACCCAATGTCGGACCTAGCGTGAGATAGGTAGATTAGTTTCCCAACTAGACTTTGATATCTATCTTTGTCGGCTGGTGGACTTTCATCTTCTCTTCCTTTAATTTGTTCTATTTGTGTATTAGCTGTCTTGCACCCGAGCATTCCAGTTTCTTGAAGTAAGTCAAGGGTGTATTTCCTTTGTGATACATAGATACCATCCTTTGTTCGAGCAACTTCCATCCATAAAAAATACTTAAGTTGTCCCAAGTCCTTAATTTCAAATTCCTTTGCCAAGAGTCCCTTTAAATAATCGATTTGATCATAATAATTTTCTGTAATAACGATATCATCAACATAAACAATAAACAAAGCAACCTTTCCTTCCATGGAGTGTTTAATAAACATAGTGTGATCTGATTGACATTGGTTGAAACCGTTTTTCTTGACAACTCGAGTCAATATATCAAACCATGCCCTTGGAGACTGCTTGAGGCCATAAAGGGATTTTCGGAGCCTGCACACCATATTTGCGGTGCTAGATGATTCATGTCCAGGAGGAATTTGCATATAAACTTCCTCTTCTAGGTCACCATTTAAGAAGGCATTCTTGATGTCTAGTTGATTGAGTGGCCAATCTAAATTTGCAGCCAAAGAGAGAATAACTCTAACCGAGTTTAGTTTGGCCACCAGTGCAAACGTCTCTTCATAGTCTACTCCATATGATTAAGTAAATCCCTTTGCTACAAGTCGAGCTTTGTACCAATTTACACTCCCATCTGCATTATACTTCATGGAGAATATCCATTTGCATCCTACCGGCTTCTTCCCTGCAGGTAAGCTTGTGATCTCCCAATTGTCATTCTTAATTAAGGCCTCAACCTCTTCAATTACGGCTGCTTCCCATTCAGAATTTTGGAGTGCCTCATGGATGTTGCTTGGAATATGTGTATTATCAAGAGCTATTACAAAAGTCTTGTAACTCTGGGACAGTTTTCCATAAGATACAAATCTTTCAATGGGATGTTTAGTACACGATCTTACATTTTTTTCTCAAAGCAATAGGAATATCAATATCATCAACATTCACAGAGTTAGGGGCAGTATTACCTGAGGGAACACCATTTTATAGAGTCTTGGAGGTTTCTTGGTTCTGCCTTGGAGCTGTGCAGGACTCTATTACCTTCTTGCACTTCCTGGAGTACACTTTCATGTTGTTTCCTGGTGCAGTTTCTGTTGTAAGGGTTGTTGTTTCTACTGTAATTTCCTCTGCATTTTCTGACGTAGTTTCTTCTAGTCCACGTGTAGGTTCTGCAATTTCTGTTGCATTTTCATTTGGTTCAGGTGTAGGTTTTGATGCCTCAGCAGTGAGTTTGGGTTCAGTTAGCTTAAGTTCCAAAAGTTGGAATTCTACCACTTTAATTGGATAGGTGTGTTCTCCCCCTAAATGCCAACTTTTGGGTAATATGGTTGATTCTCAAAAAAAGGTTACATCCATGGTGTGGTAGAATTTTTTGCTTTGAGGTGAATAACATTTGTATCCCTTTTGGTGAGGAGAGTAGCCGAGGAATATACATTTAATGGATTTCGGGTCAAGTTTACTGCGTTAGGGATCAAGATTATGGACAAAGGTTGCGCATCCAAATATTTTCAAAGGAATAGATGTAAGGATACGATTGGTTGGGTATAAGGTTTGGAGTGTGGAGTAAGGCGTATGAAAGTTAAGGATCCGGGAACGCATTATGTTTATTAGATAGGTTGCAGAAAGGATAGCTTATCCCCAAGTTATATAAATGAAAATCCTTTGCTTAAGTTCATATTTCAAACAACTAATGATCACGTGCTAAATGAAAACTTGTGCTCATAAAATGTTTTCATAAACATGTCTTTGAAAGTGAATATTTAGTTACCATGCTTGTAATGTAATATATAACAACAGCAGCACCACCACGATAATATCGACACAGAGACTACACCAACCAACAACCACCCTTACTATCAATCTTAATTCATAATTTACTTAGAATTCAACTCAGAGGATTGTTTCCAAAATTTGGCATAACTCAGCCATGCTGCCAATCTAAAGTTTGTGTGTTGTGTTGCATTGATGTTACCGGTCACAACAAGACTCTAGTTACAATAGCTAGCCTAAATTCAACTTTGGTTGCTTCATCCTATGGACCAAGAGCACTTTTAGAAGGGGGTTTTATCTATTCTTTTAGGCTTTTTGTTCATTGAATATTCAGGATTACACCTGACGGAATCTCACTTGAAATAAGTCAAACTCGTTACTAATGGTGACAACATCTATTGTTCCTCCAATTTCGAACACATGAACTTGTTCCTCCAGTTTCAGACACATGAACTTATTTTGAAATGCTCTTTACCTTAATTCATTTACACATTTTGGTATGTTTATTACAATATGCAGTGTATCCTATGTGCTAAATCTTTAAACATCAGCGTGAGCCTCCCCTCACTAAATCTTAAGAAGAGTTCTTATTCTATATTTTAAGGTAATTGAAATTTGTCAAAAGGCTATCTACTTTTCTGACTACCAGAGCCACGACATGCATTATCAGAAACAAAATAAGGTGTCAGCTATCAAGACCTTGTTTCTAACATTGTCACAGTCCAATTAACTTCATTCTACATCTTTAGAATTCAATGTTATTTACAGGGGTTGTGGTTAATCATGTTGCCCTAACCTGACACAACATAGAAAGGTTTTAATATATTCTTAGGAAAGTTTATGAAAGAATATCAACAATTTAGTTTTATGATGTAGGTGAGGAATGAGGATAAAACATCCCACAATCTAGTTTATCTAAACCAAGTTTGAGCTTCACCGTTGACAAAGCATGCGTTTGGTTTAACGAATCACGAGACATTCGTGAAAAACAAGGTCATGCATGGTGAAAGGGACATGAAAATTGGTTTGCAAAGGAAATTTCAAACACTGCTAAATCACAAGGGTTAAGATTTTTGTGATTGTAATGACCATACGTTTCAAGGGACATATCATGTTAAAGCTATGCATCAAATCTACATTGAATAATAATAAAATTAAATAGCAATATAAGAGCTAGATATGCAGAACATGACTTGAAAAGGGTGGTGATAGAAATATCATACTAGAATCTTGCCAATGCAAAGCTCTCCTGCATCTAATTTGGCGTATCCATCATAGCACGGATGTCAGATTTCTCAAAATCAAAAACCTGAACACAATATCAAGACAATTACGTCAATTATATACTATAATCGATTTTGTATGGATGGATTAGACCAAACCATTTTCTTAACAAATAAATCTTATGATATAATGGATTTCAAATAACATTTTATTAGTTTAAAAATGATTCTAAGAAGAAGTAACATTTAATGGATATTTAATATTATATGCATGCATTATAAAGATGAATCTAAGAAGTAACAATTTAATATTCAATGCACGTGAGAGATATTTCAACCTATTTAACTAGTTGAATTAAGAGTTAAGAAAATTGGAAGTTCAAGAAGTAAATATAATACTAATATCTAACTACTTGCTATTAAAAAAAGTGTTCAATACTTTTACAAAAATTGAATTAGTGTAAAAAGTGAGACAATCATAAGTTGTGCAATAGCAGTATCTTACACAGAATCTCTCACATTCTTCAATATTTATGCTTTATTAAACCAATATTTTGATATATCTGACAGCTTCATCCCCACATGCTTCAAACACCAATACTATTATTATCATAATACTATCAACCCAATTTTATGAATTCCATTTTTCCCTTCCATGAACCAACTCTAGTCAATAACGTATATCCTTTAGTAATCACTATTTGAGGAAAATCATATATATATATATATATATATATATATATATATATATATATATATATATATATATAACAAAACAATTTAGACCATATGTATTTCTCCAAGAAACCAAATCATTGTAATCACCCTTTACTAAATTGCATATCATACCTAGCAGTAAGGTGTCACTTGGAAGATCACAAATGGTTCAATTTTCCAAGAGTTGTAGAATTGGTTTTGTTGTTGGATGTATCATACCCCGGAAAATTGAAGAGTGGTTGAGAGGATTTTTAGGGTTTGGTGAAGAAGGTGGGTTACCTTAGAGTGAATTGGAATTTTTTTTCATTTTAGAATAAATGTTTGAGTTTTTAATTATTAATATTTTTTATTTTATTTATTAGAAGGGATTGTAAAAATGGCTAAAGTTAAAGAGGGGTGTACTAAAATTATTCGAGAGATTCTGAAAATGTTACACCTTTTTTTGTTTAGGAGAATTTTTAACCTCTTTAAAATAAATAAAAAATACCTACTATTTATCGGAGGTTATTTAAAATAATAAAGTGTCACTAGGAAGAGTACCATTTATTTGTTTTGATTAAATTGAAGAGATTTATGTAAATCCACTCAAAACATGTTCTACAAATTTAGAGGTTTCATAAACCGCAGTGTTCGATAGTCCCAGCAATACGCCCTTAAAATGAAACTTGTGACCATTATGATACAGCATATGTGACAGTTTACTCTATATGGTA
Organism: Lathyrus sativus; assembly: GCA_963859935.3. NCBI lineage: Eukaryota > Viridiplantae > Streptophyta > Magnoliopsida > Fabales > Fabaceae > Lathyrus > Lathyrus sativus. The sequence goes on along the minus strand of OZ012738.1, from coordinate 6,511,328 downwards.
TATATTGTAAATTGGGAAATAGTTACGTACAACATATCGCGGTCCAATGTGTTGGTGATTAGAACAAAGACTAGATTGTGAAAATGCATCAGATCCCTGTTAAAAAAATTTTGGTTTGAATTAGGTGGCTGCATATCCATGAATATTAAGAGCATAATCATTTTGAAGAGTGAAATGAAAGCCAAAAGCAGCTGTGATTATCTTACTTTTCGAACAGCTGTTATGAAAGTGCCTTTGCTAACTAATGTGTCCTCGGATATTTGCAAAAGCAGCCATGGTTAACCACGGAAGAACACATAAGAGCCCAGATTCTGTGAGGTTGAACTTCAGAACCTGAGATAACAATGCATTATCTTGTTGATTAGAACAAAGACCAGATTATGAAAATGCATCAGATCCCTGTGAAATGAGATAACAATGCATTATCTTGTTGATTAGAACAAAGACCAGATTGTGAAAATGCATCAGATCCCTGTAAAAAAAATTTCGGTTTGAATTTGGTGGCTGCATATCCATGAATATTAAAAGCATAATCATTTTGAAGAGTGAAATGAAAGCCAAAAGCAGCTGTGATTATCTTACTTTTCGAACGGCTGCTATGAAAACGCCTTTGCTAACTAATGTGTCCTCGGATATTTGCAAAAGCAGCCATGGTTAACCACGGAAGAACACATAAGAGCCCAGACTCTGTGAGGTTGAACTTCAGAACCTGAGATAACAATGCATTATCTTGTTGATTCAATGGACTAAAGGGAAATTCTGATCCAACTATAGAAAGTTATGTAAAAAATGTATTCTACGAAGCGTTCAAGATTACTATAAAAATTTGTATTAAAAATGTTAATAAGTAATAACCTGATTGAATAATAATTGTAGTCACTGTAGCAGGATTTCAAGATTTGCAACCTTTTGATACATTGCAATGTTTTAATTCTGGTGCATGTCCAAATGATGCTGAAGCTTGTCGACAATCTTGTATATCAAAGGGTTTTCCTAAAGGTGGCAAGTGTGGAGCAAAATCATCCACATGTTGTTGCTATGGAGATTAGAGAGATCTGGAGATAATATTAGTCAATTTTCAATGTGTTTGTAAGAAGGTATGTCGACAAATATTGAGTAACAGAAGAGGAAATATCCTTTATTTCATTATTTCAGCCGGTTTAGGCCATGGCATACTTACCGGGATGATGCCGGTGCATTATTTACTTGCATTACATTTGTTGGAGACTCTTCTCATATTGCTGTGGGTAGCCATACTGGAGAACTCAAATTTTTTGATTCCAACAACAGTAACATGGTAGAGAGCTTCACAGGTCACCAGTCTCCGTTAACTCTAGTTCAGTCTTTTGTGTCTGGTGAGACCCAATTGTTGCTTTCTTCATGCTCTCAAGAGGTTAAGTTGTGGGATGCCACATCGATATTAGGTGGTCCCACCCGTTCATTTGAAGGCTGTAAGGCTGCAAGGTTTAGTAACTCTGGGAATACTTTTGCTGCCCTGTCATCAGAATCTACAGGACGGGAAATCCTTTTATATGATATTGAAAGTTACCAGTTAAAAGAGAAGTTGTCTGATACATCAACTATTTCTACAGGGCGGGGTCATGTTTATTCTTTAATCCGCTTTAGCCCTGCCGATTCAATGCTGCTTTGGAATGGTGTCCTATGGGACCCACATGTATCTACGCCTGTTCATCGCTTTGATCAGTTCACAGATTATGGAGGTGGAGGTTTTCATATATATAGCCACCTAGGCACACATATATCATTGAATAACTAACAGAAATTATTTCCACCCTACAAGTGTCATATGGTATGGAGAAAAGGAAAACATGAAAAAATTGTGAACCAAAGGGGTCCACTGGAATATAACACTAATTTTGATAACAAATAAAAGCTTTAAGACTTTTACAAAAGAAGTTGAAAAATCAATTATGTAATTTCTTTTAAATAATACTGCTATGAATTTTTTCTTTCTGTTTTGGATTAAATGCTATGATTTATTTCCATAAGAAATTTATGTTTAATTATGTATAGTAGTTATATAATAAAATGACAAAAATGATATTATTTCTCATTCTGATTTTATTTATAAAAATAATTTAACTTTTAGATTTATTAAATAAAATCAAAAGGAGTATAACTTTGACCGACAATAAATTTTTGTTCCATATTATGAACTAATTTGACATGTCACGTTAGCAAATTCTTGTGTGGCAATATTTCCTTAACCGCAACAATTTATGCAACCATACTTGATTCCATCCTCTTTACGACATTTTAGCACTTTGTTTTGCATATTTGTTATGTTAGATAAGCTATTTTGAGAATGTTGGGTTATCTAAGAGTATAACATCTTTCTTCGTGACTCTCATCTCTAAGTTTGATTCTTCTTTGTTGTTTGAGGATTTTAGGCATATCTCTCTCCTCGGACTATTCTATAAACTAATGACTAATGTGCTAGCAACTAGGTTAGCATTGGTCATAAGATCCCCTGACCAATATACTTTGAGAAGACTCATGATTATATGAGTTAGTCATTCATTTATTATTTGATGTATAAGGTTCAAGTTTGATGGCCGATGGTAAGCATGAATTAGAGCTTATGTCTTCTTGGATAGTCTTTCAGTCATAGTTAATAAGAGAGTTCGATTGAGGAGATTAACATTCATCGAGGACTTATACAGGGAGACTCCGTAGCACCATTCTTATTTATCTTAGTTATGGAGGGTCTTAGTCCTTGAAATCCTGCTACAGTGACTACAATTATCCCAATAGATACACACAAATAAGTTAATCCAATCAGACCCATATACAACAAGCGCTTATTGAATTTGAACAAGTGTCCAAACACCTCTAATATTATGAGACAGTCAAATGATTATGAAACATGACTAAGAGTTAACTCACCTGGTCAAGAGACGGAGAATAGATGTATTGATAGATCTCGGGCAGAGCTTCAAATGCACTGTTCTCTTTATGCTCATTGTCTGGATCAGACAGAGCAGCATCCAATAAAGAATCAAGGAAATTAACAAGCTCGGAGATGGTGTTTTGATACTCACTGGAATCTCCAACTACCAAGCATATAAAAAACCATCACTGTCAACAGCAAGTTAATAACCTTTCAATTACCTAACAAGACAATCAATCATCCAGTTTTATCCTTTCAACTTTTTTTCTTGCTACATAGCACAATAATGTCCTATATGAATTAACTTATTTGAGCTTATCTAGCAATAGAAGCACTTATAAAACCAAAAAAAGAGTCAAGATTAGTAACTCGAGAAAAATGAGTTACATAACTACATGTTTTGAATCAACTAAAAACAGAATAACCTTTTCCCGGCGATAGGTTATGAAGCAAGCTTAGCAGCTTTTCCTGGTTCTTCCCGAGAATATTTCTCACGTCTCGGGGCTTATTAGGATTAGCGACCAAAATCTGGATAAACATGTAATAAAAATAATTAAAACAAAGATCCAAATGTACGTGTTAATTGATTAACTTGAAAGCATGAAGCGGGAAAATCACCTTGAAAATGTGAAAAGCCGATAACTGAGTTTTTACTTGAATCCTGCTCAACCATGTAAGTATATTCATTAATCGCATGGAAAAACAAGAATATCGCACAATGACACAGGATTAAGAGGAGTTATACCGTCAACAATGTCATCATGACTTTCAAATAGCAAACTTCTAAGATGTAACGCTTCATTATCTGAGCATTGGGCGATTCCAAAAGAAAATCCGAGAGAAGCTAAAATCCAAGTAAATTTAATTGTTAAAATCAAAGATATGATCAGAAAGCAAAAACATTTTAAAATTAATGGTAGAACAGAACTGACCTTGATAGAATGCCTCGGTGTGACGTAATTTGGAGACGTCAAGAGGTTTTTGTATTGATCAAAAAACTGGGAACAATAAGTCCTATTAGAAAAGCATGAGCATAGTTGTTTCTCAAGCAGCATTTTGTGCTGCCTTGATATGTTCAAATAAGATAAGTATGCCAAGGACGCAAACCTCATCATAGTGAGCCGTCAAAATTTTGGCGACCACATTTCCATGTTTAGTGAGAAGGTCCTGCAAAGGAAAGGAAACGAGTTTACTTGAAGACTTATGAAATTGAAGTCAATAAACCGGATTCGGTCTCTGCAATAAATAATTCCTTGCATTCACGCAGTTTGACCATCGTGGATTCAAGCTCGGTTAAGATCTGTGTTTTTTAGACTGTCATATCTTGATCAGGCTACCGATATCCCAAATGCGTGAATGCGGGATCCTCTAAGAACGGGGAATCCGAATTCCAATAAATGAGCATAAAGTGTTGGCTATCATGAAAAGATAATATTAGATACATAAAGTAGAATACATCAAAATTAGTGACTTACTTTTTGCAACCAAAAAGCAAACAATAAGGTGTCCATCAGTGTTTTGATTTAGCTTTTTATTTTTCGTATAAAGCACATTCTCGCATCTCACATCTTTACATGGATAGAATAAGGAATGTTTTTTACAAAATTGTCTTCTGATAAGAAAACCTTATTTCTAGTATTTCTAGCATCAGTGAACAATTTTCTAAGTTGATCCAGTATATGAACTTGACTACTAAACTTTAGATCTCTTTGTCTAGCATGAATCTTTTGAATAGTAATGTTACTAAATCTTCCTTCCTATAGCAAAGATATATGTGAATTAAGAACACGAACTAATGGATTATAACGCTAAGCTAAAAGCTAATTCTAGATACCACACTAGAATCCTATGAAATTTCAAAATAAAAATCATGAAGATGGTAGAACTTGAACACATTAAGTAAAATACTTTTTATTTTTGCAATTGTTTAGAAGATATGTCCAATATTTGATCATTCAATGCATATAACTCTATAAAGTCATAATAGAAGCCAATGGTTTTCCAAAAGCTTATTATCTTGTTAAAAAAGAAAAATAATAAAAATGGTAGGTATAACATACCAGGTAAGAGATGGATAAGAACACTGACGATTTTGTCAACAGAACTGAACACCAAACTGCAATGCCAAAAAATCAAAGCCCATGCTAAAGGCCCCTGCAACAGAAGCACTTAAATAAGACGCAAAACCGACCGATGAACCGCTCGTCTTCTAAGATGTCAAATTACCGTAAAACACTCACCTCAGCAAATGAGAAGCAAACCAGAAAATGCTTTTCATTCTTTTGATAAAACAGAAGGTAAATCAAGAAAATTGTATTCGCATAGTAGCAAAAATCCTGAAACACATGAACAATACTTTAGAAACCTTATTCTTATTAGTTATTTTTCTACAGAAGAAACTGAAATAAACTATTAACTTTATCCTTATGATAATGACAACTACAAGACATCACTCCAATGATTTTGATCAGCAATGGATTGAAACACAGTTTAAAATTAAATAAACAAGCCTTCTTCCAATGACTTCGCAGCCATGTGCCTCTGACAACATTTTACCTAAAAAATACACTTCTTGACAGTACAGTTAACATCGAGAAGCCTAGGATCTCTCAAGAATAACTTCCAATTTCTAGTCTGCCCAATCCCCTCCATAATCCTTCTTTTTATTCAACTACTGTCGATCTCTCTTTCCTCGCCCATACCCCACTTAGCCCACTCAACAGGTAATTTTATAAGTGGAATTGTTTCTGTTTCCCCCCTCTTCTTTTCACTCAGTTACAAGATTATGAGGGTTGTTTTCTTTAGCAATAACAAACTTCGTAATTGAGTTTCACTATGCTTAGGATGAAAACTATACATAAGAAGCTTTTCAATTGTTTTCATATATAAACCTTTAGAATGTCAGAGTAAGTACAAGATTGGCTTGTTTAGCATAAAAAATTTGCAAGTAAAATATGACAAACTAAAGTGAAAAATAACTTAGGAGCTATGCAAACACACATCAAAGTTAACCAAATTAAATTTCAAAGTTAATTTCAACACAATATAACAGTCTTAATTTATTAATATGTTTCCTCTTACCTGGACGAACTTCTACATCTATAGCATGATTATGTTTATAGGCGTCGTGAAAATCTATCTTGACGCTTTTTCGGCTTGATGACATATTATTCGAGGGCACACCAACTGTTGTTTTGTTGGATTTCAAGTGTGATGAATCCCTAACACCTCTTTCATTTACTCGACTCACTTCCGAGAAGTCTATTTGAAACTTGTTAGGATTGATTCTCAATACCTCAAAAACTTTATTAGCTAACTCACTTATAGCTCGAGCCTACAAATTGAAATAATACATACATAAATAGTTTATAAAAAAATAAATATTTGATAATGAAATTTGGTGTCATGTTGTTCACAAACGTTCCATGTCATACCTGTATATGGTATTAGAAGAATTAAATTTCATTGCATTGTTGAATATCAAGAATACATCATGCTGCATAATAGTTCAAATACCAAGTATTAGATGACAAAAATTAAAGCATAATAACACTTTAAGCATACACATGTTAGGATTACTACTAAAAGTAGTAATATATTAAAAAATGAGACAATCATTCATGAAAAATCAAGGTTGTAAACCTCAAATTGTTCTAAAGTCTTATACATTAGTTTAGCTCTCATTGTGCCAAAATCCATAGGTTCCTGGATTATTGAATAGTAATCCTTAACCTTTCCATAAAAATCCACCACAAGTGAGTTATAAGAAAATTTTCATAAAATATAACATATTATGAGTAATTAAGACCACTGACCTCATTTGGATCGACTGGTTCAGCAAATATTTCGTAGATGTCTCTCCTATTTTATGAGTTTCAAATTTAATCAATCATAGGAAAAGATTTATTGATTATTACAAGTAATTGAGATGGTGTGCATTTCCTGAAAACCAAAAAGAGTTAAGATTAGTAACTCAGGTACACCCTCTCATAACGCGGTGTGCATCTCCTCTAATTAAGATGGTGTGCATCTCCTGAAAACCAAAAAGAGTTAAGATTAGTAACTCGAGAAAAATAGGTTACATAACTACATGTTTTGAATCAACTAAAAACAGAATAACCTTTTCCCAGCGATAGGTTATGAAGCAAGCCTAGCAGCTTCTCCTGGTTCTTCCCAAGAATATTTCTCACATCTTGAGGCTTATTAGGATTAGCGGCAAAAATCTGGATAAACATGTAACAAAAATAATTAAAACAAAGATCCAAATGTACACGTGTGGATCAATTTACTTGAAAACATGAAGCGGGAAAATCACCTTGAAAATGTGAAAAGCCGGTAACTGAATGTTTTTGCGAATCTTGCTCAACCATGTAAGCATATTAATTAATCGCATGGAAAAACAGGAATGTCGCACAATGACGCAGGATTAAGAGGAGTTATACCGTCAACAATGTCATCATGACTTTCAAATAGCGAACTTCTAAAGATGTAGGCTGTAGCGCTTCATTATCTGAGGATTGGGCGATTCCAAAAGAAAATCCGAGAGAAGCTAAAATCCATATAAATTTAATTGTTAAAATCAAAGATAATGATCAGAAAGCAAGAACATTTTAAAATTGTTGGCAGAACAGAACTGACCTTGATAGACTGCCTCGGTGTGATGTAATTTGGGGACTTCAAGAGGTTTTCGTATTGATCAAAGAACTGGGAACAATAAGTCCTATTAGAAAAGCATGAGCATAGTTGTTTCTCAAGCAGAATTTTGTGCTGCTTGATATGTTCAAATAAGATAAGTATGCCAAGGACGCAAACCTCATCATAGTGAGCCGTCAAAATTTTGGCGACCACATTTCCATGTTTAGTGAGTAGGTCCAGCAAAGGAAAGGAAACGAGTTTACTTGAAGACTTATGAAATTGAAGTCAATAAACCGGATCCGGCTCTCTGCAATAAATAATTCCTTGCATTTACGCAGTTTGACCATCGGTGGATTCAAGCTCGGTTAAGATCTGTGTTTTTTAGACTGTCATATCTTGATCAGGCTACCGATATCCCAAATGCGTGAATGCGGGATCCTCTAAGAACGGGGAATCCGAATTCCAATAAATGAGCATAAAGTGTTGGCTATCATGAAAAGATAATATTAGATACATAAAGTAGAATACATCAAAATTAGTGACTTACTTTTTGCAACCAAAAAGCAAACAATAAGGTGTCCATCAGTGTTTTTATTTAGCTTTTTATTTTTCGTATAAAGCACATTCTCGCATCTCACATCTTTACATGGATAGAATAAGGAATGTTTTTTACAAAATTGTCTTCTGATAAGAAAACCTTATTTCTAGTATTTCTAGCATCAGTGAACAATTTTCTAAGTTGATCCAGTATATGAACTTGACTACTAAACTTTAGATCTCTTTGTCTAGCATGAATCTTTTGAATAGTAATGTTACTAAATCTTCCTTCCTATAGCAAAGATATATGTGAATTAAGAACACGAACTAATGGATTATGGCGCTAAGCTAAAAGCTAATTCTAGATACCACACTAGAATCCTATGAAATTTCAAAATAAAAATCATGAAGATGGTAGAACTTGAACACATTAAGTAAAATACTTTTTATTTTTGCAATTGTTTAGAAGATATGTCCAATATTTGATCATTCAATGCATATAACTCTATAAAGTCATAATAGAAGCCAATGGTTTTCCAAAAGCTTATTATCTTGTTAAAAAAGAAAAATAATAAAAATGGTAGGTATAACATACCAGGTAAGAGATGGATAAGAACACTGACGATTTTGTCAACAGAACTGAACACCAAACTGCAATGCCAAAAAATCAAAGCCCATGCTAAAGGCCCCTGCAACAGAAGCACTTAAATAAGACGCAAAACCGACCGATGAACCGCTCGTCTTCTAAGATGTCAAATTACCGTAAAACACTCACCTCAGCAAATGAGAAGCAAACCAGAAAATGCTTTTCATTCTTTTGATAAAACAGAAGGTAAATCAAGAAAATTGTATTCGCATAGTAGCAAAAATCCTGAAACACATGAACAATACTTTAGAAACCTTATTCTTATTAGTTATTTTTCTACAGAAGAAACTGAAATAAACTATTAACTTTATCCTTATGATAATGATAATGACAACTACAAGACATCACTCCAATGATTTTGATCAGCAATGGATTGAAACACAGTTTAAAATTAAATAAACAAGCCTTCTTCCAATATGAGGGTTGTTTTCTTTAGCAATAACAAACTTCGTAATTGAGTTTCACTATGCTTAGGATGAAAACTATACATAAGAAGCTTTTCAATTGTTTTCATATATAAACCTTTAGAATGTCAGAGTAAGTACAAGATTGGCTTGTTTAGCATAAAAAATTTGCACCTTCTCTTGTAGCAAATGTGTCCCATATTGCTTTGCTTTACTGGTCCACTTTAATTTTCAGCAGGCACTTACACTATTCACTGTTTCTATCTAGTGCTGAAATCCAGGGTATCCTTCTCTGGGCTGTTTTCTGTCTGTACCTGTGACATGCTTGCAAATTGATAAATCTACTGATATTTTTGTTGGTTGGAGTGTATTATTGAGATATAGAGATATCTATCTATCCTTCTGCTTGCTATTTGCTAACACTGGTCTCTTACACTATTTTCCTGTTTGCTCCTGCTAAGGCCATTTGGTTGGAATATGCCTGTTTATATTTCAAGAGTGAATTGAGTTATAAATTTAGAAAGATGCAGTAAAGAATAAGAATATTCTTAAAGCACCCGCCAAGGGAAATGAATTTTATCTTCTTACAGCTCTTGTATAATCAGTGTTATAGCTGTTTTCTCTGCTGAACTTATTTTTTCTCCCTAAAGGATTCAATGCAAAAAAAAAAGGATTCAATGCAAAAAAGGAACCATAATGTTTTTTGGTTGTGTCTGTAATGTACTTTGTAAATCATATATGCAACTTATTATCAACTAAAAGGTGGTGCAGATTTCTGATCCTTAAATGTTCATTATGCTTGCAGGATGTGCAGTATGAATCCCTTGAATCGACGTATAATACGAAACAATTTGTAGCAAGGTAAATATTTGATAATCTAAATGCAGATAACTTTAGTAGTCTTTAGCATTAATCGTCAACTAAATGAAGGGTAAATTGTTTTTCCCCTCAGAAGGGAGTCCCCCTGGAAGGTAGACGGTGATTCAGCTGGAGTTTCCTCTAAACTTAAATTACTTGAACAGGAATTATTAAATTTGGAGAAGATTAGTAAGGATGTTCCATCCAAGGTGTCATCTTCAATAAAGAAGCAAGCAAAGAGATTTCAATCGCTTTCAGAAAAAATTGATGATTTATGCAGACGAATAGTAAGTAAAGTAACTCATGTTCTATTGTTTTTTGTTTTCAATCTTTCTTATCTTGCAAATTGTAGTTACCCAAAATAATGGTCACATTACAATATTGCACACATTGACAGTTTTTGGGCCTGATATTTCCTCTCTTATTGAGCAGGCTAGTGATCCATGTGAACCCTCCCTCGGTTCAGAATTTCGAACCCAAACTCAAACAGAGTTTTTACTGGAAGCATTCCGGCTTCAACAGGGTGCATCTGAAACTGGACAGAAACTAATGGCATTGCATACCGAAGTCGGGAAGACCCATTACAGGGACGAGTTAAGAGGCGAGACAACACTAACCACAAGACGATCTTTGGACTCAATTCGCAACAACTTGAACTCCAGCGAAATCTAGAGATATGGTTGGCTAGAATCATTGGCGAACTTGAAGGGATTCTTGCAAGGGACGGTGCGTCTCGCGTAAGAGAATACTACATTTCTAGATATCCTTTTGTTCAATAGAATCTGAGACTAGTAGGGTAGGAAGCTTCACTTCTCAACCTAACAAGTTAGAACTTTTGGTATGTAAATTGTTGTAGTGCATAAAAGTGGTAGTTGGGATATCCATGTGAAATGTAATCATACGCTAATTTTGTCATCTTAAATATATGCTTTTCTTCACACCCCACGAGCACATCAATCTTAAATGCATTTGTCAATTTGTAGATGGAACAAATGCAAATGTAACAGCTAAGAAACAATCATAATGTTGAAGGTTCCTCATACAACAAATCACAACAGAAAACACACAAATCCTGGTATCTGTTTCTAATTTTGCATTCACATTCAACGTGACTATATAGGTAGATTAATAATTAATTAAGGCAATTTCATTATAATATATCAGCATAAAAAATTTGCAAGTAAAATATGACAAACTAAAGTGAAAAATAACTTAGGAGCTATGCAAACACACATCAAAGTTAACCAAATTAAATTTCAAAGTTAATTTCAACACAATATAACAGTCTTAATTTATTAATATGTTTCCTCTTACCTGGACCAACTTCTACATCTATAGCATGATTATGTTCAAATAAGATAAGTATGCCAAGGAAGACGCGAACCTCATCATATTGAGCCGTCAAAAATTTGGCGACCACATTTCCATGTTTACTGAGAAGGTCCTGCAAAGCAAGCAAATTCAAAAGTATGTATGAAATGGCTATAGGAAGGCAGCAAGGTAAGTCATTATTAGACTTAGAGAGGTGAGAAAGAATTCAAATCTGACCTTAAATGTAAAAAATGCATCAAAGTTAGGCAACTCTATAAATCTGACCTTATCAGAAGGCTACTTAAAACCAAGTAACAAACACATCAAAACTACAAGAGAGAGCACCGATTGTGCTCTAAACTGAATACTACAAAAACATCTACAATGCATTTATCTCAATTGAATGAAGTAATGAGCCTCCAATATCGTAATATTGGGGGCTCATTACTTCAACTAGTCCCCATGTTCTTCGAATGGATCTCTTAGTTGTTGAGAGGGTTGCCCAAAAGCAGTATATAAGGCATACCCAGTAAAACTTACAATTAAACCAGATATAGAGATGGCAATTATGAACTTGACTACTAAACTTTAGATCTCTTTGTCTAGCATGAATCTTTTGAATAGTAATGTTACTAAATCTTCCTTCCTATAGCAAAGATATATGTGAATTAAGAACACGAACTAATGGATTATGGCGCTAAGCTAAAAGCTAATTCTAGATACCACACTAGAATCCTATGAAATTTCAAAATAAAAATCATGAAGATGGTAGAACTTGAACACATTAAGTAAAATACTTTTTATTTTTGCAATTGTTTAGAAGATATGTCCAATATTTGATCATTCAATGCATATAACTCTATAAAGTCATAATAGAAGCCAATGGTTTTCCAAAAGCTTATTATCTTGTTAAAAAAGAAAAATAATAAAAATGGTAGGTATAACATACCATGTAAGAGATGGATAAGAACACTGACGATTTTGTCAACAGAACTGAACACCAAACTGCAATGCCAAAAAATCAAAGCCCATGCTAAAGGCCCCTGCAACAGAAGCACTTAAATAAGACGCAAAACCGACCGATGAACCGCTCGTCTTCTAAGATGTCAAATTACCGTAAAACACTCACCTCAGCAAATGAGAAGCAAACCAGAAAATGCTTTTCATTCTTTTGATAAAACAGAAGGTAAATCAAGAAAATTGTATTCGCATAGTAGCAAAAATCCTGAAACACATGAACAATACTTTAGAAACCTTATTCTTATTAGTTATTTTTCTACAGAAGAAACTGAAATAAACTATTAACTTTATCCTTATGATAATGATAATGACAACTACAAGACATCACTCCAATGATTTTGATCAGCAATGGATTGAAACACAGTTTAAAATTAAATAAACAAGCCTTCTTCCAATATGAGGGTTGTTTTCTTTAGCAATAACAAACTTCGTAATTGAGTTTCACTATGCTTAGGATGAAAACTATACATAAGAAGCTTTTCAATTGTTTTCATATATAAACCTTTAGAATGTCAGAGTAAGTACAAGATTGGCTCGTTTAGCATAAAAAATTTGCAAGTAAAATATGACAAACTAAAGTGAAAAATAACTTAGGAGCTATGCAAACACACATCAAAGTTAACCAAATTAAATTTCAAAGCTAATTTCAACACAATATAACAATCTTAATTTATTAATATGTTTCCTCTTACCTGGACCAACTTCTACATCTATAGCATGATTATGTTCAAATAAGATAAGTATGCCAAGGAAGACGCGAACCTCATCATATTGAGCCGTCAAAAATTTGGCGATCACATTTCCATGTTTACTGAGAAGGTCCTGCAAAGCAAGCAAATTCAAAAGTATGTATGAAATGGCTATAGGAAGGCAGCAAGGTAAGTCATTATTAGACTTAGAGAGGTGAGAAAGAATTCAAATCTGACCTTAAATGTAGAAAATGCATCAAAGTTAGGCAACTCTACAAATCTGACCTTATCAGAAGGCTACTTAAAACCAAGTAACAAACACATCAAAACTACAAGAGAGAGCACCGATTGTGCTCTAAACTGAATACTACAAAAACATCTACAATGCATTAAAACACAAATATAATGATAAATCTTTCCAAAAATTGGCACAACTCTAAAGTGTGTGTGTGTGTTGTGTTGCACTGATGTTATCAGTAACACCAATACTCTTCAGTTAAGATAGTTAGCCTAAATTCAACTTTCGTTGCCTCATCCTATGGTCCAAGAGTTTATCTTTCAGTTTTAGAAGGGGGGATTAACTGCTCTATTATAGACTTTTTGTTCACTAAATATTTAGGATTACACATGCATTTATTATTATTGTTCCTCCAGTTTCGGGCACAGGAACTTGTTCCTCCAGTTTCGGGCACAGGAACTTTATTATTATTCACAATTTTGCTAGATGTTCCACCTTTTCCCCTGACGGGATCTCACTTGTAATGAGTCCAACCTGGTACTAATGGTGAAGACATCTACTGTTCCTCCAGTTTCGGGCACAGGAACTTGTTCCTCCAGTTTCGGGCACAGGAACTTTTTATTATACACAATTTTGCTAGATGTTCCACCTTTTCCCCTGACGGGATCTCACTTGTAATGAGTCCAACCTGGTACTAATGGTGAAGACATCTACTGTTCCTCCAGTTTCGGGCACAGGAACTTGTTCCTCCAGTTTCGGGCACAGGAACTTTATTATTATACACAATTTTGCTAGATGTTCCACCTTTTCCCCTGACGGGATCTCACTTGTAATGAGTCCAACCTGGTACTAATGGTGAAGACATCTACTGTTCCTCCAGTTTCGGGCACAGGAACTTGTTCCTCCAGTTTCGGGCACAGGAACTTTTTATTATACACAATTTTGCTAGATGCTCCACCTTTTCCCCTGACGGGATCTCACTTGTAATGAGTCCAACCTGGTACTAATGGTGAAGACATCTACTGTTCCTCCAGTTTCGGGCACAGGAACTTGTTCCTCCAGTTTCGGGCACAGGAACTTTTTATTATACACAATTTTGCTAGATGCTCCACCTTTTCCCCTGACGGGATCTCACTTGTAATGAGTCCAACCTGGTACTAATGGTGAAGACATCTATTGTTCCTCCAGTTTCGGGCACAAGAACTTGTTCCTCCAGTTTCGGGCACAGGAACTTATTTACACACTTTAGTGTGTTTATTAGCATATGCAGTGTATCCTATGTGCTAAGTCTTTAAAGAGCAGGGTGAGCCTCCCCTGACTAAATCCTACAAAAATCTCTTATTCCATATTTTAAGGCAATTCAAATTTTTCAAAAGGCTATCTACTTTTCTGACTAAAATAAGATGCATTGTTCAACTATCCTTCGTCCAGTTTATCATGCAATCAGTATGACACTTAGCTATGCATCAAATCTTATAAAAATGAATATAGTCTAATAACATTGCATGAACTCTTGCAACCTTGTTAAGATTGAAGAAATATATAAAAGGAACTTTGAAAGCCTGTAATACATTTTCTTATGACACTTAGTATAAATCATCCAATCTGAAAGCTTATGATACATTTCCTATTGACACTTAGCACAATGGTGATCACGAATGTCAAAATTTGACCAAAAATCAATTCACTAAAACTCAACACAATTCACTAAAACTCAACACAATCAAATCACTTCATTATTTACCTACTAATTTGATGCTACAGGTACAAATAGCTGGAAATTGCATTATTTACCAACAAATCAATTTAAAACCCTTACTTTTCAATCTCTTGGAGGCGCACAATTGTACCGCAAATCTCATTGGAGGCGCACAATTGTACCGCAAATCTCATTGAGTTATTCTGCAAATCTTTCCACATCTCTGCACCCCTAAACATAGTAAACCAAAAAAATTATATAAGATTTAAAATCATGATTCTTGGTATATGCAAAGAATTACAGTCAAATTTACTCTCAATCACAACTAGAATTGCATTGGCCTTCTCTTATATTCACATTGCTTTAGAAACATCAATAGCAGTATATTTGGAATAATCATGTACAAGATATCTAGGTGGTGTTGGAGAATTATAGTAATAAAAAAGACTTACCAGATTACACATGTTGAACACTAGAAATAGCTGAAATTTGTGATCTGAATTGTCACTCACCACTTAAATTCATTTCTTTCTCAGAAATTTTCTACTTCTCCTTCCTCCACTAGAGCTAGTGTTCCTTCTTCATTCTTAAACCTCTAAAATCATCAACTCTTAAAACAGAAGAGTTATTCTGCAAATCTTTCCACATCTCTGCACCCCTAAACATAGCAAACCAAAAAAATTATATAAGATTTAAAATCATGATTCTTGGTATATGCAAAGAATTACAGTCAAATTTGTTAAGATTGAAGAAATATATTAAAGGAACTTTGAAAGCCTGTAATACATTTTCTTATGACACTTAAACAGAGCCTCAATCCCATTCAAGTGGGGCAGTCTATCGCATATATAGTTAAGAACATGCAACAATAGAGAGGACGTCACAAATATCAATTACATCAGATATTATCACTTACTTCCTGAAGCATCTTTATATGATCCCAGAAGAGTTTTTCCATGTCAGTTGAATCAAGAACAGAATTGGTTGCCCGTCCCTGCGGATCTTTTTCTAACTTCGGCTTTGATTCTGTCCATGATGCCTAAGAACATACACAAAATATATGAAATTTATTATAAACAGCAAATTTCCTAGCATAATTTAGCCTTCAAAAGTCTGAGGAACTCATTTGCATTCATCTATTTTTCTTTATGTTGAACCAAACCCTCCTAATAATTAACTGAATGCAGTTTAGTCCAATTCAAAATGGGGAAACGTTAAAATGGAATCATGCGCGTATAAATCTGGGAAAATATCAATAATTAAGAAACCAAAATGACTTGTTTAAAACTCTAGCACCTAAAAGATATTCTAATCCTTTCAGATTTTGAAAAGGAAACTAATCTTCAAAATAACAACAGTAGCAAGAAGAATAAAAGCTTTATACCATCGGGTCTTTGATTCTCTCCACGAGTAAAGCTTGAAAAGAAGTAACTGCCTCCTTCCTTCTAATCTTTATTCGTACTTTTTCCATTTCATGTTCTTCTCTTTCCTTCCTTTTACGCAACTCCCGCTCCCTTTCCCAGGAAACTTCTCCTGCAAATCAGTTGAGTTTTAATTTGGACAAAATCAATGTTATAATAAGTTACTAAGAATGAGCTGCTAGAAGAACATTTGTATACAAGTATAAACCGACTTAAACAACTCAATCCAACATAAAACAGAAAAAGGCATCAATAGAGCCTGTCATAGAAGTTACTCTAACAAACTAAGCTTCAATATAGCAAAAATCCTAGATTTGAAGTAGTTTAACAGTATTTACCCGCGTTTATTAAAAAATAAAATAAAATAAAATAAAAAACAGTATTTACACACTACGAACTAATTGGAGCATCATGTCAAGGCATCAATTATAAGAAAGGGGACCGACAGTTATTCTTTCTTCACAATTTTACCAACCTTCTAATGATTTCAAAGGCATTCATTACATATTATGTATTAACCACCTAGTACCTGCTCGTCCCTTTTAGCTCTAGTCTCTCTTTCTGCTGCGTGTTCAGCAGCTTTCAACTCGGATATATACTCATTGAACAAAAATTCCCTATCCTCGTGTTTCATAGATTTATATCTGAAATCGTCTCTTAAACTCTCTTTAACCTGCATCAACCAAACAGTAAATTAAACACCCCACAGAAAAGAATATATAAGAAAAGTAGAGATTTGCATATAACAAGAATCTCTTGGAGGCGCACAATTGTACCGCAGATCTCATTGAGTTCATTTAAATTCATTTCTTTCTCAGAAATTTTCTACTTCTCCTTCCTCCACTAGAGCTAGTGTTCCTTCTTTATTCTTAAACCTCTAAAATCATCAACTCTTAAAACAGAAGAGTTATTCTGCAAATCTTTCCACATCTCTGCACCCCTAAACATAGCAAACCAAAAAAATTATATAAGATTTAAAATCATGATTCTTGGTATATGCAAAGAATTACAGTCAAATTTACTCTCAATCACATCTAGAATTATGTGATACAACAACAACGATGCCGACGATGACGATTGTGTGATAGAATTCGAAAGTGAAAACAATGACTTAACATTGTTCAACAATTCAAAGCTTTGAGGCAAGATTCTAACGAAACCCAACTCAAGAACGCCAAAATCAGTAGGTAGTAAAACAACAGTTTGAATTCCAACAGATTTAGCCAAGAAAGAACGAACACAGTAATCAGAAACAGATTTCAACCACAAATTTTGACC
>OZ012738.1:6378681-6488681 GCA_963859935.3 Lathyrus sativus | reverse complement strand
AATAATAATAATAATAATGATCAATAATAATAATAATAATAATCAATAATAATAATAATAATTATCAATAATAATAATGATCAATAATAATAATAATAATAATCAATAATAATAATAATAATCAATAATAATAACAATAATAACAATAATAATAATCAATGATAAAAATAATAATGATCAATAATAATAATAATAATGATCAATAATAATAATAATAATAATAATGATAATAATAATAATAATAATAATAATAATAATAATAATAATAATAAGATCAATGTTTAGAATGTGAGAATTGAACCTGTGAGAATTGAAGAACAAGACAATGCGGTTGAGAAACAAGACTAGGTTTAGAATGTGTTAGAATACGAGTCGGTGTTATGAATGCACGAGAGAAAAGATGAGAAAGAGTCATGACTTAGGGTTCTAGCAATGGATTCAAGCTCTACGGTAGCTCCGGCGAATTTATCACGGTCGGAGAGTTTGTTGAGATAGGTAATGATTCGTTGCCCGAGAAGAAAGTGAATTGCTTAAAAGGACAAAGAAAAGAAGAAGAAAAAATTAAGAATACCTTATGTTTAGGAATTTATGCAGCAATACATTTTATTTTATATAAAATAAAATAAAATCATATTTTTAATTAAGATTTCTTACAATTTATAAAAGATTTTTATATTTAAAAAATATATTTGTTGATGAATTTTTTAATAAAGTAGATTTTGAAAATATTAAAGAGATGAGAGGAACAAACAATAATTATTAGATCATCATTTAATTTATTTATTAATGTGACTATATATTTCACTCAAAAAACAATATTATTCAAATCTTGCATATTGTCACTGCTATCGTCATGTTTTATTTCATATTTTTTTTCTTCTTTTTTCTATTCTCTTAATTTTTTTGTCATTATATTTAATATGATCAATTCAAATGTCATATTTTAATATCTTTATTGGGTTTATTGGGTTTATTTGATGAAGATATTTACGTAATAAAAAGAATCACTTCCAACGGACGCGCGTCTTCGTCACGCTCCCGTCATTGTCACTTACAAACAACCTGACCCGACACAATGTAGTTGTATAGAAGTTAAATGTTTATTGAATTTCACTCTACTTAATCATTCCATTAATTATAATTAGTACAAGTATATTTTATAAATAATATTAATTGACTCAATTAATGGATTTGAATAGAACTTAAACGTGACATTTTATTTGAGACAGAAAAGTATAAATTACCTCAAATATCATGGGAAAATAGTGGAAATTGAAAGGGTATGATCAGAAAACCCTAGTGAATCTTGCGGAGGCACTTTAGGGTTTTCTCTTCTCAATTTCAATTCCTGATTCAATTGGAAATTAACCGATACAACATGTAACTCTCATGTCTCTACACTCAATAGATACATGTATAATATATACATGCATAATAGGATTTTTGCTTTCAATTTCAATAAAAATACCTAAACCCCGTATCAATCATAATAATAATGGCAACCCCCTTACCTCACTTCCTAGCAGTTGATCTCCCTTCCTTCGCATCTTCTAAGGAAATCTTCTTTGGTTCTTTGTGCTCTAGCCCTTTTCCACAATTTATCTCCAATCTCATGATCGTACATAAATGAACCATCACTCTCCTATTTTCCTTGTTTAACCCTTAGACCCCTAATATGCCTTTCCAAACTTGCCCCCACTAATCCTCATGAATATTACCCCTTTGCTCTTATTCTCCTTTTCACCTTAATATCTAATTGATTATTATTATAATTCCAAATAATATAAACTAAATTATTTAAATTTAAATAATTTTACTCATCCTTCCATATTCCTCTTATTTCCCCACAACACATCGACACACATCATACAAATAAATCCAAATTCATAATTAATCACAAATAATCACGTAAATAAATAATTATAAATTTTTGGGGTGTTACAACTCTCTACTACTAAAAGAATATTTGCCCTCAAAAATACCTAAGAAAAACAGAGTCGGATACGACTCTCTCATCTAATCTTCATGTTCCCAAGTCCAACTTTCACCAGCTGGTCCATCCCATAATACCTTCACTGAGGCAAACTCTTTACCCCGTAGCTATTTCATTTCTCGACCATTTATCTGCACGGGTGACGCTTCAATCGTCAGGTTATCTCTCACTTGTACATCATCCATTTGTATTACATGAGACGGATCTGGACTGTATTTTCTAAACTGAGATACATGAAACACATCATGAAGGTTCACAAGCGACAGCGATAAAGCAACTCGATAGGTTATCTCTCCTATCCTCTGTATAATTTGATACGGACCAACAAAACACGGAGTGAGCTTTCTAGACTTCAAAGCTCGAACCACACCAGTTATCAGCGTAACTCTCAAAAACACGTGATCTCCCTCTTGGAATTTAAGTACCTTCTTCCTCCTATCATGATAACTCTTCTAGCGAATCTGTGAAGTTTTCATCCTCTATTGGATCATCTTAATCTTTTTGGTCATCTCTTGCACAATCTAAGGTCCAAGTACAACACTCTCTCGGCTGACTCATACCAACACAATGGAGTCCTATAAAAGAGAGCATAATACAAATGGAAAAACAAGCTAACACAAAGGGAGTTGATTTTGCCTTCAAACCAGGCGATCTTGTTCTCCTAAAGTTACAGTCTTACAGACAACAAACGATTAACAACTTAAGAAATGAGCCGATTTAGTTAATTTATCCACAACCACCCAAATTGAATCATTCCCCTTTGCACTTTGCAGTCTCCAAAAATTCCGACACAAAATCCATGGAGATACTATCCCATTTCCATTTCGAAATATTCAATGGTTGCATTATACCCAAAGGCTTTAAATGTTCAATCTTTGACTTCTGACAAGTCAAACAGGCATAAATAATTCAACAATATCCCTCTTCATACCTGGACATCAAAATAACTTCAGCAAATCCTGATACATCTTCGTGGCACCGGGATGAATACCCATCCTACTTCGATGCCCCTCTTCAAGAATTCTCTTCTTAATTTCTAGAACATCTGTAACACGCACTCTATCTCTGAACATCATCACGCCATCCTCATCAATCTGGAATTCACCTCTGTTACCTTGGTTAATCAAGGTCAATTGATCAACTAATCTCAAATCAGATTTCTGGCATTCCTTGATTTCTTTGAGAATGTCACTCATCAATTTCAACATTCCCAACTTCACACTGTCAGGAGTCTTCTCGCATACTAAACTCATGTCTCTGGAATGTTCGATTAATTATAATTCTCTCACCATAAGCATCGACATATGCAATAACTTTTTGCTCAACGCATCAGCCACCGCATTTGCTTTACCAGGGTGGTAACTCAAATCGAAGTCATAGTCCTTCAACAATTCCAGCCACCTTCTCTGCCTCATATTCAACTCTTTCAGATCAAATAAGTACTTTAAACTCTTATGATCACTGAACACCTCGAATTTATAGCCAAAAAGGTAATGTCTCAAAATTTTTAGCATGAATACTACAGTTGCCAATTCTAAATCATGTGTAGGATAATTCCCTTCATGAACCCTTAATTTTATGGAAGCATAGGCAACAATCTGACCATTATGCATCAACACTCCACCAAGACCCATCTTTGACGCGTCACAATGTACCATAAAATATTCACTCGGATTAGGAAAGATCAATATCGGAGCGGTCGTCAACTTCTTCTTCAATTCCACGAAGATATCTTCACATGCAACATCCCACACATAAGCTTTACCCTTCAGAGTTAACTGAGTCAAAGGTAATACTAACTTAGAAAAACCATCGATAAACCTGCGATAATAACTTGCCAACCTAAGAAAACTTGGTATTTTTGTAGCAGACTTCGGAGTCTCCCACTATAACACAACATTAATCTTAGACGGATGGACAACAATTCTACCACTTGATATCACATGGCCAAGGAAACTCACTTCCTTCAATCAGAACTCACATTTTGATCGTTTTGCATATAACTTCTTCTCTCTCAACACTTGTAACACCATACACAAATGCCTAACATACTCTTCTTTAGATTTCGAGTATATCATAATATCATCAATGAAAACCACAACAAACTTATCCAAATACTAATGAAAAATCATATTCATATACTCCATGAACACACCTGGTGCATTGGATACACCAAACGACATCACAATGTATTTATAGTGATCGTACCTCATCCTAAAATCTGTCTTCAGAATATCATCTGGCTTAACACGAATCTAATGATAACCATACCTCATATCAATCTTACTAAACACACATGTGTCCACTAGTTGATTCATCAAATAATCGATACTTAGAAGTGGATACTTATTCTTGATAGTCACTTTATTCAACTGCCGGTAATCAAAACACAATCTCATACTACCGTCTTTCTTCTTAACTAACAACACAAGAGCATCCCACAAAGAAACACATGGTCGAACAAACTTCTTCTCAAGCAATTCTTCCAATTGTTTATTTAATTCACTTAACTCAGAAACTGACATCCGACAAGGAGCCATTGACATCGGACTCGTACTTGGTATCAATTCTACCACAATCTCGGCTTCACGCTCTAGAGGCAAATCACTTACGTTGTTTGGGAATACGTCTTGGAATTCACAGACAATGGGTAATTCAACACTTGTAATTTCATAGACAACTTATAATGATGCAAACATTACAATTATTAAGGCTCCATTTTCTAGAAGTTCATCCACTTGCTTAGCTGACAAAAATATCAGTTCTCCATTATCACCAAACTCAAGAAATCTCAGTCTTATTGTTACAGTTGATATGAACATAGTTGAACTCCAACGAGTTCATTCCAAGGATAACATCAATTTGGTGCAAGGATAAACACACCAAATCCATCACGAAAATCTTCCCAAAAATAGTTAAGGGACAACCTAAGCACACAAAGGTCTTAGTAACAGAACCATTAGCAGGAGTTCCTATCACCATACTACCATTCATATCAGAAATTTTCAAACCCAACATGGTAGCACATTCAAGAGAAAAAAACGAATGAGTAGCACCAATATCAATAGCAACCAACTCCGTATTATTAATAAAACAAGTACCTCATCTTTCTTAGAGACTTCTGAACCGCTCAAAGCAAACACTCTACCATTAGTATGAGCAGCAATAATAGTCTTCTTCAGCTTTTGGCATTGGGTACTAATGTGACCCTGTCCATCGTAATTGAAACAAGTCGGCCCCTCATTCTTGCAATCAGTGACTTGATGATTGCTCTTACCGCATTTGTAACATCTCAACACATTATTGTTGCAACCATCTGCACAGTGACCTTTCTCACCACACTTGTAACACTTAACAGAAGTGGGAGTTGCTCCCCCACTTGTCTTCTTCCCATCTGAATCCTTTTGCTTTCCTTTATCATCTGGAGTTACATAATGGTTTATTTGTATTGATAGATTTCTACTATTGTTTATTGACATTTTTTATTTGATGAAGATATTTATAGAAATACTTAACAATAATGAAAAGAATCACCTCTAACGGACGTACGTCTTCGTCGCGCTTCCGTTATTGTCACTTACAAACAACCCGACCCGATCCAATGTAGTTTTATAGAAGCTAAATGTTCATTGAATTTCACTTTACTGAATCATTCCATTAATTATAATTCGTAAAAGTATATTTTAAAAATAATATTAATTGACTTCATTAATGGATTTGAATAGAACTTAAATGTGACTTTTTATTTGAGACAGAAAAGTATAAATTACCTCAAATATCAGCGGAGCCATTGCATACATTAGTATAGTGGTAGGTGGGTTTGTCTATGTGGTAATATACTTGTTAAAAATATGTAGTATTCATGTTGACACTCTTTAAATTATTAATATCATAAATTATAAAATGATTATAATTATAAAAGAGAGCATAATACAGATGGAAAAACAAGCTAACACAAAGGGAGTTGATTTTGCCTTCAAACCAGGAAATCTTGTTCTCCTAAAGTTACTGTCTTACAGACAACAAACGAATAACAACTTAAGAAATGAGTCGATTTAGTTAATTTATCCACAACCACCCAAATTGAATCATTCCCATTTGCATTCTCTGAAAATCCTGACACAAAATCCATGGAGATACTATCCCATTTCCACTTCGGAATATTCAATGGTTGCATCATACCCAAAGGCTTTTGATGTTCAATCTTTGACTTCTGACAAGTCAAACAGCCATAAACAATTCAACAATATCCCTCTTCATATCTGGCCATCAAAATAACTTCAGCAAATCCTGATAAATCTTCGTGGCACCGGGATGAATACTCATCCTACTTCGATGTCCCTCTCCAAGAATACTCTTCTTAATTTCTAGAACATCCGGAACACACACTCTATCTCTGCACCTCATCACGTCATCCTCTTCGTTCTGGAATTCACTTTTGTTACCTAGGTTAATCAAGGCCAATTGATCAACCAATCTCAAATCAGACTTCTAACCTTCCTTGATTTCTTTGAGAATGCCACTCGTCAATTTCAACATTTCCAACTTCACACTGTCAGGAGTCTTCTCGCATACTAAACTCACGTCTCTAAATTTTTTGATCAATTATAATTCTCTCACCATAAGCATCAACACATGCAATGGCTTTCTGCTCAACGGATCAGCCACCACATTTGCTTTACCAGAGTGGTAACTCAAATCGGAGTCATAGTCCTTCAACAATTCCAGCCACCTTCTCTGCCTCATATTTAACTCTTTTAGATCGAATAAGTACTTTAAACTCTTGTGACCATTGAACACCTCGAATTGATAGTCAGAAAGGTAATGTCTCCAAATTTTTAACATGAACTCTACAGTTTCCAATTCTAAATCATGCGTAGGATAATTCCCTTCATGAACCTTCAATTGTCTGGAAGTATAGGCAACAACCTGACCATTCTGCATCAACGCTCCACCAAGACCTACCTTTGACGCGTCACAATATACCATAAAATATTCACTCGAATTAGAAAAGATCAATACAGAAGCGGTCGTCAACTTCTTCTTCAATTCCACAAAGATCTTTTCACATGTAACATCCCACACATAAGTTTGACCCTTCCGAGTCAACTAAGTCAAAGGTAATACCAACTTAGAAAAACCTTCGATAAACTTGCGATAATAACCTGCCAACCCAAGAAAACTCTGTATTTTTATAGCAGACTTTGGAGTCTCCCACTATAACACAACATCAATCTTAGAAGGATGGACAACAATTCTATCACTTGATATCACATTGCCAAGGAAACTCACTTCCTTCAATCAGAACTCACATTTTGATCGTTTTGCATATAATTTCTTCTCTCTCAACACTTGCAACACCGTACACAAATGCCCAACATGCTCTTCTTTATATTTTGAGTATATCAGAATATCATCAATGAAAACCAATACAAATATATCCAAATACTCATGAAAAATCATATTCATATACTCCATGAACACCCTTGGTGCATTGGATACACCAAACGACATCACAGTGTATTCATAGTGATCGTACCTCATCCTAAAAGTTGTCTTCAGAATATCATCTGGCTTAACACGAATCTGATGATAACCAAACCTCATATCAATCTTACTAAACACACAAGCGTCCACTAGTTGATTCATCAAATCATCAATTTTTGGAAGTGGATACTTATTCTTGATAGTTACTTTATTCAACTGTCAATAATCAACACAATCTCATACTACCGTCTTTCTTCTTAACTAATAACACAGGAGCACCCCACAAAGAAACACTCGGTCGAACAAACTTCTTCTCAAGCAATTCTTCCAATTATTTATTCAATTCACTTAACTTAGAAACTGACATCCGACAAGGAGCCATTGACACCGGACTCGTACTTGGTATCAATTCTACCGCAATCTCGACTTCACGCTCTAGGGGAAAATCACTTACGTCGTCTGGGAATTCACAGACTACAGGTAATTCAACACTTGTAATTACACAGTCAACTTGCAATGATGAAAACATTACAATTATTAAGGTTTCGTCTTCTAGAAGTTCATCCACTTGCTTAGCAGACAAAAACATCAGTTCTCCATTATCACCAAACTCAAGAAATCTCATAGTCTTATTGTAACAGTTGATATGAACACAGTTGAACTCCAACCAGTTCATTCCAAGGATAACATCAATTTGGTGCAAGGATAAACACACCAAATCCATCACAAAACTCTTCCCAAAAATAGTTAAGGGACAACTCAAACACACAAAGGTCGTAGTAACAGAACCATTAGCAGGAGTTTTTATCACCATACTACCATTCATATCAGAAAATTTCAAACCCAACATGGTAGCACATTCAAGCTAAATAAACGAATGAGTAGCACAATATCAATAATAACAACTAACTCCATATTGTTAATAAAACAAGTACCTCAAGTCAAGTTATCTTTCTTAGAGGCCTCTGAACCACTCAAAGCAAACATTCTACCCTTAGTCTGAGCAGCAGTAGCAGTCTTCTTCGGCTTCTGGCATTGGGTATTGTCGCACCTCAAAAATTCATTCGAACATACGACCCTCGCGCAAAAGGCGCAAAAATGCGGTTCAACAGAGTCGCCACCGAACTTTATTTTCCCCGAATGAACGTGAGAGGAAAATATCTAGAAAACCTCCTAAAAGCGGAAGGAACACGACCGTCGCAACCAAATGTTCATGGGTTCGGGAGTCGGTTATGCGAGGGGAAGGTATTAGCACTCCTCATGTTCGTTGTACTCAACGGGAACCTCTTAATTCGAGTTGTGATGGATGTCAGCTAAGCTTAATTCTTCTTTTCTCAATACTAAAACAGTTACTAAAAGGGATAAAGACGCTAAGGGGAAAGGGGATGGTTAGAGCATAGGGTGCTCGCCAAGGACTGAGGCCCCTGTGCCTACGTATGTTCATTCAGACGAGAATGAGAAGTCAGAGCTCTCGTAGTTCGACTATGGGAAAGGATGAGGGGAAACAGAAGATAAAGGGGATTATGCTCGCCAAGATCATTGCAATCTTATGCCTACGTATCTTCATTCGAACGAGAATGAAGAATCAGAGCAGTCGTAGTTCGTGGTAACAACCACGAAAAGGAACAGGATTGAATGGGTTTGAAGTGGGCACAGATGACGATTACTCGAAGCTTAAGAAAGACTTCTCGGACCCAAGTAGTCGGGAGAGCGAACCAAAGACTTGAAACCTTCTCTTTTTCATCGTGAAAAATAAGGTTGTGTTTGAAAGGGTGAGCTTGAACGAATGACGACTACTTGAAGCTTAAGAAAGGCTTCTCGGACCCAATTAGTCGGGAGAGCAAACCAAGGACTTGGAACCTCTCTTTTTCATCGTGAAAAGAAAGTTGTTTGAGTTTGAAATAACGTTTGGAAGGATGGTTGAACGTTGTCGAGTTGTTAATGTTATTTAAAGGCGTCAATTGCTCACACACGAATAAGATAACTCATCCAAACAATTGAAAGCAAGATCAAAGACTTGAACCCACTCTTTACACCTTGAAAAGAATTAAGTAGTCGTCATCGACCAAAACAGATGAAAATGGGACAAAATGTCCAATAATAAATAAAATAAAATCTAAGCTCTAAAAAATGAATTTCTAAAAAACTCTAAAAGAAAATAAAGTTATGAATATATATATAATCCAAAAACCATTAGAATAAAAAAAAACTATATTATTTACCAAATTATGAAATACATTAATATTAATAAGCTATTAATTAAATAAATAAATAAATAAATAAATAATTAAAACAGTGGAGGTGTATAAAGGATTATGAACCACCATGGACTCTATGGTCCATTCATCAACAAGAAAAATCTGTTTAAAAAAGAAAACTCAAACCAAAATATATAAAATAAAATAAAATAAAATAAAGGAGTGAAAAGGGTAAACATCAACCAAAACACGGCTTGTCACCAAAAGATACTCGTGTTAATCGCTTTTTAACAGAACCACGTTTCAGCATAAGCATGAGAAAAGACATCCAAGTGCTACCAGATTCGCCCCCACCTTCAGCCTAATTGTGAATCTCAATCCCTTTTTCTCGCTCAACTCGGTTTCGTCCCAAAAAGCTCCAATCAGGTTTGATGGTTTGGTTTCAAGAGTTTCGATTCAATTTCTTTTTCATCTCATCTCATCTCATTTTTCATTTCAGTTATGTTCTTGGGTTATGAATTTGTTTATGGATTATGGTTTTGATTTAGGGAAAGGTTGAATGGCAATTTGTGAGTTATGACTGAGGTAGAAGATGGATGAAGGGTTGTTACTTTGAGATGTGAAGATGGAAAAAGGTTTTCGGAGGCTTGAGTTATTGTTGTTGGTTGAAAGAAACAAAAAAGAATCTGGAAGCGGGTTGTTGTTGAAGATGAAAAACGAGTTAGGGTTTATGAGTTATTTAAGTTTGGGGTTGAAAGATTTGAAGGTGATTTTCGGTTTGGTGGAAGGAGAAGAAAATTATGGTTTAGGATGTGAGGAATGGATTGAAGATTGGAGAAGAGGTTTATGGGCCTTCTATAGTTACTGTTGGGCGAAGAAGAAGGTGTTGGAGTTGAAGGGTTTGGTTTTATGAATGTGGGTTGAAAATGTTTTTTTAGGTTGTTATATTCAAGGGTGTGAAGAGTAAATGAATCAAAAAGAGGTGTTCTCCGAATAGGTTATTATTCTGATCGATGTTTTATATTCTGCCTCCTTTTTTGTGTGTGTAGGTGAGTCGTCTCTTGTACCTCGTAGCCCGCGTGTATTGTACGGATGGATACTGTCGCTACTGCGAAAATCGGCGCCGGCTTGACAGGAGAGTCGCCACCGTGCGTTATTTATCCCTCAGAGCGGGAAAGGAAACGCTCGAAGTAAACCTCGCAAAGACGGGAAAAGGTATGGTCGTCGTAACCAAAACCTGGATTCGGGAGTCGGTTACGCAAGGGGAAGGTATTAGCACCCCTCACGTCCATCGTACTCGATGGGATCCACGCTTGGTGTTTATAAGGAAAAGGGTGTATTATCTATCTACGCTAATGGTTGGTCTGAAAAGCAAATAAAAGGACAGGACTCGACAGAACATACGGTGTTTTGGGCCTACGTACTCCCTCGTGCAATGGGAAAGTCAGAGTCAACGTAGTTCGACTACCTACGTCTAAACGGGGAAAAGGTTGCTCGCCAGGACATCGCATCCTGTGCCTACGTACTTCCACACAGCATGGAAGATCAGAGCAAACGTAGTTCGACTGACTACGACTAAACAGGGGGCACTCACACAGCAGTGAGAAAATAAACTGGTCTCAAAGGTTCGGGAACCTACAACTACAATCTGGTCTCAAATGCACTCGGGCAAGAGAAAAGGATAACAGTTAGTCGTCAGCGGGGAAGTCTCGATCGCACAGCCGCGAGAGAACAAAGATTAGTTGTTAGTGTGCTCGCTAGGATATCGCATCCTATGCCTACATATCCTTGTCTGACACAAGGAATCAGAGCAGCTGTAGTTCAACTAACTACGACACAAGCTACTCAAAAGCTCCTACTGAAAGGAAAGGGAAAAGACACCCTAAAACTATGACTAAAGAGGGGAATCCACCTATTGATATCATGCCTGGTTGACCATCCTAATGTC
The DNA here is from genome assembly GCA_963859935.3 of Lathyrus sativus. Taxonomy (NCBI): domain Eukaryota; kingdom Viridiplantae; phylum Streptophyta; class Magnoliopsida; order Fabales; family Fabaceae; genus Lathyrus; species Lathyrus sativus. The sequence continues at coordinate 6,477,055 of OZ012738.1, read as the reverse complement.
TATCATAACAACTCCGCAGCGGAGAAGTCAGAGCTCCTAAAGGATCATGGCAACAGGACTACACGGCAAACAAGAATTAACTACAAAGTAAAGAAATACTAGAAATATGCATGAATGCAACAACTAAACAATCAAGGCGCGAAGGCCGCAAACCACAGAGGCAAGGGAGCTCAGCTCTACCAAATACCAACAAGCAAAGCCACTCAATAACAAACAAGCAGAAGGAGGACCACCTCAACTTCTCATGCACACAAAGTCTACTTCTAAGATGCACCTACCTCAGAACTATCTAGATGAATTCCTAAGTCTAATGCAACACAACACCATACAAGTCAAACAACACAAAGAGACAAACCCTGAGCAGGGCCCCTAAACAAAACCTGAAACAAACCCCTAATCTATCTCTGAACAAAACTCTATACAACACCTTAAGCAAAGATCTAAGCAAAAACTCTAATCAGAACCCTAAGCAAGAGGAATCAATCCCAGTCTCCAAGCTTCAGAACAAGCTTACCAAAGAGAGGGAGCTAAGCAGACAAACTCATAGTGCCTTCCTCAGGAAAGTACCAGGAGGTTACCACTCAGGAGTCATATCCTATGCGGCTCAACAACTGTGATCAGTTTACATTCCTCCTCAGGAGAAACTAAACTCACATGAAGGCTCCAGCATCATTGGATATTTAAGAAAGACTATCTGAACTAAGGGAACTAAGTGAGCAGACCCCTAGGACCTTCCTCAGGAAAGTACCAGGAGACTTCCACTCAGGAATTGTATCCCATGTGGCTCAACAACATGTGATCAGTTTACATTCCTCCTCAGGAGAAATTAAACTCACAAGTTGGCTCCGACATCATTGGATACTTAAGAAATCCTAGATAAACTAAGGGAGCTAAGTGAATAGACCCCTAGGACCTTCCTCAGGAAAGTACCAGGAGGCTTCCACTTAGGAATTGCATCCCATGTGGCTCAACAACATGTGATCAGTTTACATTCCTCCTCAGGAGAAATTAAACTCACAAGTTGGCTCCAACATCATTGGATACTTAAGAAAGAGGTGAGAAGAAAGAATGAAAGTCATTCATAGTGCCTTCCTCAGGAAAGTACCATGAACTTCCTTCAAACTTCAGGATCTCGAACCTCACAAATAGGGAACAAGCTCCTAGACTAAGCCTCAATCCACTGCATCCTTGCAAGCTCCAACAGGACTTCGTCCAGCCTCCATCTTCAAGAAGAAACCACAGATCCTCAAACCACAAGAAACTATCTCTGAAGTTCAACCACAGTTGAACTTCAAAGTCAGAAGCCATCAAGACTTCTCCTATCCTCCAGCTCAGACAAAAACATATCAGAACATCCTAAAAATCTATCAAAAAACTATGGGAAACCTACATGGCTCTATGACAACATACTAAAAAATCAGAACAAAATTCAATACCAGATGATAGAACTAAAATCAACAAAGCAGACATATCCACAAACCAATTATTAATATCAAAACAATACAAAAAATGCAATTAAAATGAAAATGCATGATTAAGCTAATGTTTTTGCACTATAAAATTCTACATTGAATTACGAGTCTACAGAAAAAAGAATGGAATTATTTGATTAAACCTACTATTTTTTATGAATTTTCTAATAATATGCATGCACTAAAAAATATTAAAAAAGTCATGTAAATGGAAAATATATCAAAAATAGTAAACAAAAATAAAATGGCATTTTTATTTTTATTTAATTTTCTAGACATTATGATTGACCTATAGCAAGAAGAAGAATTAAAAAACATTGATTTTCTATTTTATGTGATTTATTTACAAACAAGAAAATATAAAAGAAAAACAAAATAAAAGAAATGAATTAAAATGGGGGAGGGGGTTCAAACAGCAATGCTTTTCAGTTCATTTCCTAAGGTGGGCCTGAATGGGGGGTGCGTTTAGCAGTGAGGGCCTAAGGCCCAGCCCAATTCCATTCTGGCTCCTCTCTCGCAGGGGGGGGGGGTACGAGTAAATGGGGAGTGTTTCAGTAACACGCGTTTGGGCTTAAACCCAAACCCTAACCCTAGCCCAATTAACCCTAACAACAAAACCAAACTTCCCTTCAAACTCTCTGGTCACTGTTCACCGTCTAACCTAGCCGCTCGTCTTCATCTCCCTCACCCTATCTGAAACCTCTCCAGATCCTCTCAAACACCCTCACTCAGATCACACTCTAAAATACCAACACTAAAACCTCAGCCTCTTGAAACGAGAAAACCCTAACCATAACAATGAATGAACGGTAATGGAAAAGATGAAAAGAGAAACTAACCTGAGACGATGAAGTTGATACGAGGAAGTTCCTGAAGTTTCTTGAAGGCGCGATGATCTTTTTGGAAAAAACTGAGGAAGACGAAAATCTTTGAAGCGCGCGGATTCTTGAAGCACGGTGGAGGATCTTTGGAGAAGACGAAGGCACGGAGGGAAGGTTGAAGGTGACGAACGCGAGCGCTGAGGATCTTGAAGGCTTCCTTGTTCTGGTTGATGAAGATTATGGGGATTCCACGAAGAACCGGTGAAGTTCTTGATGATCGATGATGAGAAACGAGGACGTTCTGGGGAGGGATTGAAGAACGATGAAGTTTTGAGGCTTTTCTGGGATTTCGCTGAAGAGTGATGAAGGTTGGTTTTTGGAGATTTTGATGAACTGATGCAAGCTTGGATGAAGAATCTGGAAAATTGCTCTTGAAGTTTCCGGCGAAGGATGAGTTTTCCGGCGAGGTGAAGACGAAGGGGGACGGAGGAGGATCGGAGAAGAAAAGAGTGTTTCTGGGAATTCTGGGTGGAAAACTAGCTCCGGCGAGCTGTTGCGGTGACCGGAAGGCGTTAGGGTGGCCGGCGGTATGGGGATCAGGGCGGATGCATGGCCGGCGGTGTGCTTTCCGGCGAAGCTCAGGCGAGGGGCTGAAGGCGTGACAAGTGGCAGGGGTTAGTGTAGGGGTGCCTGCATGTGTTACGCGTGGAGAGATAGTGGAGAGGTAGTGGCACTGAGTGGGAAACGTGGCTGGATCTGGTGAATTGGGGAAGTGAGGTGGGGGCCTCTCCTCTGCACGCGTGGCCTTGTTCTTATAGCGACACTTGGCACTTGCTGGACAAAAATGACCAAAGCTGGACTGGGAGCAGATTGGGCCTCCAAAAAATGCCTCCTGGGCCCAACGAAAAATGCTGATTAAAACCTGAAAATTGAATTAAAACACTAAATTTGATTAAGCCTAATTAACCTGATTAAGACCTAATTAACTAATGACCCTAATTAACTTCTAAAAATGATTAAAAATCTACTTAACTCTATTTAAACCAAAAATGATTAAAACTCTACTAATCTCTAAAAACCCACTAAAATTCTGCTTAATTTCTATTTAAAATTCTATAAAGTTCCTATTAACAATCTATACTATTATTTAATATCTACTTAAAAGGAAAACTATATTAAAACAATACCCTATTTATTTCTATTTATTAAAATCCCTATTAACATAAAAGAAAAATCCATAATATTTTCTATATTATCTAAAACAACTAAAACTATTTAAATTCTTTTATATTCTAAAAATGATTAAAAAACTATTAAATCTATTTAAAAATCTATATAAAATTCTAAAAAGAGATCTAAGCTATTTAAAATTCTAAAAATCTATTTAAATCCTAAAAAAGATTAAAATGCCTATTTAAAAACCACAAGAGTCTATTAAACCCTAAAAAAATGCAGACAACTGCAAATGACCACCATAAAAGAGCGCACGAGACCAGATCGAATCGAACAGAGAACCCCGATCATCAGAATATCCCAAAATCACTATGCAAGCTACAAATCACCGAGAAGCGCACAATTTCCCGAAAATAAAACCCTGATGATTTGGACTGGATCTGCCGTATCTGATAGACGAAAACCAAGCTGTAACCCTGATATCCTCTATCTGTGCACAAATATCATGCGTCTGATTGGCGAATATGAAATTAAACCACGAGTCAGATAGGAGAATCGGTTGGTCAAATTTTAGGGTGCAACAGCTGCCCCTATTCAAGCGACTTGGACCTGAAGGGTTTGAAGAGCGCTCAACCTTCAAACATTCAGAAGTACGAGACGGTTGAATACAAATAAAACCCGAAAATTTGCCAACCGCGAGAATATACTGTAAACTGCTTGGGGAATAACGTCCTGAGAACCGAGTCCAGTCATTACGGCACCAAACTGATCAATCATCTGGTAAGGAACTCCTGATTTGAATGCTAATTACCTGTGATACCCTATATAACAACACCGAGGGTTGCAACAAAACACCTGATCCTTTCACATTGCCTACTGATAGACGGAAAGAAATATACTCACATCGTCCAAAGATGGACGGAAAGACACCTTGATCGAATACTCACATCGTCTAAGGATAGACGGAAAGACACCATTACTCTCCATACTCACATCGTCTAATGATAGACAGAAAGACACCATTAATCTCCATACTCACATCGTCTAATGATAGACGGAAAGACACCATTAATCTCCATACTCACATCGTCTAATGATAGACGGAAAGACACCATTAATCTCCATACTCACATTTGTCGCTACTGCGAAAATCGGCGCCGGTTGAACAGAAGAGTCGCCACCGCGCGTTATTTATCCCATGGGAGGGAAAGGAAACGCTCAGAGTAAACCTCGCACAACACGGGAAAGGTATGGTCGTCGCAACCAAAACCTGGATTCGGGAGTCGGTTACGCAAGGGGAAGGTATTAGCACCCCTCACGTCCGTCGTACTCGACGGGATCCACGCTTGTTTTCGGGTATGGATTGTTATTCTATCTAAACTATAGGTCAAGGGTTAAAAAGAAAATAACATGAAAATAAAATGACTCGGCAAAGTATCGCACTTTATGCCTACGTATTCCCGTCTGGAACGAGAAATCAGAGTCAACGTAGTTCGCCTACCTACGGGAAAGGAGGGGAAGGTTGCTCGCTAGGATATTGCATCCTATGCCTACGTACTTCCACACAGCATGGAAGATCAGAGCAAACGTAGTTCGGGCTACGTACGACACGAGTCTGTCTTGGTTGATTTTATTCCTTCTGAAAAAGGTTTTCTTGATTAGCAGTCCCGGCGGACAAAAATGACGTTTTGATGAGTTCACATTCTTTTACGAAAGAAGTGTCTTTTATTGTGTTTGAAATCTTTATTATGTTTTTCTGTTTGTTTTAAGATGAGAAGAGACAGAACTCTATCCTATGGTTGCGAAGGGAATCAAACTAACTTAATGTTATCATGCATGGGTTAAGACCTAGTGTCTATCATGCTCCTCTCTTGCACAGAGAGAAACAGAGATCCTACGGGATAGGCGAAAACAGAAACAATAGCAGATATATACAATAAAACAGTAAAATGCATGGATGCAACTGGGGAAACAGCAAACAATACAGTCAGGAAAACCAATCAATACATCAAGAAATGAAATACAGCAAAATAAACAGCCACAGCAGCTCCGCATCAATACCCATCTTCAAGTCATCTCCAATCAATTACAAACTTCAGTCAGCAGCAGTCTCTATCTTCACAGTCTTCAAGCAAAGATCTTGAGCACCAGTCCTCAGTCTACAATGGCTTTTCTTCAAGTCTCAGGCTCCAGGATGAACATTAGTCAACCAGATGAAGTGAATGAATGTTAGACAGTTAATTACCTACCAAGGGTGGTTCATTAACTGTTAACATTAAACAAAAAGTTTTCTCTCAAAAGTTCTATCTTTCAAATACATTCATTGATCCTTCCAAAGGAAGGAGGTGGATATTTGAAAGAGACTTTGAATCATAGAGAAAGGATAGAGGCAAACAAAGCCATCTATGTTTGTGAATCAAGTTGCTAGACTAAGCTCTTCCTATCCCTAAATCCTATAGCCTTCAACAGTCTTCTAGCAAACAGCATCTTCAATGATGTTGAACTTGATCTCCCATCTTGAGTCTTCAATGTGCTTCATCCACAAGGTCTTCACAAGGTCCTTAATTCAATCTTCAAAGGTCCACACCCAAAGGAGAAGAAAAAGAAGCAAAACAATACAAACTATGCCCTAAAGGCCACACAAATGATCAATCAATTCAAAAATCAACCAAAAATAGCATATGATAATATAAATTCCTAATATAAATTCTAGGGGATCCTATTTAACTACCCTTAAGTCCCATATATTCCCCATAGGCTAACTTGTCCTAAAAACCCCAAAAATAAAATGTTGAAGTTCAAGTATACTACTTAAAAACCCTAATTAAACTATCCTAAGTTCAATTATCTAAGCTAATCAAATTTTATTCTAAAAGATCTAGTAATAAATTCTGGGAATACTACAATTCAATATTAATCACCACAAAAAAGAATGGGCAAAAAATCTATTTCTAAGTGTAAGAACAAAAATCTACAAGATCATGTATGAAATAAAACCTTCAAAATATGCATTTATTTGTAAAATATGTGGAAAATGCGAAAAAAATATAAAATGCAATTTTTATATTTTTTTAATTTTCTAGACATGTTAAGGAAAATATTAAAAAAAGAATGAGTAAAAAACATGCATTATTTATTTAGTTATGATTTTTAGAAGATGAGTAAAATAAAATGCAATTTGAAAATGAAAATAAAAGAATTAAAGAGGAGGGGTGCAGATAGTATGTTGGATCAGTTCACGCGCGTTGGGCTTGGCTGATGGGGGGGTGCGAACAGCGCATGAGCCCAAGAAGCTCATTTAATGAAACGACGTCGTTTCATGCGTGTGAGAATTCCCTCCCAAATTCTGAATTAAATCACGGCCTTAGGATCAAAGTCCAGTCAACTTTTGCATGATGATCCAACGGTCCCCTTGCATCTTCAACCTCTAGAAACCCTAACTTCATACAAACTCCCTCTTCATGAGTGAAACTTCCAACCACCCTAGCTCTCTCATCTCTCCATGAAATGACTCGAAATAAAGACCAAAAATGATCTCCTTCTTCCCCTCTATCCAACCATGTCCATATCTCCTCTTGACACCACCTAGAATGTGCAAACCGAAAACACCAACCCATGGTTCCACCATGAAAGCTTGACATGCAACTGTAACAAACCTTGAAAATAATTGTAGCCACGTGTTCTACATGTTACACTGAGTATACTAAACTATAGCACATGCATTAAAACCTCATATTCCAACCATTCTTGATCTTGAAAGAATTGACACCACATCTTGAACCTCCATGGATTGACCTTAAACTCACCATAAATGATCCTTAAGTGGTCTCTATCATGAATATCACAACAACTAACCCTAACCATGCATAATTATGGTGATTCGAAACAAAACGTATCCTTACCAATTGGATATGGTGATGGTTGCTATGCCCTGTTTCAGCCCTTGCCAATGGTGCCAAATGATCTTTATATGATGGTGATGATGCTGGTGAAGAGAATTCGTGTTTACACCTCTTGAAAATGCCAATTCGAAGCTTCACGCCTCTTGGAGTGATGGAGAAGAACTCACAATCCAGCCACGATTTGATGTGCCTTCTTCGTGCTTTTCAATCCACAACAATGGAGAATGATGATGATGATGATAGCTAGCACAAACAATGGAGTTTGGGAGAGATGGGAATCAAAATGCAATTTTGGAGTTATGAGATGAAAGTATGGTTTGCAAGCAAATAGAATCACCAACCAATGCACCAATGGCTTCATTTCCTTATATAGATGATGATTAATAGAATGAGAAGCTTCTAGATTGGTCCTAGAGGGATCTAGAAGCTTATGGAACTTTCATGAATTTATCATTTGATGGCATTTTGAATCATATCATATCATGCTTGCACCTTGGGTAAACTTGAGTGAAAATCTCCCCTCATGAGATATTAGGAGTGTATACATGAAAAACCAAGTTTCCCTTGCCTTGTGTTAAGCTTTACCATTTGCCTTATGATGTAAGAAACAAATTTACAAAGGAAGTCCAATTTTTAAACCTAAACTTAAAAATGTGGCTGAACCAATGTCTTTAAAATGATGTTGGGAATCAATTTGGTATATTGGATGACCCATATGGGCTTTGTAGATCTCTCAAACCATTTTCCAACTTGAACTTTTTCAAGTTATATGCCTTTTTCAAGTCATTTTGACCATTTTAAAATATCCATGCTCCATGCATTTTCAAACTCTCACAACATCTTATCTAGCCTTAAAATTCCATTTTGAGCAACTTTGATGTTGGGAAGTTTTCCATTTGAAGCTTCCTTGTAGGAGTTTTGGGCATTGGCTAAAAATGACCTGTAATTCCAAATTACCAAAATACCCCTGTCTTGCACAAGCCATAAGTAGAGTTCCCTAAATCATATGAAGGCATACCATACCTTTTTGGAAAGGGGAGACAATGAGGAACAACTCTCATGCTTGTCCAAAGTCCATTTGAATTATCCTTGAGGGCCAAAAGTTTGTCAGAAGACAGTCAACTTTCACAGACAAAATTTCAGATACCTCAGATGACCTGTAACTTGCAAGGACCATAACTTGAGTTCTATAAATCTCCTTGATGTCTTCCACCATTAAAATTAAAGGTCTTGAGATCCTCTACAAGTTTCATGTTGGCCAAGGATCCATTTGAAGCTTGCATTTTGACTTATTTTGCTTGGAAGTTTGACCTAAACCAGGGAATTTTACCTGGAAACCCTAATTTAGAACCTCCTCTTCTCCTTGATTTCTCTTGATTTCTTCTTAGCATAACAACATATCTTTATTCTCCATGTCAAATGATGAACCCCACATCTCTCCAATAGTCCTTAATGCCTTTCAATCAGTCAATTGACCTAGAGTTAACCCAGGGTTGACCCAGATGAAACCCTAGTTGACTGTCTTCAACTGTAATTCTTGTGACTACACCAATGACTTGTCTCCTTCTCCAAATGACTTTCTAAGTCCTCCCAGATGTCTAGATACTCCCCCTGCTCAGCCCACAACTCACCATTTCTTTGATGATCACCAGATACCCTCAGCCAAGATATAGATGAACTGCTTGACCCATTGACTTGATAGCTTTCAAATTCTTTTCTGATGACTTGAATGAGATTGAATCAGGATAATAACCTCTTGATAGGCCTCTAGAGATGAGAATAATGATTGGTCCCCCTGTTGTATGACTTGCTATGCTTATGTTATGCAGATGAGTAACCTATGCACATGACTCTATATGCAAATGCTAATGACATTGAAACATAAACCAAGTGAATAAGGTTGGGCAAATTTTTAGGGTGCAACAACATCGTCTAATGATAGACGGAAAGACACCATTAATCTCCATACCCACATCGTCTAAGGATAGACGGGATCATCCTGATTGATGAAACAAATCAATATTCACATCGTCTAAGGATAGACGGGAAGAAATAATCTCCATACTCACATCGTCTAAGGGTAGGCGGGAAGAAATAATCTCCAAACTCACATCGTCTAAGGATAGACGGAAAGGCACCATTAATCTCCATACTCACATCGTCTAAGGGTAGACGGGATCATCCTGATTGATGAAACAAATCAATTCACATCGTCTAAGGATAGACGGGAAGAAATCGTTAATCTCCATACCCACATCGTCTAAGGGTAGACGGGAAGACACCATTAATCTCCCTACTCACATCGTCTAAGGATAGACGGCAAGACACCATTAATCTCCATACTCACATCGTCTAAGGGTAGACGGGATCATCCTGATTGATGAAACAAATCAATATTCACATCGTCTAAGGATAGACGGGAAGAAAGCATTAATCTCCATACTCACATCGTCTAAAGATAGACGGGATCATCCTGATTGATGAAACAAATCAATATTCACATCGTCTAAGGATAGACGGGAAGAAATAATCTCCATACTCACATCGTCTAAAGATAGACGGAAAGACACCCATACGTAATTCAACACCATCCCTCGAATTTCAGAATCCTTTTGTCTACGGGAATTGATGGAAATATCAATATCCTTGAAGGGGCCACATCGTCAGTATGGACCGACGGGAAGAAAACCACCTTTTAAAGAACCATGTCGTCAATAAGAATCGACAATCACGAAAACTGAACATTCTTCGAAGAGCCTCGACATCAATAAGGATCGACGATCAGAAAAGTCCCTCTTGAAACGTCATCTCATCCAATAAACAGCAAGAAAACCACTATCCGAAATATCATTTTGAAACCCCTCAACAACCAAAGATAGCCAGAGAAGACTCGCTGGGGAAACTCACCATACGTATGATCTGGCAATAAAAAAACCCGCTGAAAAATCCCCTGAAACTTCACATCGTCTACTGATAGACGGAAAGAAAAGTCACTTGCTAGAGAAACCCCGTCTTGAACCCCACTGAAAATCACCCAAGACTTCACATCGTCTACTGATAGACGGAAAGAAAACCACGTTCAAACTCAAGACGTCTAATGATAGACGGAGAAATCCACTTATTGGAGGAACACATCGTCAATATGAATTGATGGGAAGAAACGTCTGTCGATACCAGCTGACTGACTGATCAAAGCATAACTATTGTATGATCTGATACAAATAATCTGCTGAACTGTCTGAACACTGCCGCTGGATAAATGCCCCTGAACTGATCACAGAGTAATTCGCGCGCCATGTGAGGCTGGTAGAAAACCTGACTTATGCTTCGTATGCCGATGCATATGTTCGAATCTTTCTATGGCGTAATGCTCCATTCAGGATGGAAATGCTACGCATTTTGAAAATGACATGCAAGTGAGATGCAGATATGATGATGCATGCAATATGCTAATGCAGGCTCGAGCTGCCGGAGAAAGCTAGGTACAAAAAACCACTTCAGCAACATAAATGCTGAAGACGAAGCCAACTTCGCTGGGGATAAACCGGATATCACAGGATTATCCCAGCAAAATAAATGCTGGGAGAGTGAAATCAACTCCGATGGGGATATTGGGAACTTAACCGAACACCTCGACGAGGTAATACCCTGCTGGGGAATATAACTCCGCTGTGAAATAGCAGATGCGCCAAGTGTGATTGGACTTCTCTGGGGATAGCTCACCCGTACCAATGAAAAATTGGACTTTGCTGGAGAAAATAGAGGGAGTCTTCCCGCGTATTGCCGAAGATTAGATCTGGAACCTGATGCGCCGACACGGATGGGCCTCACAGTGATTGCCAACATGGATTTGAACTCTTAGGCTATCTGTGATGGGTCAGGTACGACTGACGCTGGAAAACACCTTGTCTGAATACACAGCCTTTTAGTGGAAGAATCAAGGGATAGTGACACGACTTCCCGCATTCGTCTCAATCTCGAAAATTGGCTGAATCTGCTCGAATGACTCTGAATAACCCTGGGGATACAGAGAAGAACAAACCTTTCGCTTATGATATGCTCCAGCCTACGGGATCTCCGTGGGGATAGTCCTCGAAAGGAAATCTGCAAATCTGAGCCCTGGTGGTCTAATATGACATGCCCCAATATTCTGAACTTCGGAAAGATACTTCTCATTAAATGCTCCTCGAATAAAGAACGACCTCTGCGCTCTTAAGATAGCCTGCCCCTGATTATCTGATTCAGAGTAGTGCCCCTGGCTACGCCATATTTGCCAAATCTCAACCTGATTGCCCCAGGATAACTGACTTCGAAAGGCTGACTTGACTGGGGATCACAATAATAACTTGCCCCTGCTCTCGGAACATTCGGGCGCTCTGCATTCTCTCCTGACCGTACTTTCCACTGTAGGAAACTTTTCTGCCGTCAAGCGCTTACTCGCAAGTAAAACCAGTTGTTCTGCGTAAAAGACATATTAATGCAACACATATGACAGCTTTGACATCCAATCTGTTCACTGGGAAAAGGAAAAACAATTTATGGCATAAAAATGCACAAAACATTTATCAAGAATATCAACATCGGTACCAATATGGTACGAAGAACCCTTTTATGAGTCAGAATCGACGCGACCTTTACCGAAGTATGCTTTCGAAACAACTTGCTTCAATTAGGACTTTTGAAGGTTGTAACGTGGTCAGGTTCATGGTTTTGAAGGAAAGGATAAAGGCTCAAAGTTTATTTTAACCCACCCATTCTCCTTGATGTTCTCCGATCCTACGTTCAACTAATTCGACCTTAGCGTTCACCTTTCAGAGGACGAAAGATAAGAGTGATAGTTCGAGAAACTTTTGGATTTTGGAGTGACAGTTACGCACCTCTCGTTTTTGACACTTGAGGTCACACGACTCGTATTTCCTTTGAGGATTTTTCTTTTTGTCATCCTTTCATCTTTTTTCTTTCATATCCCTAACTTTTGCCTGGACTGACTCTTTTTGAGTTTCTTTTGATTTTTAAAGTCCAGCAGGATGCCCTCATTTTTGCCTAAGTCATTTGTTTTGAAGTTTTCTTGACTTAGCGGGCTTTTGATTCTTTTTTCTTCTTCGTTTTTTCCTTTCGAACAAGTCGTGTGACACTGGTTGTCTGACTCTTTGGGGAATGACATGACTGCCCCACTCTTGATTGAACCATTGTGGTCTTTTAGGCACGACCTCTAGGGACGTGATTGATCCTCGAACGGACACTCCTTTTGCAATTTGGACGCTCGGTCAAGTTGGCTAACACCTACCCTGCCCCAGGTTAAGATTGAGGGTTTTTCGCTTTCAGAAAGAACTCCTACTACTAGGCTCAAAGGGGTTGACAAGGGATTATCTTCCTTATAACTCCGGTGTTTAGGGATTTGAAACAATGCCTGTACATCATCAGCAGGTTTTATTTCAAAAGCATACAATCGGAATTTTGCACGTCGTTCATTTTCGTCATCCTCCCCAGATTCTTCTTAACCAAGCGTTGACATTTGTAAAACAATTAGTGAACACGAATGGATTCAATCAAAACATGCATATTTATTTCATTATCATCAAATGAAAACAACAAGTTTTACAAACAAGCTTGCATTTTAAACAGGAAAGAAGCTACAAATGTAAAGACATGACAAGATAAAACAAAGAAAAATGCTAGCTCCCGAGAACCGGGCTTTCATATCTGTCCTGCTGCTGAACCAGCTATCTTTACAATCAGTTATTAGGGACAATTCGATGCTGTCCTGATCAACGACTCAACCAAATTATAGAGCCCTTCCTCCTTCATTCAGATGATTTTGGGACCTTCTTGCCCGAAGCTGATTGCTGCACTGTCAAGTAGATCCTGCACTTTGTGCTTGAAGGCCAGACAATCTTCAATGTTGTGCCCCTGCGCTCCTGAATGGAAATCACAACGCTCCTTGATATCATAACCTGCTGGGGGCGTACCTGTCAGCGGGGCTAACTTCCTCTTCTCAACCAACTGCAATCGTAGCAACACCTGAAGAAGTTCGGCATACGGCATCGGAGGCACCTTAAATACCCTCAATGGCTTCTGATTTTGAGCTCTTCGCTGATTGGGATGCTGCTGCCTTTTCCACTGTGGAGATCGTTGCTGTTGTTGCAGGTATCGGGTTGACTCTCGAACATCCTTCGTAGCAAGTACAACTTCGGTTTCTTGACTTTCACTGTACTGATCAAGACACTCTTTATGCTTAGCCATTTTATTTCTCAGATCTGCCCCAGGAATAGGCAACAGTTGTAGGCATGGCGATTCTGACACCATGGAGTCCAGGATACGCTTCTGACCCACTGCAGCTTTAGAAATATCTGTCATCTTAGCATCGACTGAGACAGGAGCAATACGTACAGCTACGCCGCTCGGCGTGAATTCAATATCGTGCGAGTCAAGCAGGTCTTGAACATTGTGCTTAAAAGCATGACAACCCTCGATGTCGTGTCCGAGTGCCCCAGAATGAAACTCACATTGCTTGCTGGCATCGTACCCATGAGGAAGCGCTCTTGTGGGTGGTTCCAACGTTCTCTTTTCAACCATTTTGAACCTCAATAAAGTCTGCAAGAGCTCAGCATATGTTGTAGGCGGCGCCTCAAATATTCTCTTTGGCTTCCCTTCCTGAATCCTCCGTTGAGCCAGATGCATCTTCTGTTGCTGCTGCTCAGGTTCCACAGGCACCGGTGGCACGAGCTTCTCCATTGCGGCTTCAAATAGCTGATCATCCTCTTTCCTAAGCACATTCTTGACTACTTCCATGATCAAGCTCACTTGGGTCTTCAGCTGACTGTTCTCCTCCTTGAGAATCTTCTGCTCCAAACGCATCTCTTGCATATCTCTCATTATCTGCCCCAACTGGCTTCGGACTTCAATCAATTCAAACTGATTATGTTCCATCTCTGAAGGAATTCCTGCAACAAACTGGACGATGAGGAAATAAGACCCACGGTTCTGATGTACCTGTTAAACGATAACGCAATGCAGAAAGCAACCACATATTCATAACGAGATAAAGAGAAACTCAAGCTATAAGCATACATACAAACATCTCCCACATATGTACAACCAACAAAAGCAGCAAGTAAGCACAAATGAGTACGAATACAATGACCCCAACCAACAATCCTGGTGGTGGTCGGCAGACACTAGTGCACAAAAGCTAAACGGATTAAGCAGAGAAAACAGATGCGACACCCGGCACAGAAACCTCTAGAAACTTCTCCCATATTCAACTGAACTCTCTGATTGACAATCTTCAGAGCACACACTTCCTGTGGAGTCTTCCATGACATTAACTGACGAACCCACACAACTGGAGGATGGAAACTCATTAATCTGAACAAAACCCTGAGGCGTGATGCAAATCCGGTTAGAGTCTAACAGATCCTGAATCTGGCTTCTAAGCACCTTACAATCATTTGTTGAATGCCCCTGTGCCCCAACATGGTACTCACAGCGGGCGCTGGCATCAAAACCTGGAGGATACGGTGGAATCACCGGCTTAGTCTCTTTCGGCACTATCAATCCACTTTTGACCAGATCTGGCAACAACTGATTGTACGACACCGGTAGCTGCGTAAACTGCCTTTCAGGTTTCCTTGGTCTTCGTGGGGCGTGCTGACGCGCTTGACGATAGGATGACCGTTGACTTGAAGTGTCTGAAAACCGATCCTGAGATGCTAGAGATTCTGATATGACATCATTTCCTTCTTCCCACTCTTCTTGAGAACTAGCGACTGATTCATTCTTATCAACTGGGAAATGAGGAACATCTCGAAACTTTCCACTCTTGAGTCCTCTCTCAACAAGCTCACCCATTCTCATCAGGCCCACAAAGCTTGTGCAACCGAACAATTTGTCAAAATACTGGCCTTTCAGAGTACCCAAGAAGATGTCAACCATTTCTATTTCCGGAAGCGGTGGTTGAACACTAGCAGCCAATTCTTTCCATCTTCGCAAATACCCTCTGAATGATTCATTCTCCGCCTGAGATAATTCTTGCAGGTGTACGAGACTAGGAGTCAAATCCAGGTTGTAATCGTACTGCTTCATGAAAGCTCTGGCTAAATCCACCCACAATCGAATCTGATTACTCTCTAATTGCACATACCACCTCAAAGATGCCCCAGTCAGGCTATACTGAAAGCAATGGATCATCAACTTGTCATTTCGCACAAACGAAGTCATCCTTCGACAGAACATCATCAAATGCAGCTTCGGACAGCTATCTCCCGTGTACTTCTCAAATTCCGGCACTTTGAACTTGTAAGGCAACACCAGATCAGGAACCAAACACATGTCTACAGCATCCAGGTTAACGACATCTTTCGCTTCTAAGGCTTTTATACCTTCTTCCAATGCTCGGAGTCTTCTACCATTTTCAAGAGCTCTTAGATCTATCATCCCGACCATTGGAATATCTCCTCGGTAATTCATCACAGGGAAAGCAATACCTTGATTGTTAGCAGGTGGAGGACGTTCATTTCGGCCAACAAACTGCTCATGTCGATCTCGGTTCTCAACAGTAGGCTGTACAACTTGGTCTGCCGTCAGGTTGTTCGCTTGCGGGAAGCCTTCCATAGAATCATACTGATGGTTGGACGCCATAGTAAACCTTGTCAAAGTGTTAGGAGCCTGGAAATTGCCTTCAGCCATAGCTACCAATTACCTGTGACTGACTACACTACTTGATTCTGCTCAAATCTGCTTCAGCCCCTTGGTCGTCTTCAACACTCCACTCTTGCCTCAAACAATCCCCTGAGAATCACCCTCTGGTGAAAACAAAGGCTGGATAAGTGCTCTGGCCTGCTAAAGTAAGGCTATGCAATATGATTTATGCAAACAGAAATACAAAAATGCTAACGTGCATGTGTGCATTGGAGATATTTCCCCTCCAATTCCAGTGTCAGTGGTAGCAAGACAAGATAAACCATAAAGACAATATTTAGAAAAACCCTCATATATTCATTAGAATAACTGTCTTGTCAAGAGGTTACATAACTATGCTCCATACAGCTGATATGATAAAGGAGGATCCCAGCCAACATGCCTGGTGGTGATCTCAACACAACAGAATACAAGAGAGAAATCAAGGGCGGGTACGGTTGCGGAAATCCTCAACCAGCTTCTTTGTCTCTGCGTGATCCGGTCGATAAATCAAGCCTTCTATCAGCTGATCCCTTTTTCTGACCGTTCCCTGGATGTCTCTGACAAAGTCTTCCCAAGCCTTATCATTGGCACCATCCCCCGGTCTGGGTCTCTTGGCGTCTGCTCTATGCTGAAAATCTTCCAAATTCTTCATGGCATCAGTCAGTTTGCGCTCGGCCTCGTATCGGCGGCATGCTTCTTCTTCAAGCTCTTCAGTCTTCACTTTGACCTGTTCTTCTAACTGAGCAACCTGTGTCTTCAGCTCTTCTTCCCGCTCTTTGCGTTTGGCCATAGTGAGATCCCAGTGCTCTCTGAACTTGGCTAGCTTCGTGTAGGCCCTTTCCAGCTCTTGCTTCTTAGTAGCCAATACACTGCTAACTGAATCTACATCTAACTCCAGACGCTTCTTGGTTTCAGTCAATTCCAATAACGTGGTCTTCAGATGTTTCAGAGTTTCAGCCTGTTGCTTGGAAAAATATCCTGTTTCAATCTTTTCATGACGAAGCTGGGCATTCTCCTTCTCTAAAGCCTCTTTAGCCTTTGCTAGCTCTTCTTTCTCCGCCATCAGCTGCTTGTATACCTGCATGTCCACAGTGGTAGGCTCCTCCACCGGAGAAGGATGCAATGGCTGAACCGCTGGATAAGGCATAAGGAATTTCATAGCTCGCTCACGAATCCATTCCACATATGGGTCAGGAACTCGAATATCCCCTCTGCTACCTGAAGGCTTCCCTCTCTTGTGCAAGTTCTTCCATGCCTTCTCAAGCTTGGTCAGCATCTCTTTCCCTATTGCCCCAGTGAGATACAGAGATTCCTGTATCTCCTCGGGCTTCGGCGCTCCCTGAGGTACATACCCAAATTGCCTGATCAATAAGGAATGGTTGTAGTTGACACACCCTTTCCTTCCTATTAACGGAACATTCGGGAATCCTTCGCATTTGAGTATGACCTCAACTCCGAATACCTCTTCGTTAACCCATACCACGTTCTCAGCAGTCAACCCCATCAAGCGCTCGGGCCATCCTAGAGAATCAATAGAGGTGACAAAAGGTCCTGACTTAGGCATATGACTGGTGAACCACCTGCACAGGAGAGGTACACAGCAAGACACATTCCTTCCTCGCCGCTTTTCATTCTGGTAGTGGGTAGAATGGTGGATATCTCCCAGCAGAGTAGGAACTGGGTTCTTCGCAGCCAAAATATAGAAGGCATCTGAGTCAACAGAATCAGGAATGTTTGGGAACAACACGATGCCATAAACACATACAACAAGGATGACGTCAAAAACAACCCAGCCACCCTTCTGGGCATACTCTCGAGCCTTCTCCACCAAGACATCCAATGGAAATCCCCATGCATCTCCTCTTCTGATCATCTTCCCAGCCAACTCAGACTCTCTTAAGTGCAGGATGGCAGAAAGCTCAGCCAGATTAGGCTCAGCGTCCGTACGAAAGAAAGGCATCTGCTCGCGGATTGGTACATCCAAGAGTGCAGAATACTCCTCCAGGGTAGGAGCCAAAACAAAGTCAGGAAATACGAAACACCTGAGCTCCGCATCATAAAACTGTAACAGGGTATAAATGCCGCTGATCTCGTAGGCCGATGGCTGATAAACATAGGTCAGAATCCTCCCATATCTCTTTCTGAAGTCACCCATTACCCTCTTCTTAGCAATAGCAATCAACTCTAACAACAGACTGATATCCGGAGACGGAAACTTGTAGGGCAACACTCTCTTCGTGGCTTCCATGTCTTGCTAGGAAACAAACACCAGAACTGGGAGGGAAAATATGTACCTGCAATACACACACGTTAGTGGAATGCAAATGGTAATGCAATGATGCAATATGATAAATAATGCAATCTGTGAACACAGGGGCTATGCTGTAGCCCGAAGAGGAACATCTCTGTGATCAAGAACAGAAAACCACCACGGTCACCAGAACCTCATGACATTAACTATCATCTGATACTCAAAATATCAATCCCCTGGTAAGAAAACCATCTGAACCTCTGTATCTGACGAGAAAACCATCTGATAATAGCATCAACCTCAGATAAGAAACCCATCTGATCCAGACAACACACCTGGAGATGAATCAAGAACACCGTCTGATAAAGGTACTGAATCATGGTTTCTGAAGGCCAGTTTTCCTGCAATAACCCAATCCCCCTCACAGGTATGATGAACCTAATCCACGGACAAAGGTACGGCATCCTATGCGGTCATCAGCGTCACAGACGTTCATGAGTGATGATACGATTCCCAGAAGGAGTGGCATCATCAAGTCATGAAGAGGCCTCACTTAGCTGACTTCCAAATGATCGGTCCCCAGAGTCGACAATCCTCACGTCTGGACTCCCCTCAGATCCTCAGGACCGGAAAGGAGCACCTCTGCGAGAATCTCGTCTGAGCGTAGATTTCGTAGGGAACTGTGCCTGCTCAGCAGACAGGTTCGTCTACTACTCTCCACAACTATATCTAGGTGCATACTCAAGCCCAGGTCCGGCTTCTCACTCACAGTAACTTCCCTTGTCCACAGCAATAATCACAATAATATAATGCTGGAAAATAAACGCGGAAAGGTAAAGGTACAGAAAAGTAAAACACAATATGCACAACACCCAACAAATAAACACCCAAGCGCTAGGATTGACTCGCGTAGGGGATGGGAAACGGTCCCGGCATAAGGGATGGGAAAAATCCCTAGATGCTATAAGTCCCCAACAGAGTCGCCAGCTGTCGCTACTGCGAAAATCGGCGCCGACTTGACAGGAGAGTCGCCACCGTGCGTTATTTATCCCTCAGAGCGGGAAAGGAAACGCTCGAAGTAAACCTCGCAAAGACGGGAAAAGGTATGGTCGTCGTAACCAAAACCTGGATTCGGGAGTCGGTTACGCAAGGGGAAGGTATTAGCACCCCTCACGTCCATCGTACTCGATGGGATCCACGCTTGGTGTTTATAAGGAAAAGGGTGTATTATCTATCTACGCTAATGGTTGGTCTGAAAAGCAAATAAAAGGACAGGACTCGACAGAACATACGGTGTTTTGGGCCTACGTACTCCCTCGTGCAATGGGAAAGTCAGAGTCAACGTAGTTCGACTACCTACGTCTAAACGGGGAAAAGGTTGCTCGCCAGGACATCGCGTCCTGTGCCTACGTACTTCCACACAGCATGGAAGATCAGAGCAAACGTAGTTCGACTGACTACGACTAAACAGGGGGCACTCACACAGCAGTGAGAAAATAAACTGGTCTCAAAGGTTCGGGAACCTACAACTACGATCTGGTCTCAAATGCACTCGGGCAAGAGAAAAGGATAACAATTAGTCGTCAGCGGGGAAGTCTCGATCGCACAGCCGCGAGAGAACAAAGATTAGTTGTTAGTGTGCTCGCTAGGATATCGCATCCTATGCCTACATATCCTTGTCTGACACAAGGAATCAGAGCAGCTGTAGTTCAACTAACTACGACACAAGCTACTCAAAAGCTCCTACTGAAAGGAAAGGGAAAAGACACCCTAAAACTATGACTAAAGAGGGGAATCCACCTATTGATATCATGCCTGGTTGACCATCCTAATGTCTATCATAACAACTCCGCAGCGGAGAAGTCTGAGCTCCTAAGGGATCATGGCAACAGGACTACACGGCAAACAAGAATTAACTACGAAGTAAAGAAATACTAGAAATATGCATGAATGCAACAACTAAACAATCAAGACGCGAAGGCCGTAAACCACAGAGGCAAGGGAGCTCAGCTCTACCAAATACCAACAAGCAAAGCCACTCAATAACAAACAAGCAGAAGGAGGACCACCTCAACTTCTCATGCACACAAAGTCTACTTCTAAGATGCACCTACCTCAGAACTATCTAGATGAATTCCTAAGTCTAATGCAACACAACACCATACAAGTCAAACAACACAAAGAGACAAACCCTGAGCAGGGCCCCTAAACAAAACCTGAAACAAACCCCTAATCTATCTCTGAACAAAACTCTATACAACACCTTAAGCAAAGATCTAAGCAAAAACTCTAATCAGAACCCTAAGCAAGAGGGATCAATCCCAGTCTCCAAGCTTCAGAACAAGCTTACCAAAGAGAGGGAGCTAAGCAGACAAACTCATAGTGCCTTCCTCAGGAAAGTACCAGGAGGTTACCACTCAGGAGTCATATCCTATGCGGCTCAACAACTGTGATCAGTTTACATTCCTCCTCAGGAGAAACTAAACTCACATGAAGGCTCCAGCATCATTGGATATTTAAGAAAGACTATCTGAACTAAGGGAACTAAGTGAGCAGACCCCTAGGACCTTCCTCAGGAAAGTACCAGGAGACTTCCACTCAGGAATTGTATCCCATGTGACTCAACAACATGTGATCAGTTTACATTCCTCCTCAGGAGAAATTAAACTCACAAGTTGGCTCCGACATCATTGGATACTTAAGAAATCCTAGATAAACTAAGGGAGCTAAGTGAATAGACCCCTAGGACCTTCCTCAGGAAAGTACCAGGAGGCTTCCACTTAGGAATTGCATCCCATGTGGCTCAACAACATGTGATCAGTTTACATTCCTCCTCAGGAGAAATTAAACTCACAAGTTGGCTCCAACATCATTGGATACTTAAGAAAGAGGTGAGAAGAAAGAATGAAAGTCATTCATAGTTCCTTCCTCAGGAAAGTACCATGAACTTCCTTCAAACTTCAGGATCTCGAACCTCACAAACAGGGAACAAGCTCCTAGACTAAGCCTCAATCCACTGCATCCTTGCAAGCTCCAACAGGACTTCGTCCAGCCTCCATCTTCAAGAAGAAACCACTGATCCTCAAACCACAAGAAACTATCTCTGAAGTTCAACCACAGTTGAACTTCAAAGTCAGAAGCCATCAAGACTTCTCCTATCCTCCAGCTCAGACAAAAACATATCAGAACATCCTAAAAATCTATCAAAAAACTACGGGAAACCTACATGGCTCTATGACAACATACTAAAAAATCAGAACAAAATTCAATACCAGATGATAGAACTAAAATCAACAAAGCAGACATATCCACAAACCAATTATTAATATCAAAACAATACAAAAAATGCAATTAAAATGAAAATGCATGATTAAGCTAATGTTTTTGCACTATAAAATTCTACATTGAATTACGAGTCTACAGAAAAAAGAATGGAATTATTTGATTAAACCTACTATTTTTTATGAATTTTCTAATAATATGCATGCACTAAAAAATATTAAAAAAGTCATGTAAATGGAAAATATATCAAAAATAGTAAACAAAAATAAAATGGCATTTTTATTTTTATTTAATTTTCTAGACATTATGATTGACCTATAGCAAGAAGAAGAATTAAAAAACATTGATTTTCTATTTTATGTGATTTATTTACAAACAAGAAAATATAAAAGAAAAACAAAATAAAAGAAATGAATTAAAATGGGGGAGGGGGTTCAAACAGCAATGCTTTTCAGTTCATTTCCTAAGGTGGGCCTGAATGGGGGGTGCGTTTAGCAGTGAGGGCCTAAGGCCCAGCCCAATTCCATTCTGGCTCCTCTCTCGCAGGGGGGGGGGTACGAGTAAATGGGGAGTGTTTCAGTAACACGCGTTTGGGCTTAAACCCAAACCCTAACCCTAGCCCAATTAACCCTAACAACAAAACCAAACTTCCCTTCAAACTCTCTGGTCACTGTTCACCGTCTAACCTAGCCGCTCGTCTTCATCTCCCTCACCCTATCTGAAACCTCTCCAGATCCTCTCAAACACCCTCACTCAGATCACACTCTAAAATACCAACACTAAAACCTCAGCCTCTTGAAACGAGAAAACCCTAACCATAGCAATGAATGAACGGTAATGGAAAAGATGAAAAGAGAAACTAACCTGAGACGATGAAGTTGATACGAGGAAGTTCCTGAAGTTTCTTGAAGGCGCGATGATCTTTCTGGAAAAAACTGAGGAAGACGAAAATCTTTGAAGCGCGCGGATTCTTGAAGCACGGTGGAGGATCTTTGGAGAAGACGAAGGCACGGAGGGAAGGTTGAAGGTGACGAACGCGAGCGCTGAGGATCTTGAAGGCTTCCTTGTTCTGGTTGATGAAGATTATGGGGATTCCACGAAGAACCGGTGAAGTTCTTGATTGTCGCTACTGCGAAAATCGGCGCCGGCTGAACAGAAGAGTCGCCACCGTGCGTTATTTATCCCACTGGAGGGAAAGGAAACGCTCAGAGTAAACCTCGCACAACACGGGAAAGGTATGGTCATCGCAACCAAAACCTGGGTTCGGGAGTCGGTTACGCAAGGGGAAGGTATTAGCACCCCTCACGTCCGTCGTACTCGACGGGATCCACGCTTGTTTTCGGGTATGGATTGTTATTCTATCTAAACTATAGGTCAAGGGTTAAAAAGAAAATAAAATGAAAATAAAAATGACTCGGCAAAGTATCGCACTTTATGCCTACGTATTCCCGCCTGGAACGAGAAATCAGAGTCAACGTAGTTCGCCTACCTACGGGAAAGGAGGGGAAGGTTGCTCGCTAGGATATCGCATCCTATGCCTACGTACTTCCATACAGCATGGAAGATCAGAGCAAACGTAGTTCGGGCCACGTACGACACCAGTCTGTCTTGATTGATTTTATTCCTTCTGAAAAAGGTTTTCTGATCAACAGTCCCAGCGGACAAAAATGACGCTTTGATGAGTTCACATTCTTTTACGGAAGAAGTGTCTTTTATTGTGTTTGAAATCTTTATGTGTTTTTCTGTTTGTTTTGAGAAAGAAAGAGACAGAACTCTAACCTACGGTTGCGAAGGGAAACAAGCTATCCTAATGTTATCATGCATGGGTTAAGACCTAGTGTCTATCATGCTCCTCTCTTGCGCAGAGAGAAACAGAGATCCTACGGGATAGGCAGAAACAGAAACAATATCAGATATATACAGCAAAGCAGTAAAATGCATGGATGCAGCAGCACAAGCGAGGCAAGGGAGTCCCACTCAACCTCGAACCTAGAAAACAATAGGCGAAAGTGAACAGACTTCACTTTCAACCCAACAGGGTAAACAGCAAACAATACAGTTCAGCAAACCAATCAATACATCAGCAAATGAAATACAACAGCAAAAGAAACAGCATCAGCAGCTCTGAATCAACATCTGGCTTCAAGCAATCTCCAATCAGCTACAGGCTTCAACAAGCATCAATCTTCATCTTCATGGCCTTCAGACAAGGGCTTTGATCATCAGTCTTCCATCTGCAATGGCTTTTCTTCATGGTCAAACCTCCAGGATGAGGGATTAATCACCAAAGTGAATTGGGTGTTAAGCAATCAGTTGACTACCAAAGGTGGTGAACAGACTGCTTCTAACACAAGAGACAGTTTCTCTCAAGAGTTCTATCTCATAGACACCATCACCAAGCCTTCCAAAGGAAGGGGGTGAGTGTCTTAGAGAGACTCTGAATCACAGAGAAGAATGGATGCAGACAAGGCAATCCATGTTTGAGAAACAATCATTCTAATCTAGAGCTCTGCCTAGCTCCTAAACCCTAGTCTCCTCAGCATCTGCTAGCAAGAGACTCCTCCTCAACTCTGACAGTTGATCTTCAATCTTTGACTCTTCAATGGCTTCATCTCCACAAATCTTCAGCTTCCCCAGGGCCCCAGACAAACCCAATACCCAATCAAACAATCCACAATTCCCAGAGGGCACACCACACCAGACAGCAGATATACAGACAGTAATAATATCAGTAGGGGAGTCCTAATTTTTTCTAAGGGATCTAATAGCTACCCATAGCCCCTATAGTCCCATAACTAATCTATTCAAACCCTAAGTCCTAAGGGAGAAAATTGAACTTCCTAAGTTGTTACCTAAAAACCCTAGTTTTATTCATGATATTCAAGCATCTATTAATCACCTAAAAGTAACTCCTAAAAATGGGAAATAAAATATTTCTACAAGCTTAACATCTCATCTAAACAATATGAAAAGAATGATCAAAAAATATTAAAGCATGTGAGAGAACAAAAATCATAAAAATAATGCATGAAATGTAACTATTTATTATGCTATTTATTTAGAAAATATGTAAAAAATATGAAATAAAACTAAAAATGAAATTTTATTTTCCTATAATGTTCTAGACATGTTAATGAGAATATGGTAAAAAGAATGGATTAAAAAGCATTTTTTATGAATTTATTATGGATTTTAGAAGATTGGTAAAATAATGAAATGAAATAAGAAAATAAAAAGAAATGAAATGAAGGAGGGGGTGAGAAAAGCAGAAAAGCACGTTCAAAGAATTGGGCCTGATAACATGGGGGGTGTGGATAGCGCTCTGAGCCCAACCCCCCAATTAGTGAAACGCCGCGTTTGGTCTTAGCTCAGCTTTCCCTCACAAACGAAGTTTAAACATCAGCCGTTGGATCCAAAGTCAGTCAACTGGTCAAAAGGTGATCTGAGGGTGAAAATATCATCTTCCTCCTTGGTTCAGGGCTTGGAGGGAACTCCATGGATGAACACTCCACCTGCTTCAAACCCTAACTCCCTCGATTCTCCATGAAACGTCAACATATAAAAATCAAATCCGCTCCAAAACTTACCAGGAATCCAACCATGGTGTCACAACTAACTGAAATCTCCTCTAACCCTAAATCCGATAGCTACCTCCAAGAAAAGATCAAGAACTGATTCTCACTATCTTCAAAATTAAAGGCACAGGCATGTTCCTCTCTTCACCTAGATCATTTCCCCCTAAAGAACTAAGATTATCATTCAATATCGAGGGAGTTCTTGGTCCACACAGAAATGGCACCTCTAACAAAATCATCACCAAATCATCTCTAACTTTCCAGAAAGCTTCCCCTAATGATTTCTAACCGTTCTAACCTACTAATTCTAATCAATTCTACTTAGATTAAGGTGCACGAAGAAATTTACAAACCTGGTGAAATGAGATGCACAGATGGTAGAATTCTTCAAATCAATGCCTGAATTCCTCCAGAATCATTCAGTGATCCATCTTCTAGCTTCTGTATGCAAAAAGGAAGGTTGAAAAGCTCTGAATCTTGGAAATGGATCTGAAGCTGCAAGCTGCCAAACTCAAGGTACAGAACACGATTTGGCCTTGAATTCCCTCTGATTTTGATTGCCACACCTTCAATGATGATGATAGAACTGAACCAGATCAAGAAATTGAACAGAATGGAGAAGAAATGAGAAATTGGAGAATGACTTGCTATGGAGGAACTTGGATTTCAATCTCTCTTTCTGCAGCAATTCTCTCTAACCCCTGCATCTGAGCACACTCCAATCCATATATAGATGATGTTAGAATCATCTAGAACCAACTGGACTCTTCTTATGAGAAATTGAGTTTCTCATGTCATGACTTTTTCATTTCATGCTATGCATAGTTCATTCCAAGTTCTCCTTGTTACAGCCCATGATTATTAATTGAAAATCTCCCCAAATGGTATTTTGAACATGTTGAAAAGCCTTGCAAGCTTGTGTGTTAATCCCTTATGTGAGTTGGATATGTAACTTGAATTATAAGCAATCCATGGCAAGTCCCAAATTATGACCTCAAATCCAAAATCTAATAATGCCAATGATCACAAAATATGCTTTCTAGTCAAAATGATATGTCACTTGCCCCATTTTGATCATGTAGTATAAAATTCCCAAAAATGGACATTTCATGTATTAAGTTTATGCCTTTTTTAGGTCATTTCTACAAGCATGAGTTACAAGCATTTCCAAACTTACATGGTCTTCTTTCTTGACTTAAAATCCCATTTGGAGCAAGTTTGATGTTGTAAGTTTTTCCATTTGAAGCCTCCTTGTATGAGTTTTGGGTATAGGTTAAAATGACCTGTAATTCACAAATGCCCAAAATACCCTTTGCTTGTCAAGACCATAAGTTGAGTTCTCCACATCATATGAAGGCATACCATACCATTCTAGAAAGCTAAGACAATGAGGAACAACTCTTAAGTTGACCATGAATTCATTTGAAATCTCCTTGAGGGGCAAAACTAGCTTGGAAGTCAAGTCACTTTCACAGACAAAAATTCAGACACCCCAGATGACCTATAACTTGCAAGGACCATAACTTGAGTTCTATAAATCTCCTTGAGGTCTTCCACCACTCAAATTAAAGGTCTTGAGATCCTCTACAAGTTTCATGTTGGCCAAGAAGCCATTTGAAGCTAGCATTTTGACTTATCTTGCTTGGAAATTTGACCTAAACTAGGGGATTTTACAGAGAAACCCTAATTTAGTAACTCCTCTTCTCCTTGATTTTTCTTGAATTCTCCTTGTCATATCTCCATATCCTTCTTTATATGTTCAATATTGATCCCCACATCTCTCCAATAGACTTGAATGCCCTCTTAAGTCAGTCAATTGACCTAGGGTTGACCTAGGGTTGACCCAGATGAAACCCTAGTTGACTGTCTTCAACTATAGCTCTTGTGCCTTCATCAATAACTTGTTTTCTTCTCCAAATGACTTTATAAGTCTCTCAAGATGTCTAGATGCTCTCCATGCTTTCATTTCACAGCTCAGAACCCTCTTGTTGATCCTCAGGTACCCTCAGCTAAGAGATGGACTCAAGGCTTGATCTGCTGAGCTCTTTGCTTTCAAATTCTTTCCTGATGACTTGAATATGACTGAATTGGGATAATAACCTCTTGATAGGCCTCTAGAGATGAAAATAATGATTGGTCCCCTGTTGAATGACTGGCTATGCTTATGCTATGCAGATGGTTAGTCTATGTACATGACTCTATATGCAAATGCTAGTGA
This sequence comes from Lathyrus sativus, assembly GCA_963859935.3. Lineage (NCBI taxonomy): Eukaryota > Viridiplantae > Streptophyta > Magnoliopsida > Fabales > Fabaceae > Lathyrus > Lathyrus sativus. The sequence goes on along the minus strand of OZ012738.1, from coordinate 6,449,679 downwards.
CAATGAACCATGAACCACATGAATATGGTTGAGCAAATTTTAGGGTGCAACAGCTGCCCCTATTCAAGCGACTTGGACCCGATTGGATGAAGCCCGGAGCCTTCAGACATTCGCGGTACGAGACGGTTGAATACTAGTGAAACCAGAAATTTGCCAACCGCAGAAATAAACTGCGCTCCTGCTTGAGGAATGACATTCATCAGCTGAATCTGACTGTTACGATAACCCACTGATCTCGCGCGACCGTGCTGGGGATTGTCTTCATCGTTCTGAAGAGGATTCTGTCATAACAGACTGCTTGCTTGTCCACGCTAGGACTCTGTCTGTCGTCGATACGAAGAAATCTCAACTAGAATTGGTCCACGTTAGGACTCCACTTACTGTCAACCCAGAAAAATCGCAGCAACTCCGCTGGGGATAATTCACCTGCATTTCAATAAGCTGAATCGTCCACGTTAGGAATAAAACTCTTCCACGTTAGGAGTAACACCTGTCCACATTAGGAATCATTTTTCTGCGTCTGTCCACGTCAGGACTAACCCTTTCATCTTTCCACGTCAGGAAACAATCCTCTTTCCGCGTTAGGAAAACTACATCAATCTATCCACGTAAGGACTCCAATACCACTTGCCATGTCCGCGTCAGGACTCCGATCTTTCCACGTAAGGAATACAACCATCTCTGAACTTGTCCACGTCAGGACTCTACTTTTCTTGCATCTGTCCACGTAAGGACCCCAATTTCTCCGCGTAAGGAATAAACTTCTTCTTCCACGTTAGGAATACCTTCTTTGATCTGTCCGCGTCAGGACTAAACTCTCTTTCCACGTCAGGAATAATCCATTTCTTTCCACGTCAGGAATCGATCGATTTTCCACGTAAGGAATAAACTCGTCTTTCCACGTAAGGAAACCACTTTTCTTCCACGTAAGGAATGCTCTTGATATGCCCACGTAAGGACTCTGATCTTTCCACGTAAGGAATACCAACTTCTTTCTGATTTGTCCGCGTGAGGACTCAACCTTTCCCCGTAAGGAATAAACTCGTCTTTCCACGTAAGGACCATCTTAATCTGTCCACGTAAGGACTTTCTCTTTCCACGTTAGGAATACTGTCATTTCCACATAAGGAAACTTCTTCTGATACGTCCGCGTAAGGACTACATCGTCCACGTTAGGAACCTCCGTCTTTCCACGTTAGGAATGATAATCTCTTTGATCTGTCCGCGTTAGGACACTGATCTCGTCTTGATTTGTCCACGTAAGGACTCCGGCGTCCTCGACTCACTGAGGAAATAAGACTTGTCCACGCTAGGACTCACACGTCTTCGACTTGCTGGGGACATATCCACGTTAGGACTTACACCTTGCCAACAACACGAAGAAGGATAAATTTGTCCACGTCAGGATTCTTGTACCTTGTCATCACAAAGAACTACAAACTTGTCCACGTCAGGACGCACACTTCACCATTACGAATAAAGATATCTGCTGCAAACACATGATCCACGTCAGGACACCAACACGAAGAGTAACCAATCTTTTGTCAACGTCATGACCTCCCTTTCTCCAAATTTCGAGAGACCGAATCTATCCACGTCAGGATTAACACACCTTACCAATCCGGTAAAACAAACCTGTCCACGTTAGGACGCCCACTTCTGAAGAAATCCCGTCATTCTAGGAGTAAATTGTCCACGTCAGGACTTAGTTCTTCAATGATCCTCACCCACAAACTTTTTAGCGCTGACGCGACAGCGACTTTGAGATGAACTCTACTGGGGATGTCTGAAAACCAACTATCGGACGCCTGCTCTGATAACCGGCGGTGGCCTCTGAAATTCTGATTCATGCGACCCGTTGATGACAAACAAACTCTGCTTGGGGATAAGAAGACACTTATCCTGGCCACTCTGGTTGGGGAAAATAAGATACATTTGCATAAATGACTCTGCTAGAGGCAAAGAGAGTTTTATCACGATAACTCTGTGGGGGAATACCGCCGAAACTGACATTGTCATTGAATATCTCCTGCCGAGATCTGGACTGTTTGGTGCTTTATTTGAGCAAGAGCTCTCCCCACCTGAACTATTAGGGCACCAAAACTGCTTCAGCAAAATAAATGTTGGAAGGATAACGCCGACTCGCCGGGGATAGCCTGATGCTACAAAATTATTCCGGCAAAATAAATGCCGGTATGATGAAGCCGACCCTGTAGGGAAGTTGGGAACTCAAACCACACGTCTTGTTGAAGTAACCCCCTGCTGGGGAATTCTAACTCTGCTGAGGAATAGCAGATGCGCACAGCACAATCGGACTTTCTGCTGGAATGTGAACCGATATCACCAGTATCTCTGACAAAATAAATGACAGGAACCGCCATCAACTCTGCTGGGGAGAGTCTTGATCTTCGAATTCCACTGGAAGGAAAGAACACTTGCTGAAAAGAGAACTCCGCTGGGGATGGGATGATTCTCTCGGGGAAAATTAACTGACTCCACTGGGGGAGAATGCATGACCCTGCGGGGGAGATGAACCTGTCTGAATACAGCCTTACGATCTCAGAATCACTAAACTCTGCTGAGGACGAGTAACTTCCCTGGAGCACGTCCTTTGGATAAGCTACAGCTAGCTGGGGAATTCTATCCTTCTTCAGGAAGAACATGCATGACCTGCGTGAGGATCAAGCCTTTCACTATTGCAATCTTTTGATCACCTTCCTCGTACGGTTATGAAACCTGCAACAGCACAAACAAGACACGGCAAGCCTATGCAATCCAAATCGATTCAGGTTAGTGACGTTACACTCAGTTAATTCAAAGCTTTAACAATTGTTGGCAAGGGCCAGTAATGTTATACTCATGCTAGCTTCAATAAACTTAGGCGTTTTATCATGCGCAAAATAGTAAAGAACAGGCATCAAGTACTGAATAACACATTTTCATTGATTGGGCCCCTGAATGGGCGGAGTTTTTTGTACACGGGATGTAACTCCTGAAAAGAGGAAGCTACGCAAAGCAAATATACAAGTATGCAAGTATTCACAGGAAGCATAAATATTGACAAATTAAATTTTGTACACATGTCGGCAACTGGATGCAGATGAACACCACGAACTGATCCTCCCATGACTCGTCCGACTCTTATGCTTTCCCGGTATCCCTACTTCTGAAGAGGTTGTATCCGATAACTGACTTCTCAAATATATTCTCCCGCATTGATGCTCATTGAATTCGAATTCGGACCGCAGTCATTTGCTTTTCTCATCCCTAACTTTTGCGTGAACCGCCCTTTACGGGTTTTCAGTTCACCGGGATACCCCTTTTTGCCGAAGCCGCCCAGTGTAGGTTTTCAACTTCGCGGGTGTACATTTTTTCAATTTTATCCCTAACTTTTGCCCGAACCTTTCATTCTGTTTTTGGTTCGCCAGGATGCCCCATTTTTGCCTGGACTCTCTTTTTTCTGTCCAGCGGGTCTATTTTAAGCAAAGTATTTTTTAACTGCGTCCGAATTCACAGGTGATGCAAAGTCTTCCCCGTCCATGGTGGACAACAATAAAGCTCCTCCTGAAAAGACCTTACTGACAACGTATGGCCCTTCGTAATTGGGGGGTCCACTTGCCCCTGTGATCTGCTTGCGGCGGGAGAATCCTTTTCAGCACAAGGTCGCCCGTCTGAAAGCTTCGCGGAAGTATCTTCTTGTCGTACGCTTTCTTCATTCGTCTTTGATACAAACGACCGTATGCCAGAGAAGCTAGCCTCTTCTCATCCATCAAACTCAATTGGTTCAATCGGTTCGTTACCCATTCTGCCTCGTCCAGCTGAACGTCTCGCAATACCCTTAGAGAAGGGATCTCAACTTCTAATGGTAATACCGCTTCCATTCCGTATACCAACGAGAACGGGGTTGCCCCGGTTGATGTGCGTACCGTCGTACGATAACCGTGCAGAGCGAAAGGTAGCATCTCGTGCCAATCCTTATACGTCACCACCATTTTCTGGACGATCTTCTTGATATTCTTATTGGCCGCTTCGACAGCGCCATTCATCTTGGGTCGGTAAGGGGAGGAGTTGTGATGTTCAATCTTGAAATTCTGACAGAGCTCCTTCATCATTTTGTTGTTCAGATTAGAACCATTATCCGTGATTATCCGCTCGGGAATTCCGTATCGGCAAATGATATCTCTCTTGATGAATCTAGCCACCACTTGCTTCGTTACATTTGCGTAAGACGCTGCTTCCACCCACTTGGTGAAATAATCGATTGCTACGAGGATGAACCGATGCCCGTTAGAAGCCGTCGGCTCAATCTTTCCAATCATATCGATTCCCCACATTGAGAATGGCCATGGAGATGACATCACATTCAGAGGACTCGGAGGTACATGTATTTTGTCAGCATAAATTTGGCACTTGTGGCACTTTCTTGCAAATTTGAAACAATCAGTTTCCATCGTCAGCCAAAAATAACCTGCCCGCAGCAGTTTTCTCGTCATAGCATGCCCACCAGCATGCGTGCCGAATGCACCTTCGTGAATTTCCTCCATGAGAAGCTTTGCCTCTTTCTCGTCTACACAACGCAACAACACCAAGTCGTGGTTTCTTCTGTACAAGACGCCATCCGGGTTCAAATAGAAATTACCCGCTAATCTCCTGAGAGTCTTCTGATCTTGACTGGATGCCCCAGCCGGATACTCTTTATTCTTCAGGAAATTAAGGATATCAAAATACCACGGTTTGCCATCGGACGCTTCATCAATAGCAAATACATAAGCTGGCCTGTCTAACCGAGAGATAGTGATCTGGGGAGCTTCGTTCCAGAAGTTGACCTTGTACATGGAAGACAAGGTGGCAAGGGCGTCAGCCATTTGATTTTCTGCCCGTGGCACATGATGCAATTCAACTTTGTCGAAGAAAGGCAACAATCTCCTTGCATAATTCATATAATGTACTAGATTGGGCTGACGTGTCTCCCATTCCCCTTTGATCTGATTCACTACCAGAGCTGAGTCTCCGTATACGTCTAAATGTTTGATTCGCAAATCAATGGCTTCTTCAAGCCCCATTATACAAGCTTCGTATTCGGCCTCATTGTTGGTAACGGCAAAGGTCAATCGGGCAGTAAACGGGATGTGCGACCCGTGTGGCGTAGTGATAATTGCCCCTATTCCACTACCATAAGCATTCACAGCTCCGTCAAATATCATCTGCCATTTGGACCCCGGCTCTGGTCCTTCGTCTGGTAACGGCTCTTCACAATCCTTCATCTTGAGATACATGATATCCTCGTCAGGAAAGTCAAATCTCATTGATTGATACTCTTCAATAGGCTGCTCCGCCAGATACTCAGACAACACACTCCCCTTTATCGCCTTTTGCGAGACATATTGAATATCATATTCGGTCAAGATCATCTGCCACCTGGCAATTCTACCTGACAACGCCTGCTTTTCGAATATATATTTGATCGGATCCATCTTCGAGATGAGCATGGTTGTATGATTCAGCATGTACTGCCTCAAACGCTTGGCGGCCCAGGCTAGCGCGCAACAAGTTTTCTCCAGCATTGAATATCGAGATTCACAGTCTGTAAATTTCTTACTCAAATAATAGATTGCATGCTCTTTTCTCCCCGTCTCGTCGTGTTGACCGAGAACACAACCCATGCTTCCCTCAAGAACCGTTAAATACATTATCAAGGGTCTCCCTGCCACCGGGGGTATCAAAATAGGAGGCTCCTGCAAGTACTTCTTTATTTTGTCGAACGCCTTTTGACAATTTTCGTTCCATGTCACAGCTTGATCTTTCTTTAGCAACTTGAATAATGGTTCACACGTGGCCGTTAGGTGAGATATGAACCGGGCAATGTAGTTCAATCTCCCTAAAAACCCGCGCACCTCTTTCTCTGTTTTAGGCGTTGGCATTTCTTGAATCGCTTTTATTTTAGCAGGATCGACCTCTATTCCTCTTTCGCTTACGATAAACCCCAGCAGTTTACCCGATCTCACCCCGAAGGTGCATTTGTTAGGGTTCAGCCTCAGCCTGAACTTCCTAAGCCTTTTAAACAACTTCAACAGATTCACCAGATGCTCTTCCTCCGTCTGGGATTTAGCAATCATATCGTCAACATAAACTTCAATCTCTTTATGCATCATGTCATGAAAGAGAGTTGTCATCGCACGCTGATATGTTGCCCCAGCATTTTTCAAACCAAAGGGCATCACTTTATAGCAAAATGTTCCCCAAGGCGTTATGAAAGTAGTCTTCTCCATATCCTCTGGCGCCATTTTAATTTGATTATAGCCTGAAAAGCCATCCATGAAGGAGAATACAGAGTATTGAGCAGTATTATCAACTAGCACGTCAATATGAGGAAGTGGAAAATCGTCTTTTGGGCTTGCTTTATTCAAATCTCTGTAATCCACGCACATTCGAACCTTGCCATCTTTCTTTGGCACCGGTACGATGTTAGCAACCCATGAGGGATACTTCGTCACAGCCAGGAACCCAGCGTCCCACTGTTTCTGAACCTCCTCTTTGATCTTCATTGCCATATCTGGGCGAGTTCTGCGAAGTTTTTGTTTGACAGGCGGGCAGTCTTCTTTCAGTGGCAGACGATGCACAACCATATCAGTATCGAGCCCTGGCATATCTTGATACGACCAAGCGAATACATCATTATACTCTCGGAGCATTTCAACCAGTTTTCGCTTGATATCACTCTGCAGTGCGGCTCCGATACGAATATTTTTCTCAACCCCTTCCGACCCCAAATTGATAATCTCGATAACCTCGTCGTGAGGCAGAATGGCTCTTTCCTCTTGCTTCACCAACCAAGACAGTTCTTCAGGAACGTCGCTATCTTCGACAACCTCTTCTTTGGTCTGGAATACCGGGTGCTCGAAGTCGGGACGAGTCATAGGTGGTTCAAGGATGTCATCTGAAAATGTTATCCTGCAAAAGGAAGGGTTAAGTGCTTCAAAATGCGTATAAAGCGGATAACCACATTGCCATTTTATTGAAAAAATACAAAACAAGAAAAACAAGGATTACAGTATTTGCACGTGAAAAAACGCCATTTATTTAATGATTAACAAAGCAATGTTTATAACAACACAGCCCTAAGCAAATCCTGATGCCCCGGGCAAGACATCAGATTATTCAACAATTAATAAAGCAAAGCATTACTGTTTAAAGGTCACAGGAACAAGCTCCTGAATGGACCAGTTGCATAGTCCTTGTCCTGGCGTGCTTGGCTGAATCCAGGCATCCATATCACAGTCGCTGTCCCCTTCATCGGATTCTGAAGCAGCGTTGACAGATTCATGGCATACTCCACTGGCAGAGATGGTGATTGACTTTCTGAAATGAGGGGCCCCCACAGAAGGAGTAGATGACGACGGTCGGTACCCCAGTCCGAACCGGTCCATCTTCACCGGAATGTCCAATACTTTGCCCCAGCCTTTGGCTTCTCCTGCTTTTACTAGCGCTTGAGCCTCTTTATACGAAGAAACAGCTATCTCTGGCACTTTGCTTGGCCCGGGACTCTTGTCCTTTATGCGCAAACCTTCGAATGCTTGGCATGGCGTCTCGTGGATCTCCCCGTCGACTTCCACATATTTGAACGAAGAAAGATGGCTGACCAGGATGTCTTCTTCTCCGCACACGGTAACTACACTGTCTCCGACCATATACTTTAACTTCTGATGCAGGGTTGACGTGACTGCCCCTGCCCCGTGAATCCAAGGTCTTCCCAGCAAGCAGCTGTACGCAGGCTGTATATCCATGATATAAAACTCCGTTGCAAACACTTCCGGCCCCACTTGCAAAGGCAAAGTAATCGATCCGAAGACTGTTCTACGCGTGCCGTCAAATGCTCTGACTACCAAATCACTGGGTGTACACAAAATCCCTCGAACATCCAGCTTCATCATCGCCTTCTTGGGTAACACATTCAAAGATGATCCGGTGTCAACCAATACGTGCGACATTGTCGACCCTCTGCACTCAACAGATACATGTAATGCCATATTATGATCCCTTCCTTTCGGAGTCAAATCGAAATCAGTAAAGCCCAGACTGTGGCCTGCATTTACGTGTGCCAATACTCCTTCTAGCTGATGGACGGAGACATCCTGTGGTACAAAAGAAGTGTCCAAGACTTTCAGCAAAGCGTTTCGGTGAGCTTCCGAACACAACAGCAATGACAGAATAGATATTTTGGATGGCGTTTGCTGCAGATGCTCCACGATTTTATAATCGCTTTTCCGAATTAAGCGCATGAATTCTTCGACATCCTTAGATGCTGCTTCTTTTTCATTTACTTGAACCGGAACATTCTCCACCGCTTTCCCTTTTCCTTTCGCTAGCCTTTCGGCCTCTACTTCAGGAGATATAAAGATTCTGCCGCTTCTCGTCATGCCTCCTGAACCCACAACATTATCCACAATCCCCGCTGACTGCTTGTTAACATCGATTTTAATCCCGTCACAATACACCTCTAGCCCATATGACCATGGGACCGCTTTCGTGCTCTCATACGGGATTGGCCCGGCTTTAGTTATAGTAATCGGTGGTCGCTGAACTGGTGCTGAAATAGTGATCGTCTTCCTAGGAATTGTCACTGTGGCAACATCACTCCGATTATCCACTACTGCCCCTGCCGGCTCATCAGTTGCTGTTCTATCAAACTGCAATACACCTTCATCAATCAAGGCCTGAATGCCTTTCTTCAGATCCTCACACCCCCCAGACAGGGCCCAACAATCTAAGCAGTACTCATTACAACCCGGGTAAACACCTCCTTGCAATAGTCGGCTTTTGATCTCGCTCAACGGCGTCTTTAAGTCCTCAACATTCATAATCAGATTCAGACCTTCCTCAGTCAGAACGGCATTTGCCCCATGATTAGGCATGGGTTTCTGGACTATATTCGCACCGGTCGTTCCGAAGTTGATAGACTTGTTGTCCAAGAGATCCTGCACAACGTGCTTAAAAGCATGGCAACCTTCTATATCATGGCCCGGGGCCCCAGAATGAAACTCGCAGCGCCTATTTGCATCATAGCCGAACGGGGGAGTTCCCGTTATCGGTGCCAAGGTTCTTTTCTCCACCAGATTCAATCCCAACAAGGTCTGCAATAAATCAGCATAGTTAGAGGGAGGTTTCTCAAACACCCTTCTCGGCTTATTACCCTGAAATCTTCGTTGAGCTTGCTGTGCCCCCTGCTGAGGCTGCTGCTGCTGTGGCATTGGTTGCTGCTGAACCTGTTGTTGTTGCTGAATTGGTTGTTGTTGATAAGGAATAGTGACACTCGACACTTGCTGCTGTTGACGATATTGATTTCTTCCCCTGCCTCGGCCTCGGCCTCGGCCTCCAAATACAGCACTAGCTTCGCCCTGACGGCGCCCACCATAAGCTTTCCTATTGCTGCCAGACGCAGCTGACTCGTCAACTTGGAACTTTCCTTGCTTAATGTTCCGCTCAATCTTTTCACCCATTAAAATCAGATCTGAAAAACTTGCCAGAGAAGTATGAAACAACATATCATGAAACAGCCCGGTGAATGTGCCAACAAACATATCGTTCATTTCTTTATCTTCCACAGGAGGACGGACCCTGGCAGCCATATCGCGCCACCTTTGCGCGTATTCTTTAAAACTTTCCCCCTTCTTCTGCGAAAGCCCGGCCAACTGGACCCGATTGGGTGCCAGGTCACTGTTATATTTGTAATGGGCTACAAACGCCTCTGCTAATTGCTTCCAAGTCTTGATATCAGTGGGCTCCAACCCCATGTACCACTCTAAGGAAGGACCCGATAGGCTATCCTGAAAGAAATGCATGAGCATTCTTTCGTCAGTAGAGTATGCTGACATCTTTCTGTAATAAGCTCGTACATGAACCTTCGGACATGTGTCTCCTTTGTACTTATCGAACGCAGGCGCTTTGAACTTGATTGGCACCCTCAGCCCAGGTACCAAGCCCATTGTTGCCATGTCCAGACCCACAGCACTCTGATTTAAGACTCCCTTCATTTGCTCCTCCAGCATTCTAATCTTTTGAGAATCATCCATCGGCCCTTCAAAACCTCCTCCAGAGAAGGCGTCCTCCTGCTGATCCTCTTGCCACATACCGTTTCCAGCCCCGTATCCATCATACGCATTATTACGTCCAGCTCTGACTTGATTCATCCCTGGAACTCGGCCTCTGTTGCCGTACCCTTGAACACCTCCAACAGGACCTCCAGCCATAAAACCAGCACCGTTTCCGTTTCCAAAACCTCCGTAGCCCTGATTGACCATACCATAACCATCTTGCCCAAAGCCTTGAGCATTAAAGCCATACTTGCCAGTGTTGTCGAATCCCTGATCGTTAAATCCGAACCCAGCGTTGACAAAGCCATTGCCTCCGAGATTATCTCCCACATTGACATCACCCAGCCCAGCGTTGTGGACAGCAGTTTCATTTCCAGCTCCGACGTTACCATTTACAGCAGTGGTAGCGTGGTTGACGTTAGCAGCATTCACATTGACGACAGGCGGAGCCACGGGCGTTGGAGTGCCATCTCCATGAGCAGTATCAACCCGGACGGACTGATGATCTTCGTTACCATGACCTGCGTTGCGAGCCAACAGAGGCTGGACCATGGCCTGCAAGTTCTCCTGCCCTTTTGCTATAGCCTCCATGGTTTGCATGAAGAGGGCGAGCTTCTCGCGTACATCCTGCATCTCATTCTGAATCTGGTCCATGACTTTCCGACAGTTGGATCGTGTAGAATAGCGGTGCGGATGTTGATCTGGAATCCTGTTAAGTACCTGATACAGAGCAAGGGATAAGACACCGTTCATAGATTACCTGTTATGCAAGATGAATATGAATGCAATGCAATGTGTCTGTGCATTAGGGAAGTTCATTCCCCCAGTTCTAGTGCGAAGGTGCCGGTGCAGTGACAGTATTGACAATAAGAATACCGGAGCTGAATCATAGAAAGCCTCATATATAACAGAGAGAATCAATAAGCCCAGGGTACAATATCACTGAGAGTACAAAGATGGCATGACCTCAACCAACAATCCTGGTGATGGTCAGCACTATGCAAATAAAGCATACAAATAATGGAATGATCAGATCCTCCCAAAAGTCTGGTACTCCTCTATCAACTTCTTGGTTTCCGGATGGCTTGGTCGATCAAGCAGCCCTTCAACAAGCTGGTTTCTCTTCTTAAGGACACGGCGTACGTCTTCAGCAGTTTCTTCCCATGCTGCTTCTCCGAAGCAATCTTCTAACTTTCGCTTCTGGGACACTGCTTCATCTCTGGATTTGATTGCCTTGTTCAGTGCATGCTGGACACTATACCGGTTCATCACTTCTTCCTCACACTTCTTGATGCTAGACTTCAACTTCTCCTCGAGGTCGGAAATTTGCTGCTTCAGCTTATCTTCCCTCTGCTTGTTGTTAGTGAGTGTAGCATTCCAAGTCTTATTGCAAGAAGATATCTCTCGGTGTGCTGCGTCAAGCGCCTTCTTTTTGGCTTCCAGCATGTCGTGGGAACTTCTGAACTCTTGCCCCAGACGTTCACGCTTTTTCTTTTCCTCAGTCAACTCAGATCCTAACCTGTTTACCAGCTCAATCTGTTGTTGGAAAGCATATACGGCCTTGTTCTTCTCACTGCGTGCCTGGGCTAGCTCTTGCTCTAACCCTTCGTTAATCTTCATCAGGGCTTCTTTCTCCTTCACCACCTGTTCATAGACTTCCCTAGAAACAGTAGTCGGCTCTTCTACCGGAATAGGATCAAGAATTGGTGCATCTGGAAATGGCATCTTCAACTGACTAACCCTCTCTTGAATCCAAGCTCTATAAGGTGCATAGGCCTGACAGTCATTCTTTCCGAACAACGGCTTCCCTTTATGGTTAATACTCGTCCAGGCACGTCGCAACTTGGCTAATAACTCCCCCTTCACGTCACCGGTGAAATACAGAGATTCCTGTACTTCCTCCTTCTGAGGTGGATTCTTCAGCGCATATCCGAACTGGCGAATGAATAGAGAAGGGTTGTAATTGATACACCCTTTTCTTCCTATCAACGGCACATTAGGGTAACCAGAACAACTGAAGATGAGCTCCGATCCCAGCAGGTCTCTATCAAACCACTCCATATCTTCCGACGATAGCCTCATCAGACGCTCTGGCCAACCAACTGGAACTGTAGTCTCTGCAGCAGATCCTCTCTTAGGAAGGTGACTCTCAAACCACATACTCAACAAGGGCACACACAGATGAACATTCTTCCCTCTTCCCTTCTCATTCTTGTAATGCAGTGAGTGATATAGGTCTCCGAGTAAGGTAGGTACAGGATTACCAGCAGCAAACAAGTAGAAAGCATCGAAGTCCACAAAATCCGGTATATTGGGGAACAGTATTATGCCATAGATGCACAAGGCCAACACAGCATTGAAAGCAACCCAGCACCCATTCTTGGCGTACTCTTGGGCTTTACCAACTAAGAACTGAAATGAGAAGCCTGGAACTCCACGGGAAACAGTAGTCACAAGTTCAGAAGCATCCACATGCAAGGCTTTGGCCAATTCCTCCGGCTTAGGTTTGGCATCATAATGAATGAATGGAACCTGGTTCTGCACAGGCAGCTCAACATGCTCAGCGTATTCCTCCAGAGTTGGTCCCATAATAAAGTCAGAGAACGTGAAGCACCTCAAAGCAGGGTCGTAGAATTGCAACAAAGCATACAGCCCATCTAACTCTACCTCTGTAGGTTTGCACACCAATCGCAATAATCTACCATAGCTCATCCGGAAACTCCTACGAACACCCTCATCAGCAAGAGAGATCAACCCCAGTAAAGGAACAATATCAGGCGTAGGCAATTTGTAGGCAACCGTTCTCCGTAGGCTAGTCATGATCAAATACTCAGAAGTCTGGGCACTAGAACTAGGGAAATGCAGATGCACCTGCAGCACAGACACACGTTAGTGAAATGCAAATGATAATGGATATGCAGGGATGCAATGCAAGTAACATTCAACGGGGACCAAAGCTGTAGCTGAATAGCCTAAACCCAATCAAGAAAGGTCTCAGATAGACCATCCAGAAGTCATCAACCCTGGTCTCAGATAGACCTAAAATAAAACTCCAACACTGGTCTCTGACAGACCTCAAACCATAACTCCAACTGGTCTCTGCTAGACCTCAAATCCCATCTATAACTGGTCTCTGACAGACCTCAGAATACATCTCCAAATGGTCTCTGACAGACCTCAGAATAAATCTCCACATGGTCTCTGACAGACCTCAGAATAAATCTCCACATGGTCTCTGACAGACCTCAGACCTCCCCATAAATAACCAGGATCTCTGATCAAGAAATAACCGGTAGTCTGGAGGTCTAGTTACCTGCATAACCCTGAATCCCCTCACAGGTGGGTGGCCCTATAACTGGCACAAGGTACGGCATCCTATGCGGTCGTCGGCGTCACAGACTTTCAGGGTTAATGATACGATTCCCAGAAGGAGTGGCATCATCAATCCCTGAAGAGGCCTCACTCAGCCAACTTCCAAATGATCGGTCCCCAGAGTCGACAATCCAACTAACCAGCAACCCACGCCAACCAAAGGAAGGGGCAGGAGGCCAACCAGAGGAACCTCGTCTGAGTGTAGATTTCATGGGACACCAAAGCAAGCAAAGCAAGCGGGCGCCCACTAATTTCTACTCTAATTCTAGGTGCACTCAAGCCCAGGTCCGGCTTATCTCTCAATATCAGAACACCCGTCACACCCCAAATACAGCAATAATAAACAATATATATAAAGCTGAAAAATACAGGGTTAGAAATATACAATAACTCCATACAAAATCCTCGACGGGAAAACAAGCGCTAGGATTGACTCTCTCAAGGGACGTTGGATCCCAAATGCATAAGAACCATCGCAGTCCTTAGCAGCCAGGGGACGTTGGATCCCCAGCAGAGTCGCCAGCTGTCGCTACTGCGAAAATCGGCGCCGGCTGAACAGAAGAGTCGCCACCGTGCGTTATTTATCCCACTGGAGGGAAAGGAAACGCTCAGAGTAAACCTCGCACAACACGGGAAAGGTATGGTCATCGCAACCAAAACCTGGGTTCGGGAGTCGGTTACGCAAGGGGAAGGTATTAGCACCCCTCACGTCCGTCGTACTCGACGGGATCCACGCTTGTTTTCGGGTATGGATTGTTATTCTATCTAAACTATAGGTCAAGGGTTAAAAAGAAAATAAAATGAAAATAAAAATGACTCGGCAAAGTATCGCACTTTATGCCTACGTATTCCCGCCTGGAACGAGAAATCAGAGTCAACGTAGTTCGCCTACCTACGGGAAAGGAGGGGAAGGTTGCTCGCTAGGATATCGCATCCTATGCCTACGTACTTCCATACAGCATGGAAGATCAGAGCAAACGTAGTTCGGGCCACGTACGACACCAGTCTGTCTTGATTGATTTTATTCCTTCTGAAAAAGGTTTTCTGATCAACAGTCCCAGCGGACAAAAATGACGCTTTGATGAGTTCACATTCTTTTACGGAAGAAGTGTCTTTTATTGTGTTTGAAATCTTTATGTGTTTTTCTGTTTGTTTTGAGAAAGAAAGAGACAGAACTCTAACCTACGGTTGCGAAGGGAAACAAGCTATCCTAATGTTATCATGCATGGGTTAAGACCTAGTGTCTATCATGCTCCTCTCTTGCGCAGAGAGAAACAGAGATCCTACGGGATAGGCAGAAACAGAAACAATATCAGATATATACAGCAAAGCAGTAAAATGCATGGATGCAGCAGCACAAGCGAGGCAAGGGAGTCCCACTCAACCTCGAACCTAGAAAACAATAGGCGAAAGTGAACAGACTTCACTTTCAACCCAACAGGGTAAACAGCAAACAATACAGTTCAGCAAACCAATCAATACATCAGCAAATGAAATACAACAGCAAAAGAAACAGCATCAGCAGCTCTGAATCAACATCTGGCTTCAAGCAATCTCCAATCAGCTACAGGCTTCAACAAGCATCAATCTTCATCTTCATGGCCTTCAGACAAGGGCTTTGATCATCAGTCTTCCATCTGCAATGGCTTTTCTTCATGGTCAAACCTCCAGGATGAGGGATTAATCACCAAAGTGAATTGGGTGTTAAGCAATCAGTTGACTACCAAAGGTGGTGAACAGACTGCTTCTAACACAAGAGACAGTTTCTCTCAAGAGTTCTATCTCATAGACACCATCACCAAGCCTTCCAAAGGAAGGGGGTGAGTGTCTTAGAGAGACTCTGAATCACAGAGAAGAATGGATGCAGACAAGGCAATCCATGTTTGAGAAACAATCATTCTAATCTAGAGCTCTGCCTAGCTCCTAAACCCTAGTCTCCTCAGCATCTGCTAGCAAGAGACTCCTCCTCAACTCTGACAGTTGATCTTCAATCTTTGACTCTTCAATGGCTTCATCTCCACAAATCTTCAGCTTCCCCAGGGCCCCAGACAAACCCAATACCCAATCAAACAATCCACAATTCCCAGAGGGCACACCACACCAGACAGCAGATATACAGACAGTAATAATATCAGTAGGGGAGTCCTAATTTTTTCTAAGGGATCTAATAGCTACCCATAGCCCCTATAGTCCCATAACTAATCTATTCAAACCCTAAGTCCTAAGGGAGAAAATTGAACTTCCTAAGTTGTTACCTAAAAACCCTAGTTTTATTCATGATATTCAAGCATCTATTAATCACCTAAAAGTAACTCCTAAAAATGGGAAATAAAATATTTCTATAAGCTTAACATCTCATCTAAACAATATGAAAAGAATGATCAAAAAATATTAAAGCATGTGAGAGAACAAAAATCATAAAAATAATGCATGAAATGTAACTATTTATTATGCTATTTATTTAGAAAATATGTAAAAAATATGAAATAAAACTAAAAATGAAATTTTATTTTCCTATAATGTTCTAGACATGTTAATGAGAATATGGTAAAAAGAATGGATTAAAAAGCATTTTTTATGAATTTATTATGGATTTTAGAAGATTGGTAAAATAATGAAATGAAATAAGAAAATAAAAAGAAATGAAATGAAGGAGGGGGTGAGAAAAGCAGAAAAGCACGTTCAAAGAATTGGGCCTGATAACATGGGGGGTGTGGATAGCGCTCTGAGCCCAACCCCCCAATTAGTGAAACGCCGCGTTTGGTCTTAGCTCAGCTTTCCCTCACAAACGAAGTTTAAACATCAGCCGTTGGATCCAAAGTCAGTCAACTGGTCAAAAGGTGATCTGAGGGTGAAAATATCATCTTCCTCCTTGGTTCAGGGCTTGGAGGGAACTCCATGGATGAACACTCCACCTGCTTCAAACCCTAACTCCCTCGATTCTCCATGAAACGTCAACATATAAAAATCAAATCCGCTCCAAAACTTACCAGGAATCCAACCATGGTGTCACAACTAACTGAAATCTCCTCTAACCCTAAATCCGATAGCTACCTCCAAGAAAAGATCAAGAACTGATTCTCACTATCTTCAAAATTAAAGGCACAGGCATGTTCCTCTCTTCACCTAGATCATTTCCCCCTAAAGAACTAAGATTATCATTCAATATCGAGGGAGTTCTTGGTCCACACAGAAATGGCACCTCTAACAAAATCATCACCAAATCATCTCTAACTTTCCAGAAAGCTTCCCCTAATGATTTCTAACCGTTCTAACCTACTAATTCTAATCAATTCTACTTAGATTAAGGTGCACGAAGAAATTTACAAACCTGGTGAAATGAGATGCACAGATGGTAGAATTCTTCAAATCAATGCCTGAATTCCTCCAGAATCATTCAGTGATCCATCTTCTAGCTTCTGTATGCAAAAAGGAAGGTTGAAAAGCTCTGAATCTTGGAAATGGATCTGAAGCTGCAAGCTGCCAAACTCAAGGTACAGAACACGATTTGGCCTTGAATTCCCTCTGATTTTGATTGCCACACCTTCAATGATGATGATAGAACTGAACCAGATCAAGAAATTGAACAGAATGGAGAAGAAATGAGAAATTGGAGAATGACTTGCTATGGAGGAACTTGGATTTCAATCTCTCTTTCTGCAGCAATTCTCTCTAACCCCTGCATCTGAGCACACTCCAATCCATATATAGATGATGTTAGAATCATCTAGAACCAACTGGACTCTTCTTATGAGAAATTGAGTTTCTCATGTCATGACTTTTTCATTTCATGCTATGCATAGTTCATTCCAAGTTCTCCTTGTTACAGCCCATGATTATTAATTGAAAATCTCCCCAAATGGTATTTTGAACATGTTGAAAAGCCTTGCAAGCTTGTGTGTTAATCCCTTATGTGAGTTGGATATGTAACTTGAATTATAAGCAATCCATGGCAAGTCCCAAATTATGACCTCAAATCCAAAATCTAATAATGCCAATGATCACAAAATATGCTTTCTAGTCAAAATGATATGTCACTTGCCCCATTTTGATCATGTAGTATAAAATTCCCAAAAATGGACATTTCATGTATTAAGTTTATGCCTTTTTTAGGTCATTTCTACAAGCATGAGTTACAAGCATTTCCAAACTTACATGGTCTTCTTTCTTGACTTAAAATCCCATTTGGAGCAAGTTTGATGTTGTAAGTTTTTCCATTTGAAGCCTCCTTGTATGAGTTTTGGGTATAGGTTAAAATGACCTGTAATTCACAAATGCCCAAAATACCCTTTGCTTGTCAAGACCATAAGTTGAGTTCTCCACATCATATGAAGGCATACCATACCATTCTAGAAAGCTAAGACAATGAGGAACAACTCTTAAGTTGACCATGAATTCATTTGAAATCTCCTTGAGGGGCAAAACTAGCTTGGAAGTCAAGTCACTTTCACAGACAAAAATTCAGACACCCCAGATGACCTATAACTTGCAAGGACCATAACTTGAGTTCTATAAATCTCCTTGAGGTCTTCCACCACTCAAATTAAAGGTCTTGAGATCCTCTACAAGTTTCATGTTGGCCAAGAAGCCATTTGAAGCTAGCATTTTGACTTATCTTGCTTGGAAATTTGACCTAAACTAGGGGATTTTACAGAGAAACCCTAATTTAGTAACTCCTCTTCTCCTTGATTTTTCTTGAATTCTCCTTGTCATATCTCCATATCCTTCTTTATATGTTCAATATTGATCCCCACATCTCTCCAATAGACTTGAATGCCCTCTTAAGTCAGTCAATTGACCTAGGGTTGACCTAGGGTTGACCCAGATGAAACCCTAGTTGACTGTCTTCAACTATAGCTCTTGTGCCTTCATCAATAACTTGTTTTCTTCTCCAAATGACTTTATAAGTCTCTCAAGATGTCTAGATGCTCTCCATGCTTTCATTTCACAGCTCAGAACCCTCTTGTTGATCCTCAGGTACCCTCAGCTAAGAGATGGACTCAAGGCTTGATCTGCTGAGCTCTTTGCTTTCAAATTCTTTCCTGATGACTTGAATATGACTGAATTGGGATAATAACCTCTTGATAGGCCTCTAGAGATGAAAATAATGATTGGTCCCCTGTTGAATGACTGGCTATGCTTATGCTATGCAGATGGTTAGTCTATGTACATGACTCTATATGCAAATGCTAGTGACAATGAACCATGAACCACATGAATATGGTTGAGCAAATTTTAGGGTGCAACATTGATGATCGATGATGAGAAACGAGGACGTTCTGGGGAGGGATTGAAGAACGATGAAGTTTTGAGGCTTTTCTGGGATTTCGCTGAAGAGTGATGAAGGTTGGTTTTTGGAGATTTTGATGAACTGATGCAAGCTTGAATGAAGAATCTGGAAAATTGCTCTTGAAGTTTCCGGCGAAGGATGAGTTTTTCGGCGAGGTGAAGACGAAGGGGGACGGAGGAGGATCGGAGAAGAAAAGAGTGTTTCTGGGAATTCTGGGTGGAAAACTAGCTCCGACGAGCTGTTGCGGTGGCCGGAAGGCGTTAGGGTGGCCGGCGGTATGGGGATCAGGGCGGATGCATGGCCGGCGGTGTGCTTTCCGGCGAAGCTCAGGCGAGGGGCTGAAGGCGTGACAAGTGGCAGGGGTTAGTGTAGGGGTGCCTGCATGTGTTACGCATGGAGAGAGAGTGGAGAGGTAGTGGCACTGAGTGGGAAACGTGGATGGATCTGGTGAATTGGGGAAGTGAGGTGGGGGCCTCTCCTCTGCACGCGTGGCCTTGTTCTTATAGCGACACTTGGCACTTGCTGGACAAAAATGACCAAAGCTGGACTGGGAGCAGATTGGGCCTCCAAAAAATGCCTCCTGGGCCCAACGAAAAATGCTGATTAAAACCTGAAAATTGAATTAAAACACTAAATCTGATTAAGCCTAATTAACCTGATTAAGACCTAATTAACTAATGACCCTAATTAACTTCTAAAAATGATTAAAAATCTACTTAACTCTATTTAAACCAAAAATGATTAAAACTCTACTAATCTCTAAAAACCCACTAAAATTCTGCTTAATTTCTATTTAAAATTCTATAAAGTTCCTATTAACAATCTATACTATTATTTAATATCTACTTAAAAGGAAAACTATATTAAAACAATACCCTATTTATTTCTATTTATTAAAATCCCTATTAACATAAAAGAAAAATCCATAATATTTTCTATATTATCTAAAACAACTAAAACTATTTAAATTCTTTTATATTCTAAAAATGATTAAAAAACTATTAAATCTATTTAAAAATCTATATAAAATTCTAAAAAGAGATCTAAGCTATTTAAAATTCTAAAAATCTATTTAAATCCTAAAAAAGATTAAAATGCCTATTTAAAATCCACAAGAGTCTATTAAACCCTAAAAAAATGCAGACAACTGCAAATGACCACCATAAAAGAGCGCACGAGACCAGATCGAATCGAACAGAGAACCCCGATCATCAGAATATCCCAAAATCACTATGCAAGCTACAAATCACCGAGAAGCGCACAATTTTCCGGAAATAAAACCCTGATGATTTGGACTGGATCTGCCGTATCTGATAGACGAAAACCAAGCTGTAACCCTGATATCCTCTATCCGTGCACAAATATCATGCGTCTGATTGGCGAATATGAAATTAAACCACGAGTCAGATAGGAGAATCGGTTGGTCAAATTTTAGGGTGCAACAGATACTCCATATCTTCTTTTTTTATCGTAATTGAAAAACAGAAGGTGGGGTCATGAAACAATTACCCTATTTCCCTTTCATCTTTGCACAGAGAATTCATATGGTATGCTGCATGTGGCTATGGGCTTGTGCTATGTTCTAGTGGTAATGCGTTGTGGTGAAATGGTGTGGGTCACTGTACTGTTAGTGCTACAATGAGGTGTTGTCGGTTTGCCGGTTTATGGCTTGTTGTATAACCACTTTTGATTTTGCAGGTACCAATATGCAGGTACTGGTTTTGTTGTTGCGTTTTGCAGTACTCACAAGCTGCTATTGTCCTTTTACAGTTGTCTCTTTTCCTTCACTTCGCAACTTTTCTTCATATATGGTTTTTGTCCGTTGTGGGTGTAGCAGGGGTGCACAAATTGGAGGAAAATGGCATTGATGAAGCGGTTTCGCAGCTGTGCATTTTGCTGGCTGCTTTGTGACTTGCAGGGTAAAAAAACAAAAAAAAAATCAGAATAAACATCCTCTCTAATGTGCAATATATTGTAGAATTATTAATGTAACATTGTTCACATGATTTGTTTTGAATATCCTCGTAACTTCTTCGACATAATCTTCTGCCTGTGATATTTTTGCTTCATGACTTGTGGTTGTCAGTTTAAGTCCTTGATATATTACCACTTTGTCGTATAACCAAATAGAATTTTGGAACCTGAAGTAATCTCAAGTTTTGCTTTTGACTAGACATGATTACGTCCTGACTTGTAAATAAATTGGAACAACTTGAAGCATGGCCAGGAAAATAAATTGGAATAACTTGAAGCACGACCAAGAGATCCCTTCTTTTTCAATGTGCTTCACATTATTTAGCACAATTCTCATAAATCCACATGACCACAAGGAAACTTTTTTGAGATTTTTTGATATGGAATTTGAATAATAAGGAACTCTAAACCTCAATTGTGAACTTTCTTGAAGAAAAATGGCATAGGCATATTAAACTATCTTTGAAGTTTATGAATTATGGATTTGGAACATGCGAAACTTGTGATGAAATTCTTGGAACCATTCCGAGATTTAATTTTATAGCCTTAGTTCCATCTTGAAACACGACTCATGGGGGGATGAAATAAAACTTAGAATTATTTTGAAACTAAGTGGTAAATCAAACCACGCCTTGAACCAACCATATAACTTGACCCATGGCTTAAGGTCAGATCACGTCCAAATAACCATAAGAGTGAGGGCATATCAATCTTTTACCTCCACATGAACTTCAATTCAAACAATTTCAACCAATTAACGTCCTGCGTTTGAACCATGGGCATAAACCGCATATTTTTTCAAAATTTATGAATAAATGTTAGTGGGTGGATATACAGATGAAGGTCTTATACAAGTATGACAAATTTAGGGTATGACAGGTACTGATGTAACCCTGTCAACCGTAATTGAAACAAGTCAGCCCCCCATTCTTGCAATCAGTGACTCGATGATCGCTCTTACCGCATCTTTAAAATCTCAACACATTATTGTTGCAACCATCTACATGGTGACCTTGCTCATCACACCTGTAACACTTAACAGAAGTGGGAGTTGCTACCCCACTTGTCTTCTTCCCATCTGAATCCTTATGCTTTCCTTTATCATTTGGAGTTACATAAGGGTTTATTTGTATTGATAGATTGCTACCATTGTTTATTGACATTTTTTATTTGATGAATATATTTATAGAAATACTTAACAGTAATAAAAAGAATCACCTCTAACGGACGTACGTCTTCGTCGCGCTTCCGTTATTGTCACTTACAAACAACCCGATCCGGCCCAATGTAGTTGTATAGAAGCTAAGTGTTCATTGAATTTCACTTTACTGAATCCATTTGGTACAATCATAAGACCTAAGAACCTATTAAAACATAATAATAACTAATATATTAAAATATTAATTAAAATATCCAACCAATAATTACTAAATAAACTTTTTATCACATTGAAGTTATGAAATGATAAAACACCTATTGTATATCCAAGACCCTCAAGTCACCAAAACAGAAAGTTTAAGGATCTGTTTGGGACGACGAAAGGGTTTTAGAGAGCTATATATATTTTTTAATATATGCTTTAAGATGTTAAAAAAATGAATGAATACCATGATATATATGAATAATATGCAGAAGCTTAGCTTCTGTCTTTTGATTGTGAAAGGCACATGAAAATTGGTTTGCAAAGGAAATTCCAAACACTACTAAATCACATCAAGAGGGTTAAGATTTTTGTGATTGCAATGACCATATGTTTCAAAGGACAAATCATATTAAACCTATGCATCAAATATATAACTGAATAATAATAAAATTAAATAACAAACAAACATTTTTATCCAATATAGACACATATAAGACTAAATATGAAGAACATGATTTATAACAAGGCAGTGATAGAAATATCATACTAGTATCTTGCCAGTGATAGAAATATCATACTAGTATCTGGCGGATCCATCACAGCACAAATATCAGATTTCTCAAAATCAGCAACCTACACACAATATCAAAACATTTACATCAGCTATAGACTATTAGAGGAATTAACAAGACACTGTTAGTTAAGTAGCACACAGATATCGCAGATCTGAAACGCGTTCTAGAGAATCAGAGAACAAAATAGAGTAACTGAAATCACAAAAGCGTAGAAGTTCGAACCTTGTTTTCAGACTTCATTTTGAGTTTTCTGAACACGGCGTTCTTGTCGGTGAACCCATCGGAAGCCATTGAAATTGAACTCCATATTCTCTAAAGAAGAAGTACTTGTGTCATGTTGTGTTGATTTATCAAGAGGATCTGAGCCACTACTCTTTTGAAGCATGGCATTCTTCAATGTTGTACTATAATATTCTGATTCTTCTTATTGCAAATTTGATGTCTCAGTTGATATGCTGCTAAATATGATTAACAAATAAAAGTATCAAATTAAATCCATGAAGAAAAAAGCATCAAATTAAATCCTGATTCATTTAATAAAGAAGAAGAAAATATTAAAATAGATATAAATGAAATAAATCCATATCTAACATTTTTACCAGATCAAGACGGAAATTTTCCTGAAATAAAGAAACCTGAAATGAATATATCCGAGTTATTTATAAATAATTTTATTATGGATCTCCCTAATCAACCTTATTTTAATGAAATACAATGTACAACAACCAAATCAAGTAAAACATCTAAGTATCACCATTAGGTATTTGAATTATTAGAGAAAGAAAAAGAACATATTTCTCATAATGATAAGTCATATTTAGAAAATCTTAAATTAAGAATTGAGAATATTACAATCTATTCCATTCAGTTGATAAGCAAATTCCAGCAGTTTGAGTTTCTACTGTGATAGATCATATTGATACGCATGTATGTTAGATTCCATTATAATACAATTAAATATAGAGGAGTAAAATCAGATCAAACTAGCACTGATTATTATTGTTAAGAGTCCCATATCGGACAATATATGGCATGGAGATGTGTTTATAAGTGGGAGCAATCCTCACTCTACCAACCGGTTTTGTAGGGTTGAGTTAGGCCCAACCACAATTTCTTAACAATTATAACAATGAAGTAGCTGACAAAAAAGTAGAACCCGCCGCTTGCTGCATTACGTAAAGATGAAAAAGCTAAAGAAAAAATTCGTAAGAAAGTTCAATTTTTAGAAGAAAAAAATTTGATTAAAATTAATAGAGAATTGAATAATCATGGAAAAAGATACTAAGAATAATGAAAAATATTGGTATATAAAATATCCTATAATCAAAGATATTTACAGTAGTTGTCTTTTAGGACTCATGGATTACTTGCCTCAACATTTGGATAAAAATATATGTGATATAGTTCCTTAGTCCAAATCAAATGCCTTTAACTCGTAATTTAATTAAAGGTATATTAATGTCATTGATATGTGGTAAGACTCAAATTAGCATAAATCATGATTTATATAAACATTATAAAACTGTATTAACAATAAAGGAATGTTTAAGTTTAACTGCTAGTATCATTGAATACTTTAATTCTACTTTTCCGGGAATAAGAAATCTAATGAATTTACTCTGCAATATAGGATGGTTATGTTTAGCATTGCAGAAACCTGTCATCTATAAAGTACCAATATTCAGAACTTTTCAAGACTATGTAAAGAGTAAATAAGTCAAAATATGGATATTCGATAGTGTTAGAAAGAAAAAAAAGTCAAGTAACTCTAAGAATTCCAACAGATGAAAGGAATCTAAGAAATTGAATATAACTAAAGAATCATTTGATATCACATGGTCAAGCTTGTTGAGTAACATCAAAAATGAATCTTACAAGGAACCGTATGAAGGTATGATAATAGCACAATTTTTTATGATATTATTGTCTGTTATGTTACTAATAATTAAATATGAATACCATAATACAAAGTCTGAATATGGTAAATTCACTGTGAGTTATGTTATAATGTTTAATAAAGGATTCAAATATCAATTGATAGAGCATCTTAAACAGGATATCGTTTTATTAGGTGGTATAATACTTAAGGCACAAGATATCTTGTGGTGCTATTACCAAATAGATATTCTTAATAATTTAACATTATCATCACTAGCACTAGCTATCTTTCATACAAAGTATTACGATCCTGACAATTCGCCTATCTATATACCCAATAATAACGAAGATACATTCATTCGTAGAGGATACTATGGTGGTCATGCTGATGTTTATATGGTAAAAATATATTATACCCATTTATAATGAAGTTATTTTCAATGCCTGCTGGGATCCCAACCTGGCAAGCTAATTTGGCAGAAGAAAATTTAGACAACTTGTTTGGGTTTATAGAGGCACATGTTGTATATGCCCTACTATATCACAACCTTTTCTACCATATAGGGATAAAGAGACAAATACTCTACTACCCCCATCGGTGAATTCGTTGGTGTGTTTTATAGAGAAGAATTAAAGTATATGTGCGCAGCAAAGGATACCAAATAACACCACTCAATGGGTACTTGTTTGAACAAAAGAATAGTTCTCCATTCGAGAGCTTTGTTACCGACATATTCGAAAGAAGACAAGAAGCAAGATAAAACGGGAATGATGCTTTGTCCTATATTTACAAAATATTATAGAATTCGTTATACCATAGATTTGGCATTAACCCTAAAAGCATAAAAACAGAAATCTGCAATAAAAAACGTTATGACTATATTGTCAAATATATAAGTTTTATCATGGGTGACAAACTAGAAGATGATAACTATATAGTTTCTTACCATACTACTTCTGATCCAATTAACTGGAAACCTCCAAGGATTTCAGCTGTTTAGTTGTCTTTAACTATTACTGCTTGTGCTCGGATTTATATGTATCAATTCATCTCAAGAAATGATTCTTACTACACTGATACTGACTCAGTTGTTCTCGATAAACCTCTTCCGAATGAAATGATTTCAACTACTGAATTAGGTAAAAAAGTGTCGGAAGGTATCTTCTTAAATCCAAAGACTTATATCCTTGATAATAAAAATAATAAAGCACAAGGGTGCTGCCAAAGCTAAAATCAATGATGAATGGTATATAAATCAGTATAATCAAACAAATAAAATTGTTAATGCAAATGTGTTAAATAAGTTTAGAATTGATTGGATAAAACTTAAAGTCATACAAAAAAATTTAGATTATGAGCTAGGAATAAAAATAAATTTAAAGAGGACTCCTATATTTAATAATAATAAATGGGTACGCAGTAAACCTATTAAGGTTAAAGACTTAGGTGATAAAAAGGTGTTTTTACTCAATCTTCAAATAAAGCAACAACAAGAATTAATAGAAAAAGGTGTTTCTACATCAAATTACTTCTCAAAGTTGGGACCGTCACAGATAATATGTCAATTTCTGTCTATGTTACAATAGAAAGTCAAATACGGGATGTTTTAGTAGAACTCAACAACACTTCATAACTCCTATACTTTCATACATTAGACCCCCAACAAACCATAACAGAACTCCATAATCCAGAAAGAAATAAATCACCAAAACCAAATGATACTTGATCCAAGAGTTCACCAAAGGGATGAGATTGACTCATAACAGAAATTTTTTAAAAAATGCAGTATAACAGATAAAACAGTAGCAGCTATACTTTGAGAAACTTCACTTACATCCAAGAGAAACACTATACCTCCAGCTTCAAAATGCGAGCTATTCGATTATCGTGGACTGCCCAAAAAACAACATTGTTTCAAGAGAGAAATCTAAATTCCTTTCGAATAATTGCACCGTAGACTCCTCCCTAAACAACTTAACAATTAGTGTCAGATATAGAGACCGACTCAGAGGAAGACACCACTTGGTTTTTCCATGGTGCAAACTTGACTGTTCCGGGGAATGTCACTTCAATAATTTTTCCACTCAGTCCCCGTCCAGTTGTCACGATTTTCCATTCGACAGAGTGCTCTGAAGTTGAAACTGTTCCCATGGAAGGAGTACCGTCCACGGAAATAATTAGGGACACTTTTGTCTATTGTATAAGAACTTTTGTTGTGAGTATATAGGTTATCAGTATTCATTGGTCCGAAATAATTGAACATTGATCAACTTTTAGAATAGGCCAGAATAGAACCTGGTATGCTGCAATTGGCAGTGG
The DNA here is from genome assembly GCA_963859935.3 of Lathyrus sativus. NCBI lineage: Eukaryota > Viridiplantae > Streptophyta > Magnoliopsida > Fabales > Fabaceae > Lathyrus > Lathyrus sativus. The sequence goes on along the minus strand of OZ012738.1, from coordinate 6,422,816 downwards.
AGAATTATCTCTAAGTAACCTTATGATGTCCAAATAGGGAAGGCCGGGTTTTACCTGCACATCCAAATTTTCTAAAGTCAGTGTAAAAAATGAGCATATGATGAGTTCCATTCCTAACTATGGTCATACTCCTAACCTGGTATGCTGATTATTAATTTTGAGATTAGATTTATTTAATTGTAAGAAAAGAAGGGACTAGGAATGGCAGGGGGTGTTGTATTCAAGGATTTGGAAAGGGTGGAAATTCATACTCGGGCTAGCTTAAACTATGTCACTGCCTGATAAATGTTTGTAATTTTTGTTGACAGATAATAAGAGGTCTTTTGGAGCCGATAGTTACACTGCATGATCTGGAAAAAAACCCGCAACCTGTGACAATGCTTTTTAAGATATGCCAGAAGAATGGTAAAAAGGTTGACATAGAACAACAGAGGAACGGTGCCAAAAGCACTGCCAGTGTCTATGTTGATGGCAAGTTGGTTGCATCCGCTTCATCATATCAAAAGGACATTGCAAGGCTTGAAGCTGCCAAGGCTGCCTTGCATAAACTAGAACGCTTACTGCCTGCTACTACTGAGACAGCCTATGTCCCATTAGTGGAATTCTAATGAAACCTTATAAAAATACAGAAAAATTTGAAATTTTTAAAGGACAATACTTAATTATTTAAAAACATACTGTTTCACATACATATGCTTCAAATATATTTTACAGAGTTTGACACCGTTAAGACTAGCGGCCTTGCCACATAGATAAAACATAAAATAAAAGTACAGAAAGGAAACCAAAAAGAAAGCATACCAAAAGGGACCTCCTAAGTCCAACAAGACTGACACTTATACTGACTGTAGTAGTAGGGATGTGATTAGCGTTTGACAAAACACTAACAGCTCCCAATCTAGATGTTATAGTAACACATCTCCACGTCACTTCATATCCTTTCCTTCTGAGTTGTCGGGAAGTACGCAAGATTCGAGCTCATCGTCTGATCGTCATAAAATAATCCAAAATGCAAAACAAAAATGACACAGGGCTAAGATTCATGTACAAGTTTAAAAGTGGGAATGAATGTGTAAAATAATAATATATATGGAAACCATATTTATACAAACAAGCGTATCTTATACCCACAATTACATATACTTTATTTATTCTAATGCATCCCTGAACTATATGCTGACTCAGGCCACTAAACGCTGTCAATGATATCTATCCCATTTACCAAGATCAGATATCACTAGACCACATGCCACCAACGTACTCCCAATTACCAAGAGCTACGCCACCTAACTTCACATGGAGCCTAGGTGTTATAAGTCGATCGTCCCTGAGAATTCAGGCCAAGAACCTTGTCTTGCCTAGCATGCATAGATAATAATCCCCGTCGGGATTGCAGGCGACTGATCAACCTCGTGCGTCCCATACCGCACGGCGGTGGACTTACACATTCCTTAATGCAAGTCTATATGATCACTCACTCATCTTGTGGCAACTCTTAGCCATAAGTATTAAGTTAATAATGGGGAATTATCGTATCAACTTTTCAAGTTATACTTATTATCTAGATACTTAGGTTGAGTACCAAATCCATCCAATGTCTTGCCATATTTGATCTTTGTCCTTACATAATAAGTTCAGTTTGTATAATGGGTAATTGTATGGTTAACTTCCCAGGTAAGAGAGGTGGACTGTAAACGGCATAGTCGACCAAGTCTTTCCTTAGCCAGAACCCAACCAAATATAACTACTCATTGTATCCAACTTTCCTTATGTTAATGGGGATCAATTACTTAATATCTAGCAATGTTTTTCTCTCATTAACCGATTATTTCCTTAATCTATCAATCACAATCATTCAAGTATAAATAAAATAAACAATTATAAAATTAACCGAATAATGCAAGCACAATACAATACCAAATTGTCAAAGATTATTCCTATGATAATTAATTAAGGCCGGCGTAACCTCGCCTAGTGATTTGTGAAAATCATTATTTGAGAATAGGCTCTCCTTAATTATTTATCGCTAGTAGGGCTTAGGTCACCACTACACACATATATATTAAGTTATTTTACGCTAACCGTCCCAATCGTATACGAAATCTTGCCCCCACCTTTTGTTGAGTGTTGTTGAAAGTCCACAAGTGTTGTCTTCGATCTTTGCCAAGAACCGATTACTTATGAAAATGATTTGGGCAGAACTTTGACGTATAAAACTCCCTTGAAACTTTAGAAGAACTTTTACCACAAAATACTCTAAAGGTTACGAACCGATATCGTGGGAACTTCGATAACTAAAACTAATATTGCTATATGAAGAAATTAGAGAAGGAAAGAAGTAAAGAAGTAAGAAAGATGATTTGTGATTGAATGAATGAAAATGGGGTGGAAGAGACCCCTATTTATACTAGTTGTAAAATATTAAAATAACATAATTTATCATCTTTTGCCCATACCTTCCAACTTTTCAACTCTTGCTAGTAAATATGTCTCTATCAAATATTTACTAATCTTTCATCAATAGTGCTTTAGGTGTTCTAGTATGACTTTGTGAAAATAATTTATGACAAAGGTATGGGAGCTTGATTTCATGACATAATATTATGTAGGATATTAATAGAAAATGAGATATATATTTCTTTTATAAAAAGTAAAATGTTAATAATATTAATAATAATAAAAATAGTAAAAAGGATAGTTATTTGATATTTTTATTGTCTTAAGATTATTTTATTTATTAATTGGTTTATAGAGTAAAATGATAATATTCAAATAAAATAAAATCAATTAATAATAACAAAACAAGAACAACAATAATGATAATAATAATATGAATAATTAATTAACTTAAAGTTAAGGGTTTTAAGTACCAATTTAAATTTCAAAGTTTAGTTTATAAAATGAAACGATGATATTCAAATTGAAGAATAAAAGTAATAAATATAAAAAGTAATTAATTAATAAATTAATTATTATAAGTGTTAGTTTCAACATTTAATTTTTAATAACTAGCATTGTTAAAATCTCAAATCTAACTAGATATATTATTTAGTGTATGGAAAAATTAGGATGTTACATTACCACCCCCCTTAAAAGAAATTTCGTCCTCGAAATTTAGCGTACCTAAAACATATGTGGATACTTCTGACGCATGTCTTCTTCTCTTTCCCAAGTAGAATCACCAGTTACATCATCCCACACGACTCTAACCAATGGTATTTGCTTTCCACGAAGTTCTTTAATACGATGATCTAAGATCTTGACAGGTATAGCCTCATATTCCAAATTATCTCTAAGTTCCACAGTTTCAGGCTCAATGACATGTGAAGGGTCCGGATAATACTTCCTCAGTTGTGATACATGAAATACATCATGAAGATTAGACAAGTTTGGCGGCAAAGCAATGTGATACGCTACAGGTCCAATCCGCCGTAGAATTTGAAAAGGCCCGATAAACCTTGGTGTTAACTTCCTAGTTTTGATTGCTCGTGCAATTCCCGCCCTAGGAGTTACCCTAATGAACACGTGATCTCCTGCCTCGAACTCCAAAGGTCTTCTCCTCTTATCATTATAACTCTTTTGACGGTCCTGTGCTGCCTTCATTTTTTCTCTAATAAGTTTAACCTGATCTGTCGTTTGTTGCACGAATTCTGAACCCAATATTTTATTTTCTCCAACCTCATACCAACATAAAGGTGTACGACACTTTCTTCCGTATAATGCTTCATATGGAGCCATGCCGATACTTGAGTGAAAACTATTGTTGTAAGTAAACTCAATCAATGGTAAGAACTCGTCCCAACTTCCTTTGTGTTCAAGAGCACAAGCTCTCAACAAATCCTCTAACGATTGAATCGTCCTCTCAGACTGGCCATCCGTTTGGGGATGATAAGCTGAACTTAACCTCAGTTTTGTTCCTAACTCTAAATGCAACTGATGCCAAAAATTTGATGTGAATCTGGGATCTCTATCACTGACTATACTTGAAGGTATTCCATGCAATCTAACAATCTCCTTTACATATACCTGAGCTAGTCTCTCTAATTTAAACGTCTGGTTGATGGGAATGAAATGTGCACTCTTTGTCAACCTATCAATGATCACCCAAATTGCATCATGTTGTTTCTGAGTCTTAGGCAAAGCGGTTACAAAATCCATGGCTATTCCGTCCCACTTCCACTCTGGAATATCTAAAGGTTGTAGCAATCCGGCTGGCTTCTGATGTTCAATCTTTGCCTTCTGACATACCAAGCAACTTTGAACATATTCTGCTATATGTCTCTTCATTCCAACCCACCAAAACATTTTCTTCAAGTCTTGATACATCTTTGTGGCTCCTGGATGAAAACTCAACTTACTTTTGTGGCCCTCTTCCAAAATCAACTTTTGAATATCCTGATTTTGAGGTACACACAACCTTTCTTTAAACCTTAGGATTCCATCACTCCTTATGTTAAACTCTCCATTTTGACCATTTCTTATATTTTCCTTTATGCTCACTAGACGGTCATCAAGTTGTTGTTCATCTTTGATCCATTTCAGAAATTCATTAGACACGACAATAGCGCCTATGAATATACTTCCTTCATTGTGATGTACTCCTAAGTTTAAATCCACGAATTTGTCAATCAACTCTTCTTCCTTCAACATCATTGCAGATACATGAAGTTTCTTTCGACTCAAAGCGTCTGCTACAACATTGGCCTTTCCGGGATGATATTGCAACTCAAAATCATAGTCCTTCAAGAATTCCATCCAGCGCCTTTGTCTCATGTTTAAATCTTTCTGATCAAATAAATGCTTCAGGCTTTTGTGATCACTTAACACAGTGAACTTTGATCCATAAAGATAATGCCTCCAAATCTTTAAGGCAAACACAATTGCCGCTAACTCTAGGTCGTGAGTTGGGTAGTTCCTCTCATGCACCTTCAATTGTCTTGATGCATAAGCTATCACTTTCCTTTCTTGCATCAACACACACCCAAGACCTTGATATGACGCATCACAATACACATCAAAATTTCCTAATGGGTCTGGTAAGATGAGTATTGGTGATGAAGTCAATCTTTCCTTTAGCTTCTGAAAACTTTCTTCACACTCTTTAGTCCATTCAAAGTTTTTACCTTTCCTCGTTAACTGAGTCATGGGCAAAGCGATCTTTGAAAATCCTTCAATGAACCTCCGATAATATCCAGCTAGTCCAAGAAAACTTCGAATCTCGCCAACATTCTTTGGACTCTCCCACTTTGTTATTGCTTCGACTTTACTTGGGTCTACTGCAATACCTTCTTTACTAATTACATGACCAAGAAATTGTACCTCCTTCAACCAAAATTCACATTTCGAGAATTTCGCGTACAATTGAAGGTCCTTTAATATCTGTAGCACAATTCTCAAATGTTCTCTGTGCTCTACCTCATTCTTGGAATAAATCAGAATGTCATCAATGAAAACTACAACAAATTGATCTAAGTATGACCTAAAGATCCTATTCATGTAATCCATGAATACTGCTGGAGCATTAGTCAAACCAAATGGCATAACTAAGTACTCATAGTGTCCATAACGGGATCTAAAAGCTGTTTTTGGAATATCATCTTCCTTCACCCTGATCTGATGATATCCAGACTTCAAGTCAATCTTTGAGAATACTGATGCTCCTTTTAACTGATCCATCAAGTCGTCGATTCTAGGCAAAGGATACTTGTTTTTCACAGTGGCTTTATTGAGTTGTCTGTAATCCACACAAAGTCTAGAAGAACCATCCTTCTTCTTCACAAACAAGATTGGAGCTCCCCATGGCGATACACTTGGTCTAATAAATTCTTTCTCTAACATCTCGTCTAATTGTTTCTTTAACTCCGCAAGCTCTGAGGGTGACATTCGATAAGGAGATATAGAAATTGGTCCAGTTCCTGGAACCAAGTCTATAGAAAATTCCACTTCCCTAACCGGTGGTAAACCTGGAACTTCTTCTGGAAAGACTTCCGGGAATTCACAGACTACGGGAAAATTTTCCACACTAGGGGTTTCTCCTACTGACATGGAGAATAGCATCATAAAACTTTGAGTGAGGGTTTCAGCTTTGCTGATTTCTCCACTATCTTCTCCAAATGTAAAAATTTTCTCCTTGCATCTCAAGTTGACATCGTTGGCTGATAACCAATCCATTCCTAAGATGACATCTAGGTCTTGTAGCGGGAGTACCACAAGATCTACTAAGAATCTTCTATTTTCTAAGATTATTGGACAGTCTACACAGACTGAATAAGTTACCATTCTTTCTCCCGAGGGAGTTGTGATAGTCAACTTATAATCGTGATCAACAATTTCGAATCCCAAAAATTCAGCACAAGAGGTAGATATAAAAGAATGTGTAGCTCCTGAATCGAATAAAACTGATACCAACTTATCTCCAATTAAACACATACCTTGAATTAACCCAGCTGACTTTGAGATCTCAGCTCCTCTAATTGTAAATACTCTTCCTGTGGTTGGCTTATTTTGATTCTGAGGTCTCTGACCAACACTTGGGCCTCCATTTCTTGCTCTCCCTATGTTGTTATTGTTTATTAGGCCGCTCCTCTGGCCTGTTGGTTGACTTTGTCCTTGGGGACAATCTTTGAGAAAGTGGCCTTTCTGACCACAGCGAAAACAAGTTCCAATATTTCTATTTGGACAATCTTTGTTAAGATGTGCCCCTCCACAGCTGTAACACTTGAACATTAACCTTCTAGAATCCTGGTTATGATAAGGTGTAGGCCTTTGATATGGCCTACCCCCTCGTTGGATTCTTCCTCCGTGGCCTCGGTTAAAGTGGCCCTTGTGATTGTTGTTTTGGGTTGATCCTCCTGATCCATATTGATTCTTCCTATTGTCAATCCCTTCCAACTCCAGACACCTTTCTACTAGCTCACCAAAGCGCATAATATGCAGAGGTAAAACTGCCCTCTGGATATCATATTTCAATCCATCTTGATACTTTTCACACATCCATTCTTCCCTTGGATGCAAGCGGTAAAACTCAGAATACTTTAGCAAGGATTCAAACTTCCTAGTATATTCTCCCACCGTCATCACACCTTGACGTAGATTCTGAAATTCTCTCTCCTTCTCTTTCCTACATAACTTTGGAAAATACTTCCCCAAAAATTCTTCTTTGAACAAGGTCCAATTGATTTCTCTTCCTTCCTCTTCCAATAATCTATACTTTCCTCTCCACCAAGCTTCAGCATCGCCTGTCAGCATGAATGTTGCATAACCAACCCTTCTATTCTCTCTACAGTGAGTGAAAGAAAATATCTTCTCCATTTCTTGCAACCATTTCTCAGCACCCTCCGGATTAAAGTCACCACCAAACTGTGGTGGTTTTCCTTTCAGAAACGAGTTCAATCCTGTATCCTCATGCACCATTTCCCTTTGTTGTTGCTGAAAGAGTTGATGATCTCGAGTGATTTGCAGGATTTGAGCATTTTGTTGTGTTTGAACTAACACAGCTGCAGCAAGTTCACGAACATCTCGAGTGTCAGCTTGAGAGTTCGTTCCAGTTTGGGAATGATCTTCTCGTCCAATGGGAATGGTAGGTGCTCCTTCAGGAGTAACTTCATCACTCGCATTCCTACGTATACCTCTAGTAGTGCCTCTAGCAGCACTCCTACCACGCCTCGCACCTCTGACGTTCTGAACCATAACTTCCTGAAAAGGAATAGTTATTAGGTTCAATCATTCACAAGACATAAAGAACATAACAATTATGTATATTTATATCCCAATGAATGATTCATCGATAAGGATTTTTATCAAGTCTCCCACAGGCAAGGGATAATTGTGTCTAAAATGTTGAATTAATATCTTAAATATAACTAGAATTCAGGAAAACATAATCAACATTTAATGTATAAACAAAAATGTATCAATTTATTTAATAACAACGATTACAAAAATCGTGACCATGTCTCATTCAAAAACCTCTACTTGTAAACCAAGCTAAGACTAATAGTGGTAAAACTATAATTATCATTATTGCTACGAAATCTTTACCTAATTCTTCATGCTTGATGATACCAATAACAAACAAAATAATGACAAGAAGAGTGATGAATAAAAGAAAGGATTTAGCCATTTGAAAGGTATAGATAAATATTTAGGAATTGATATGAAAATAATGGATGGGTGTGAAGTATTTATAAAGTGAATTTTGTGAAGTGTCCGTTACGTTACCGTTGGGTTTGTGACCGTTGGGGAGGAAAAATAAAGTGTGCTAAATAAGTTTCCTAGACCATTATACTAGAAGGCTCTCAAGATGAAGACTCAATGCACAGAAGAAAAGTTATCATCCAGTTTGGAATCCAACTTGATACAGTCAGTATAATTCTAGACACTTACGGTCCGAGCTGAATCGACCAGCTCTGATACCATTAAATGAGACAGCCTATGTCCCATTAGTGGAATTCTAATGAAACCTTATAAAAATACAGAAAAATTTGAAATTTTTAAAGGACAATACTTAATTATTTAAAAACATACTGTTTCACATACATATGCTTCAAATATATTTTACAGAGTTTGACACCGTTAAGACTAGCGGCCTTGCCACATAGATAAAACATAAAATAAAAGTACAGAAAGGAAACCAAAAAGAAAGCATACCAAAAGGGACCTCCTAAGTCCAACAAGACTGACACTTATACTGACTGTAGTAGTAGGGATGTGATTAGCGTTTGACAAAACACTAACAGCTCCCAATCTAGATGTTATAGTAACACATCTCCACGTCACTTCATATCCTTTCCTTCTGAGTTGTCGGGAAGTACGCAAGATTCGAGCTCATCGTCTGATCGTCATAAAATAATCCAAAATGCAAAACAAAAATGACACAGGGCTAAGATTCATGTACAAGTTTAAAAGTGGGAATGAATGTGTAAAATAATAATATATATGGAAACCATATTTATACAAACAAGCGTATCTTATACCCACAATTACATATACTTTATTTATTCTAATGCATCCCTGAACTATATGCTGACTCAGGCCACTAAACGCTGTCAATGATATCTATCCCATTTACCAAGATCAGATATCACTAGACCACATGCCACCAACGTACTCCCAATTACCAAGAGCTACGCCACCTAACTTCACATGGAGCCTAGGTGTTATAAGTCGATCGTCCCTGAGAATTCAGGCCAAGAACCTTGTCTTGCCTAGCATGCATAGATAATAATCCCCGTCGGGATTGCAGGCGACTGATCAACCTCGTGCGTCCCATACCGCACGGCGGTGGACTTACACATTCCTTAATGCAAGTCTATATGATCACTCACTCATCTTGTGGCAACTCTTAGCCATAAGTATTAAGTTAATAATGGGGAATTATCGTATCAACTTTTCAAGTTATACTTATTATCTAGATACTTAGGTTGAGTACCAAATCCATCCAATGTCTTGCCATATTTGATCTTTGTCCTTACATAATAAGTTCAGTTTGTATAATGGGTAATTGTATGGTTAACTTCCCAGGTAAGAGAGGTGGACTGTAAACGGCATAGTCGACCAAGTCTTTCCTTAGCCAGAACCCAACCAAATATAACTACTCATTGTATCCAACTTTCCTTATGTTAATGGGGATCAATTACTTAATATCTAGCAATGTTTTTCTCTCATTAACCGATTATTTCCTTAATCTATCAATCACAATCATTCAAGTATAAATAAAATAAACAATTATAAAATTAACCGAATAATGCAAGCACAATACAATACCAAATTGTCAAAGATTATTCCTATGATAATTAATTAAGGCCGGCGTAACCTCGCCTAGTGATTTGTGAAAATCATTATTTGAGAATAGGCTCTCCTTAATTATTTATCGCTAGTAGGGCTTAGGTCACCACTACACACATATATATTAAGTTATTTTACGCTAACCGTCCCAATCGTATACGAAATCTTGCCCCCACCTTTTGTTGAGTGTTGTTGAAAGTCCACAAGTGTTGTCTTCGATCTTTGCCAAGAACCGATTACTTATGAAAATGATTTGGGCAGAACTTTGACGTATAAAACTCCCTTGAAACTTTAGAAGAACTTTTACCACAAAATACTCTAAAGGTTACGAACCGATATCGTGGGAACTTCGATAACTAAAACTAATATTGCTATATGAAGAAATTAGAGAAGGAAAGAAGTAAAGAAGTAAGAAAGATGATTTGTGATTGAATGAATGAAAATGGGGTGGAAGAGACCCCTATTTATACTAGTTGTAAAATATTAAAATAACATAATTTATCATCTTTTGCCCATACCTTCCAACTTTTCAACTCTTGCTAGTAAATATGTCTCTATCAAATATTTACTAATCTTTCATCAATAGTGCTTTAGGTGTTCTAGTATGACTTTGTGAAAATAATTTATGACAAAGGTATGGGAGCTTGATTTCATGACATAATATTATGTAGGATATTAATAGAAAATGAGATATATATTTCTTTTATAAAAAGTAAAATGTTAATAATATTAATAATAATAAAAATAGTAAAAAGGATAGTTATTTGATATTTTTATTGTCTTAAGATTATTTTATTTATTAATTGGTTTATAGAGTAAAATGATAATATTCAAATAAAATAAAATCAATTAATAATAACAAAACAAGAACAACAATAATGATAATAATAATATGAATAATTAATTAACTTAAAGTTAAGGGTTTTAAGTACCAATTTAAATTTCAAAGTTTAGTTTATAAAATGAAACGATGATATTCAAATTGAAGAATAAAAGTAATAAATATAAAAAGTAATTAATTAATAAATTAATTATTATAAGTGTTAGTTTCAACATTTAATTTTTAATAACTAGCATTGTTAAAATCTCAAATCTAACTAGATATATTATTTAGTGTATGGAAAAATTAGGATGTTACAACTACCATGATGCCTGACTGTTGTGTTGATATTGATGCTACCTTTGAAGTTGAAGCTGCCAAACAGAAATTATACGCAATTTGTGGGATGAAAAAGTGGCCCAAACCAATATACAGGTAAACACAGCTTGCCTCCTCTCAGTCATCTTCCCTCATCTCAGTCAAAGCCTCTCTGTAATTAGCTGGATTCATTTGGTAGCTTTTGTTCAGCCAGACCAAATTTATGGCAAAGTAAGATTCAATTATGTAAAATAGATTAGATATTTGATATGAAGTTTGATTTCAAGATAACACATACGTCTTCTTATCTCCGAATCGGGGGTTTGAATCCAATGCTTCTCTAAATGGGCCATAAAATGAGCTTGCATACCTGTTGGTAGCAGATAAATGGCATAATTTAGGATTGAGTTATATAATTGCCAAGAAAAGATGCATTAACTAATAGCAACGTCCACCAAAATAATAGTGAACTCAGTGACAAATGAATAGCAATTAGCAAAAATGGTGAAATGTTAAGTGCATAACTAACGGAATTCGAATGCTATTATTATTAGCGAAAGGAAGATAAAATTGTGTATAACTTGCATAAGAAACCAGCTTGTGCATAACAGAACTGCTTCACCTATAAAATTATAAATGTCAATATGCCACACATTTTGAATATCTTCACCGATACCCAATGCTACAACTTATAATACATAGCCATCGATTCTAAGTTCATATAATCTTCAATAATTTCCAATGCATGCTGGCATAAACAGAAAGTAAGATAAGAAAAAATAAATGACCATAAAATTACTTTGCAGTATATGACATAATAGAAACATGCTGAAAGCCTTCAGCATCAAGAGCCACTCGCATCGCTCCTACCCGACCGTCCATCATATCGCTGGGGCTGACAACATCTGCTCCAGCCCGTGCCTTTTATAAAATATAAAGACAATATAAATTGCGTTAGTGTCTTACTGTGGATATAGAATGAAAAACTTAAAGTTTAGAACATAGAAGCATATGACAATTTCACCAATTAACAATGCTTAATCATTAACTTTCCTAAAGTTTTATAGAAGTTGATAAATTTGCCTTTGAAGGCTATACTGTAGGTGAGTAATTTGTTTAGGAAACCTTGAACAAAACAATGGGTAACTTCCTAGAAACAGTACAGAACTCCATTGTCAAAGGAGATTTATAACCTTCCATTAGACGTAACTTAAATAGAAATTCACCTTTATCCTCATAAACCATAGCCAACTGATAGAATCCCTTTACCGGAGGTCCAAGAGCACAAGTTGATTGATATCACATCAACACAAAATTACCTAATGGCGGAGAAAACACCACCCCCTGCTTATCTGGACCTTGGTCTGAAACTTGAGCACAAGGATGGTATGATGAAACCTCAAGGTTTGCTGTGTTTAATCCGGTTAAGGGAAACGATACATCTGACAACCCTTCCAGATCAGCTCTACAGTTAATTTGACCAGAAACTGATATATTGTCCGGAATCTCATCTCTGTCATAGAGAGCCGCATGAACAATCTCATGAGTCGTAAACAGCATTCTCTGCTTTCCTTTAAAAAGATATGGCTTCCATGCTGGTTGCTTCCAAATCTGAAGCAGAAAAGCCATTTGCCTTGATCGTAAAAATATTGGAATAATTAAGGTCCAAGGGCGTACCTATATATAAAATTTACACTGACAAAATAAATTTGCAAGCAACAGGTAATTTCCAGCTTAACTTGTAAAACAACAACAAAAATATGAGATGAGGAATACCATAATAAAAGGTACCAACCAAAGCAACATCCAATAAAGAATCAAGGAAATTAACAAGCTCAAAGATGGTGTTTTGATACTCACTAGAATCTCCAACTTCGACCAACTACCAAGCATATAAAAAATCATCAGTGTCAACAGCAAGTTAATAACCTTTGAATTACCTAACAAGACAATCAATCATCCAATTTTATCCTTTCAACTTTTTTTCTTGCTACATAGCACAATAATGCCCTATATGAATTGACTTATTTGAGCTTATCTAGCAATAGAAGCACTTATAAAACAAAAAAATAAGTCAAGATTAGTAACTCGAGAAAAATAGGTTACATAACTACGAGTGTTGATGATAAAACACTCTATGAGATTTCAAAGAGTTGTTGTTGACTATTGCAACTATTACTAAGATGTTGTCATCGTGTCACAAAAAAGGGAGTGATGCGCATGGTTGAAAGCTGCACCCAACTGAAGGAGATTGATTTAAAAAATTGTGGTAATGTGCATGCTGATGATATTGTCTCAATGGTTTCATCAAGGCCATCATTTAAAAAAGATAGCTGCTCCATCTCATTTTTGTTTTAATGACCTAAAGAGAAAACTCTTTTCTATTTAGCTTTAGGGATGTTTCGTTGACTAGTTATGATGAATGTCTTGTTTGAAATGTTTTAACTATTAAATATAACATGTTTTTTGTTTTTAGACATATTGAATCGTCATTCGATTGATGATAATCAACTAAATAAAGGCTTATATTTTTATATGAAGTCTTAAATTTTAATGTTTTTTCTACTCTTCCTTAAATTATATTACCTGCAAAAGATTTTTCTTATGATATAGTATGTAAGTAATACAAATCAATGTTGACATGCATTCCAAACATCAATGATATTCAACTTGAAGATAGCCGCGCAAACCCCATCAGTGTCTCATCCTGGTCCTTAACCCTCAATGGTTATATTCTATGCTAACACCGAGATAAGGGCGAACTCTGAGAATTATGATCAAAACTTGTGTCTCATGATTGGTTTTATTTTTCTTTTATTCTATTGTAATTTTTTTTATATTAACGGAAACTTTTATTTTCTGATATTCATTTCCGGAAATCATAATTACGATATTGATTTCCTCCTATTGGTCTTTGAATTTTCATTGAGCATAAAAGGTTAGTGTAGTAAATAAGATAGCTATGATATAATTGAAGAAAATGGTGGATGGGACATATATTCTGAGTAAGATAATTATTCTGGAATCTGTTATCAATACTGATGATACCTTCTCCAGAAAATGTAAATTTCAGCAACATGATATAATTGAAGAAAATGTCTCTATTTTCACTTTGAATGCTCTTTACCTTATTTTCACTTTGAATGCTCTTTACCTCCTCCAATTTCAGACACATGAACTTATTTTGAAATGCTCTTTACCTTAATTCATTTACACATTTTTGTATGCAGTGTATCCTATGTACTAAATCTTTCTAAATCTTTAAACATCAGTGTGAGCCTCCCCTCATTAAATCTTACGAAGAGTTCTTATTCCATATTTTAAGGCAATTCAAATTTGTCAAAAGACTATCTACTTTTCTGACTACCAGAGCCACGATAGGGGTTATCAGAAACAAAATAAGGTGTCAGCTATCAAGACCTTGTTTCTAACATTGTCACAATCCAATTAACTTCATTCTACATCTTTAGAATTCACTGTTATTTACAGGAGTTGTGCTTAATCATGTTGCCCTAACCTAACACACACAAGACTTGTATGTAAAAGCACTTTGACATATAATAGTTAGAATACAACATAGAAAGGTTTTAATATATTCCTCATATATTGAAGGAAATTTTATGAAAGAATATCAACAATTTAGTTTTATGTTGTAGGTGAGGAATGAGGATAAAACCTCCCACAATCTAGTTTATCTAAACTAGGTTTGAGCTTCACCATTGACAAAGCATATGTTTGGTTTCACAAATCACGAGACATTCGTGAAAAACACGGTCATGCGTGGTGAAAGGGACATGAAAATTGGTTTGCAAAGGAAATTTCAAACACTACTAAATCACAAGGGTTAAGATTTTTGTGATTGTATTGACCATATGTTTCAAGGGACATATCATGTTAAAGCTATGCATCAGATCTACACTGAATAATAATAAAATTAAATAGCAATATAAGAGCTAGATATGCAGAACATGACTTAAAAAGGGTGGTGATAGAATTATCATACTAGTATCTTGCCAATGCAAAGCTCTCCTGCATCTAATTTGGCGTATCCATCATAGCACGGACGTAACCTGCACACAATATCAAGACAATTACGTCAACTATAGACTATAGCCGGTTTTGTATGGATGGGTTAGACCAAACTATTTTCTTAATAAATAAATCTTATGATATAATGGATTTCAAATAACATTTTATTAGTTTAAAAATGATTCTAAGAAGTAACATTTACATGGATATTTAATATTATATGCATGCATTATAAAGATGAATCTAAGAAGTAACAATTTAATGTTCAATGCACGTGAGAGATTTTTCAACCTATTTAACTAGTTAAATTAAGAGTTAAGAAAATTGAAAGTTCAAGTAAATATAATACTAATATCTAACTATTTGCTATTAAAAATAGTGTTCAACACTTTTACAAAAATTGAATTAGTGTGAAAAGTGAGACAATCATAAGTTTTAGCACAGTAAAGAAGAAAGGAAAAGTTACACCAAGAAACAATACACAGGTCAAATCATTTTTTAGTTCCACACTGAATCAGAAGTAAACAACTTCAAAAGACAGTAATAGCAAATTCTGGAAACTCAGGCCCATTTGCATGCATTTCCTTTCAGACAATCCTCTCTAACTCCCTAGCATAACTAAGTGTTTGGTTGATGAGTTGCAGAGATGGTATTTCCTTGCAAGGTGCAGTGTCTTTTGCCTTTTGAAAGAAGACGGAACCGTTCTTAATTTCCCACTCAGAGTGCTCCTGCAATCGGTAGATAATAATTTTAGAATGGGAATGTGAAACATATATCTTTCTGATTATTGTGCAGCGAGATTTATGCACATCAAGTAAAAGTACAAGATCAATATACATTGGAAACGTGAAACATATAAGATAACATCATGCATTGTGATAAGAGAAATTAATCTTGATTATACAACATCAATGTACAGTGCTTCAGCAAGACTAATGTCATTTCCCACTCATGCTTGCACTAGATATGCTAAAGGCAGTGCCGATTCTAACCTCTTTAAGATACTCCAAGAGCTCCTGATCTTTGGAGAACAGCAATATTTGCTTAGCATCATTAATTGAAAGATAGTCATATGCCTTTTCACTGCATCCTGCTATCTCATCTCTGAATGTTTTATAGAAAAATACAAAAGGATCAGCAAAAAAATATCTATATGCAAAAAAAACATACAGCCAAGGTGTGATGGATATTCAAAATTATAATAATGGGTGCTTGTGCCAAAATTCCATTGCAGGAACTTGAAAGGAGTATAAAAGAAAGCAATACAAAAACAGACTGACTAAGTCCAACTACAGAATGCGTTCAGATTTAACTTTTACCTGATTGTCTTTGCCAAAAGATCCATGAAATAAGCATATGTTTCATGTGGCACGGTCTGCCGAGCACTCAAGACACGGTTGTAAGCCCCTTCCAAATACATGGATTCTCTAGAGCAGCGGATGAAACTTCTAGACCAAGGAAGTATTTCAAGGTTCCTAGATCTTTTATGTTGAAACTGTCATCAAGACAAGTTTTGATACGATTGAATTCAAACATGGAATTTCCAGCTAGAATTATGTCATCAACATACACTAAAATGGCTGTGAGATGTTTGTCAGTTTTCAAAACAAATAAAGAATAATCAGAGATAGATTGAGTATAGCCTTGTTGGATCAACAAAGCTGTTAACTTCTCATACCATTTTCGACTGGCTTGCTTTAATCCATTTAACTAGCAACTTAAAATTTACAGTATAATATGACGGGATACATGAGAGTGATTGGTTGAAGTGTAAATTATTTTATACTGTCAGTACATGCTCATTAAATTCATAATATAATAAAATAAATAAATCCTATATATTAATGTTTAAAAATTTGAAAAGGTAAACGCATGTTATAATTCCATTAACATAGAAACATAATATCTATGCATGACAACACATAGCTAACGCATATTTATAGACTAAAAGCACAAGTAAGTAAAGAGACAAACTAAGTAGAAAAATGTTGCAAAGTGTATAACCAGTTATTAGAAAGGTGTAATCGGTTATATAATATTTCTCAAACGTCCAACGCTATATTAAGAGAATAATATCAACATCAACCAAAACTATTGTGCATGACAGAATTCTTAACAGAATTCATAACAGAAATGTGGAGAAGAAAAATAAGAAAGGAATAGAAGGAAATACTCCATATGATTGGAGAGTTCTTTTATTAAGAATGAAGAGCACATTACATGTTTATATAGAAGAATCTCTAACTAAACAATGAGAAGAAGGTTACTTAACTAACAACTAACAAACTTAACAAACTTTTGTTAACTGTAATAGCCTCCCTCAAGCTAAGCATGATGAATATTGATCATGCCAAGCTTGGAAACAAACTTGTTGAAAGTTGATGTCGGTAAAGCTTTGGTCAAGAAATCTGCAAGCTGATCGTTAGTTGAGATGGGAAGCAGTCTAAGTAAACCTTGCTGAAGTTTTTCGCGCACTAGATAGCAGTCAATTTCCAAGTGTTTAGTTCGTTCATGGAATACGGGATTGGAGGCTATATGCATCGCACTCTGGCTGTCACAATATAGGACAGGTATTCTTGAGGAAGTAATGTGCAGTTCCTTCATTAAAAAGGTCAACCAAAGTAATTCACAAGTAGCAAATGATAATTCCCGGTATTCAGCTTCTGAGGAGGATCGAGAAATCGTTTGTTGTTTCTTAGTGCGCCATGAAATAAGGGAAGAACCAAGGAAGAAGCAACAACCAGATATGGATTTTCGTGAATCAAGGCATCCTGCCCAGTTAGTATCTGAGAAGCCAAGGAGCTGAGGTTCTGATTTTCTGCTAAACAAGAGACCTCGTCCAGGACTGTTCTTGAGATATCGAATGATTCTGCAAGCAGCATGAAAATGGGCCATAGTAGGGTGGTGAAGAAATGGACTCATTTGTTGCGTGGCATACGTGATGTCTGGTCGAGTTGTGTTCAGGTATATCAAACGACCAATCATCCTCATATATTCCAATGTCTTAAAAGGGTTTTCCACCATCAGCATGGATTTTGATGGAAGGATCTAGTGGTGTTGCTGCTGGCTTAGAACCAAGTAAGCTTGATTCTTGTAAGAGATCCATGTAGTATTTCCTTTGGGACAAACAAATACCTTCCTTTGAGTGAGCAACTTCTAGACCAAGGAAGTATTTCAAGGTTCCTAGATCTTTTATGTTGAAACTGTCATCAAGACAAGTTTTGATACGATTGAATTCAAGCATGGAATTTCCAGCTAGAATTATGTCATCAACATACACTAAAATGGCTGTGAGATGTTTGTCAGTTTTCAAAACAAATAAAGAATAATCAGAGATAGATTGAGTATAGCCTTGTTGGATCAACAAAGCTGTTAACTTCTCATACCATTTTCGACTGGCTTGCTTTAATCCATAGAGACTTCTGTTAAGCTTACACACTTGGTTGGATTTGGTACAGGGAATACCTTCAGGAACTATCATGTATACATCTTCTTGCAAATCTCCATGTAAAAAGGCATTGTTCACATCAAGTTGGTGTAAGAACCAGTTATTTTTAGCAGCAGCTGCAAAGAGTGTCCTGACAGTTGTTAGCTTTGCTACAGTGGAGAATGTGTCAAATAAATCTAATCCTTCAATCTAATTATATCCTTCGGCAACCAGCTTGGCCTTATACCTCTCTATCGTGTCATCTGCTCTATGCTTAATCTTGAAGACCCATCTATTTCCAATAGGCTTGACATGAGGTGGCAAATCAACTATGTCCCAAGTCCCATTCTTGTGTAATGCATCCAACTCAGATTTCATGGCCTTGATCCAATGTTCAGATAAACATGCTTCTTTGTAATTCTTTAGTTCATGTGTGTGTGTGATGGAGGATAGAAAGATACTATGAGATGCAGAGAGATGAGACAAAGAATCATATTTAGAAATAGAATAAGCTGAAGTTTTACCTGAATATGTTGTATCTGCTGAAACATTGGAAGTGTTGCACACATAATCTGAGACATAATGAGGAACCAGTCTATTTCTAACATGTCTGGTTTGTGGAACAGGGTCAGAGTTTGTTACTTGTTGATTAGGGTTCTGAATATGATGGACAGGGTCAGAATTTGTTACATGTTGATTAGAGCTATGAGTATGATCAATACTGTTGTTTTCTGAAATGGTCTGTTCTGGGTGGGATTCATGTGCAGAATTTTCAGGGTGAATGCCTAGAGAATGCCTAGGTTCATCATCAATGCTAGTATGGTTCCTTCATTAAAAGGGTCAACCAAAGTAATTCACAAGTAGCAAATGATAATTCCCGGTATTCAGCTTCTGAGGAGGATCGAGAAATCGTTTGTTGTTTCTTAGTGCGCCATGAAATAAGGGAAGAACCAAGGAAGAAGCAACAACCAGATATGGATTTTCGTGAATCAAGGCATCCTGCCCAGTTAGTATCTGAGAAGCCAAGGAGCTGAGGTTCTGATTTTCTGCTAAACAAGAGACCTCGTCCAGGACTGTTCTTGAGATATCGAATGATTCTGCAAGCAGCATGAAAATGGGCCATAGTAGGGTGGTGAAGAAATGGACTCATTTGTTGCGTGGCATACGTGATGTCTGGTCGAGTTGTGTTCAGGTATAGCAAACGACCAATCATCCTCCTATATATTCCAATGTCTTAAAAGGGTTTTCCACCATCAGCATGGATTTTGATGGAAGGATCTAGTGGTGTTGCTGCTGGCTTAGAACCAAGTAAGCTTGATTCTTGTAAGAGATCCATGTAGTATTTCCTTTGGGACAAACAAATACCTTCCTTTGAGTGAGCAACTTCTAGACCAAGGAAGTATTTCAAGGTTCCTAGATCTTTTATGTTGAAACTGTCATCAAGACAAGTTTTGATACGATTGAATTCAAGCATGGAATTTCCAGCTAGAATTATGTCATCAACATACACTAAAATGGCTGTGAGATGTTTGTCAGTTTTCAAAACAAATAAAGAATAATCAGAGATAGATTGAGTATAGCCTTGTTGGATCAACAAAGCTGTTAACTTCTCATACCATTTTCGACTGGCTTGCTTTAATCCATAGAGACTTCTGTTAAGCTTACACACTTGGTTGGATTTGGTACAGGGAATACCTTCAGGAACTATCATGTATACATCTTCTTGCAAATCTCCATGTAAAAAGGCATTGTTCACATCAAGTTGGTGTAAGAACCAGTTATTTTTAGCAGCAGCTGCAAAGAGTGTCCTGACAGTTGTTAGCTTTGCTACAGTGGAGAATGTGTCAAATAAATCTAATCCTTCAATCTAATTATATCCTTCGGCAACCAGCTTGGCCTTATACCTCTCTATCGTGTCATCTGCTCTATGCTTAATCTTGAAGACCCATCTATTTCCAATAGGCTTGACATGAGGTGGCAAATCAACTATGTCCCAAGTCCCATTCTTGTGTAATGCATCCAACTCAGATTTCATGGCCTTGATCCAATGTTCAGATAAACATGCTTCTTTGTAATTCTTTAGTTCATGTGTGTGTGTGATGGAGGATAGAAAGATACTATGAGATGCAGAGAGATGAGACAAAGAATCATATTTAGAAATAGAATAAGCTGAAGTTTTACCTGAAGATGTTGTATCTGCTGAAACATTGGAAGTGTTGCACACATAATCTAAGACATAATGAGGAACCAGTCTATTTCTAACATGTCTGGTTTGTGGAACAGGGTCAGAGTTTGTTACTTGTTGATTAGGGTTCTGAATATGATGGACAGGGTCAGAATTTGTTACATGTTGATTAGAGCTATGAGTATGATCAATACTGTTGTTTTCTGAAATGGTCTGTTCTGGGTGGGATTCATGTGCAGAATTTTCAGGGTGAATGCCTAGAGAATGCCTAGGTTCATCATCAATGCTAGTATGGTTCCTTCATTAAAAGGGTCAACCAAAGTAATTCACAAGTAGCAAATGATAATTCCCGGTATTCAGCTTCTGAGGAGGATCGAGAAATCGTTTGTTGTTTCTTAGTGCGCCATGAAATAAGGGAAGAACCAAGGAAGAAGCAACAACCAGATATGGATTTTCGTGGATCAAGGCATCCTGCCCAGTTAGTATCTGAGAAGCCAAGGAGCTGAGGTTCTGATTTTCTGCTAAACAAGAGACCTCGTCCAGGACTGTTCTTGAGATATCGAATGATTCTGCAAGCAGCATGAAAATGGGCCATAGTAGGGTGGTGAAGAAATGGACTCATTTGTTGCGTGGCATACGTGATGTCTGGTCGAGTTGTGTTCAGGTATAGCAAACGACCAATCATCCTCCTATATATTCCAATGTCTTAAAAGGGTTTTCCACCATCAGCATGGATTTTGATGGAAGGATCTAGTGGTGTTGCTGCTGGCTTAGAACCAAGTAAGCTTGATTCTTGTAAGAGATCCATGTAGTATTTCCTTTGGGACAAACAAATACCTTCCTTTGAGTGAGCAACTTCTAGACCAAGGAAGTATTTCAAGGTTCCTAGATCTTTTATGTTGAAACTGTCATCAAGACAAGTTTTGATACGATTGAATTCAAGCATGGAATTTCCAGCTAGAATTATGTCATCAACATACACTAAAATGGCTGTGAGATGTTTGTCAGTTTTCAAAACAAATAAAGAATAATCAGAGATAGATTGAGTATAGCCTTGTTGGATCAACAAAGCTGTTAACTTCTCATACCATTTTCGACTGGCTTGCTTTAATCCATAGAGACTTCTGTTAAGCTTACACACTTGGTTGGATTTGGTACAGGGAATACCTTCAGGAACTATCATGTATACATCTTCTTGCAAATCTCCATGTAAAAAGGCATTGTTCACATCAAGTTGGTGTAAGAACCAGTTATTTTTAGCAGCAGCTGCAAAGAGTGTCCTGACAGTTGTTAGCTTTGCTACAGTGGAGAATGTGTCAAATAAATCTAATCCTTCAATCTAATTATATCCTTCGGCAACCAGCTTGGCCTTATACCTCTCTATCGTGTCATCTGCTCTATGCTTAATCTTGAAGACCCATCTATTTCCAATAGGCTTGACATGAGGTGGCAAATCAACTATGTCCCAAGTCCCATTCTTGTGTAATGCATCCAACTCAGATTTCATGGCCTTGATCCAATGTTCAGATAAACATGCTTCTTTGTAATTCTTTAGTTCATGTGTGTGTGTGATGGAGGATAGAAAGATACTATGAGATGCAGAGAGATGAGACAAAGAATCATACTTAGAAATAGAATAAGCTGAAGTTTTACCTGAATATGTTGTATCTGCTGAAACATTGGAAGTGTTGCACACATAATCTGAGACATAATGAGGAACCAGTCTATTTCTAACATGTCTGGTTTGTGGAACAGGGTCAGAGTTTGTTACTTGTTGATTAGGGTTCTGAATATGATGGACAGGGTCAGAATTTGTTACATGTTGATTAGAGCTATGAGTATGATCAATACTGTTGTTTTCTGAAATGGTCTGTTCTGGGTGGGATTCATGTGCAGAATTTTCAGGGTGAATGCCTAGAGAATGCCTAGGTTCATCATCAATGCTAGTATGGTGATTATGATTGGAATCAGAATGTGAGTGGTATTCCCAAGTAGAAGGATTGGTGTTTGAGTAAGGAAAGATATGTTCATGATGTGTGACATTTCTAGACACAAAAATTTCTCTAGTATCAAGGTCATAGAGTACAACACCTTTCATACCATTTTTGTATCCTAAAAAAACACATTTTCTACCTTTTGGTGCAAGTTTTGTCCTATGCTTATGGAGAGTTGATGCACATGCTAGTGAACCAAAAACTTTCAGGCTGTGCATATCAGGAGGAGCATTGTGTAAAATGAAGTGAGGTGAATGATTGTCAAGGACTTTTGTAGGAAGTTTATTTATAATGAAAGCAGCATGTAAAACTGCATAAGACGAAAAGGGTTTAGGAAGTTTTGATTGGAACAAGAGGGCTCTGCCTACATTCAAAAGATGTTGATGTTTCCTCTCCACTCTACCATTTTGTTTTGGAGATTCCACACAACTTGTTTGATGTAAAATGCCTCTAGAAACATAAAAATCAGGCATGGTGAATTCAGGACCATTATCAGTCCTAATGATTTTTGACACATTTATTTGTTTGAGTTTCAATTAGTTTGACAAAATTGATGACATGCTGTCTAGCTTCAGACTTGGATTTCATAAGTGTTATCCATGTGTGTCTGCTGCAATCATCAACAGCAGTTAAGAAATATGAATGGCCATGTAAGGATTTGATAGCAAGAGGTCCCAAATGTCAAAATGCATTAAGTCATAAGGGTGTGCAACTCTACTATCACTAACATTGTAAGGAAGCTTTCTATGTCTAGCAAAATAACACACATCACAAACATCTTTGTTATTGATTGTGATAAAGGGAAATTGAGAATGTAAGTACAATAGTCTGTTGTGTGATAGATGTCCTAGTCTAAAATGCCAAAGGGTCCGATTAGGTAAAGTTGTGGTGGCTGCTAAAGAGTGACTATGTTCAGGACTGACAACCAACTCATTATATCTTAGCTTTAAGTAGTACAACTCACCTTTCTTTTCAGTAGAACCAATCATCTTCTTCTTGGTTTTGTCCTGAATGATACATTTGGATTTGAAAAATTTGACATCAATGTTAGATCCATCACACAGTTTTGAAACAAATAACAAGTTTAAAGTAAATTCAGGAATGAACAAAACACTTGAAATAGAGAAATCAGGAGAAAATTTAATTGTGCCTGAATATCTAGCAACAAGACATTGCCCATTTGACAACTTGACATCAATAGGAAATATTTCTTTATATGTATGGAACCATGCAATGGAACTACTGATATGATCAGTAGCCCCTGAGTCAATGATCCAAGATCTTAGACTGCTAATATGATTGTTATGATGCATGTTACCTGTTGATGAATGACCAACAACAACTTGGTTTGAGGAAGAAGCATGTCCTGACACCTGACCAAGGCTAGACTTCTGTAGCAGATCCATTAACATGTTGAACTGACCTTGAGTCATAGGGGAATTGTCATCTTTAGTGTCAATATTATGGGAAACAGATCCATCATCATTGCTCTCACCTGTGATGTTATTAGCTGCAGCTGAAAATTGCTTCTGTATATGTGGAGGAACACCATGTTTCTTGAAACAGTGATCAACAATGTGGCTAGTTTTACCAAAAAAGGTGCATACACGATTTCCAGCTTTAGAAAAGGTTGGTTTTGATCCAAACTTCTTGGAATCTGCAGCGTTGATCAGAGACTGAGATTCATCAATTTGTAGATGAAGTTGTACTTGTCTTTCATGTTGAATGACCATGGAAATAATCTTGTTTATAGGAGGTAAAGGATCCATTAACAACACTTGGGACTTGACAACAGCAAATTGATCATTCAGACCAATTAAGAAACGAATGATACGTAACAGTACATTATTTGTTCTAGCTCGAGGCATAGCTTCGCAAGAACATTTGATGCGACATGTACACATAGGCAATGGCAAATACAAATCAAGTTCTTCCCAAAGAATCTTGAGATCAGAAAAAAATTCAGTTACCGGTTTTGATTCTTGTTTGAGATGGTAGATTTCTTGTTGTAGTTCAGAGATGCGAATGAGATGTCCTTGGGAGAATCTTTCTTTGAGGTCATTCCACACGTCAAGAGCGTTTTCCATGAAAACAATAGATTGAGCAATGGAATCGGAAACAGAACTCATGATCCAAGAATGAACCAGCATGTTGCATTGATTCCAAGCTCGAATTGACGGATCGAAAGGATTTAATGGAGCTGGTAGAGAGCCATCAATGAACTCGATCTTCATCTTGCCACCAAGTGTCCTTTTCATTGATCGAGCCCACGAATGATAACTGGAGCCGGTAAGCTTGAGAAGAACGGTGATGGAACCGAGACCATCACTTGGGTGAACAAAAAAAGGAGAAGTTGAATCCAGGACAGGATCAACGGTGGAAAAACAAAAAGGTGCCATAGAGACTGAAACACAATTATGTAGGAGAAGTTGGAACCACTGCGTTTACCCATGCCGCCAATGAAGGCAGCAATAAGTATGATACAAAAATATAATCCAAGTAATATAATTAAAAGAAAAAGTATAAAAAAAAACATTAAAAATTTAAACTCCATACAACACACACGTGTGTACATTAGTATTTTAAAAATAAAAGAGTAATTTTTTAGTAAAAATAATTTAAAAGCAAAAAAACATGGTAGATTTTAGAATTAAAACTTCTGTAAGAAGAAAAGGCATCCGTAATAGGAGAAGAGATTCCTCTTTTGTAACGAGTACCTTAATAAAATCTTCGAGACAACATAAGCATCCACTTTCTTACACCCTCTTAGATCAATCTCTTTTAATTGTGTGTAATTTTCAACCACACTTATCACTCCTTTTTCTATGACAGAATTATAACGTACTAATAATAATTAGTAGTCCACGACAACACTTTGAGACCTAGTAGATTGTTGTATCACTAACACTTGTATCAGACAAGTTCAACACCTCTAGATGGTGGACTACTAAGTTCGTTTTAAGTCGTTTCATTTCAAATGTCTAACCTTACAACATCTACTTAGAATTTGACAAATACTTTTTTTAGAAATGTGGTAGCAATAACTCAAATTAAGATGCTGCAAATTGGGGAAACTAAAAGCAAACAATATGATTTTCATCGTCTATGAATAAATTGTGAGCTAAACGTAACAACTTCAATCGAGGGTTCACATGAGAATGATTAGTGTTGTCTCGATAGTGATGAGACCACGTGATAGGAAATGAGACAAATTAGGTTATGGTTTATCATCAGCTCAATGGGCCTAAGGTATGGAGAGTGTATTCTAGAAGGGGCAAAAAGGAGAAAGAGCAGTAATTCTGTTAGAGGTGTAAAGAGAGAAAGTTTGTACGATTCCACAATATAAGGAAGGGTGAGAGGTTGAGAGGATTACCTTGGAAAATATTTTGTTGGCTTAGTCATGAATAGGAGGCTCTAGCCACCTATAGGAGCTTGCTCTGTGTCAGATCTAAGGTCATTTTCCTTTCTGTAATTCCATTATTTCATCAATTAATAAAACAATCATTCTGTTTGTGTGTGTGGCTGTTTTCTTTTCTCTTAATATTTCTGTCTGTGTTTGCTGGGTTTCCAACAAATTGGTCCGACCTGTTAAGAAATGTGGTTGGGTCTAACTCAACCCTACAAAACTGGTTGGTAGAGTGGGGATTACCCTCACTTATAAACACGTGTTCATGCCATATATTGTCCGATGTGGGACTCTTAACACACCCCTCACGCTCAGGACTAGACAACTGAAGCGTGGAAATAAATGGTGGGTGGACCGATAGCGGAAACCATAGAAGGTGGTCCACCGGATCTTAAACGAGACTCTGATACCATGTTAAGAAATGTGGTTGGGTCTAACTCAACCCTACAAAACCGGTTGGTAGAGTGAGGATTTATAAACGCATGTTCATGCAATATATGTCCGATGTGGCACTCTTAACAAGCATAACTGAATGGCTCAGAACTTAGCCACTGCTAACTGATAACACTATATCATATATATCTCTATCACGACCTACCGGATATTCGTTGACAGAGCCGGTGAATGCCACCTAAGAAGGTGACGTTTCCGGCGTTCACGAAGATGGAAGCTAGGGTCGTAGTTTTAGAGAGTGAGATTTCAGTGGGACGTTCAACCCTCGATGAGGTGCAGAAGACGGTGACAACAAACCACGCTAACTTGATAGCAATGTGGAAAAATTCTAGGGTAGGACGTTGACGGTAGATGACGGAGACACGAGTGGCTCTGCTAGAGGTTCGCCAGTGGTGACAAAAAATGGAGAATCACATAGTACCGTTATCAACAACCTTCGTGGAGATGCGTTAACGGAATTTCGTCAGTCCGTAAAGAAAGTTGAACTTCCGATGTTTGACGGTGAGGATCCGGCAGGATGGATCTCACGAGCGGAGGTCTACTTCCGGGTGCAGGACACTTCACCGGAGGTAAAGGTGAACTTGCCACAATTGTGCATGGAAGGTTCAACGATTCATTTCTCAATTCTCTCTTGGATGAAGATGACGTTTTAACATGGGAAGTGTTGAAGAGTGCTCTCTTGGTACGTTATGGTGGAAACGGAGACGGTGACGTTTACGAACAACTTTCAGAACTGAGTCAGAAGGGTACGGTTGAGGAGTACATCACAGATTTCGAGTATTTAATTGCTCAAATCCCAAAATCACCTGATAAACAATTCCAAGGATACTTTTTACATGGATTGAAGGGTGAAATTCGTGGAAAGGTACGAAGCTTGATGACGGTGGGTGGTATGACACGAGCAAAGCTTCTCCGAATTTCACGCGTTGTAGAGATGGAGGTTAAGGGAGAGATGGGTTTAAGCTATAACCGGGGATCCAAATCATATGGGTCGGGTTATGAGCCCAATAATAGTGGAACGTGTCGTCAAAGAGGGTCAGATTGGGTTTTTGTAAAAGGAGCCCAAAAACAGGGAACAAGTAGTAATGAAAAAAATCTGGTGGGACCAAAGAGAGATAGTTTGGGCCCAAATGAAGGAAAGAGATCTGGTCCACGTGAAAGAGGTTTCTCACACCTCACATATCCCCAATTATTGGAAAGGAAATAAAAAAGATTATACTTTAAATGTGGTTGGCCTTTTCACCCTATGCATCAATGCCCAGACAAGCAGTTGAGGGTGTTAATAGTAGATGAGGATGAAGATCCACGAGAAGGGAATATTTTTGCGGTGGAAGTAAATGAAAAGGACGATGTCGAAACGGATGGGGAGATGAGTGTTATGAGCTTGAATACCTTCATCACACCCAGCCGCGAACAACCTCAAACGATCAAGTTCCAAAGAAAGATTCAAGGCATGCCGGTTTTGATTTTAATCGATAGTGGAGCGACACATAATTTTATTGATCAAAGACTGGTGCGAAGAATGGGATGGGAGATTGTGGACACACCCGACATGTCAGTCAAATTAGGGGATGGCTTCCAAACCAGGACTAGAGGGCGTTGTAAGAAAGTGGAAGTGGAGATGGGAGAAGTTAAGATTGAATACACCCCACATTTGTTTGAATTAGGGGGTCCTGATTTAATCCTAGGAATTGAATGGTTGAAGACTCTTGGAGACACTATTGTAAACTGGAACAAACAGAATATGAATTTTTGGAGTGGAGGGAAGTGGGTTACACTACAGGGACTGAGGAGCAAGGTTGATAAGGAGGAAGCGTTACAAAGTTTGTTGAGCAGGAGTAGAGGCAAAAATGAAGGAGTGTTGTGGTCCATTGACATGACCCACAAAGGTTTGACAAAAGCTCAATTGTCTGCAGATCAACAGAGAGACAAGTTCAAGAGATACTAGAAACCAAAATCATTAGGCACAACTCAAGTGCATATTCCAGTCCCGTCATACTTGTGAGGAAGAAGGATCACACATGGCGTATGCGTGTGGACTATCGTGCTCTTAACAAGGTGACAATCCGGGATAAATTCCCAATTCCTGTGATTGAAGAATTGTTAGATGAGTTACACGGCGCACAGTATTTCTCCAAATTAGATTTAAAATCCGGGTACCATCAAGTTAGGGTAAAGAGTGAGGATGTGCACAAAACGGCGTTCCGTACACATGAGGGGCATTATGAATTCTTGGTTATGCCATTTGGCTTGATGAATGCTCCATCAACTTTTCAAGGACTTATGAATGAAGTGTTTCAAATCAATGTTGAGAAAAGGGGTGTTGGTGTTTTTTGACGTTACTCTCATATATAGTAAAGACTGGCAGCATCATATGAATCAATTGAGCCAAGTACTTCACATTCTGCAAACACGTGGTCTGAAGGCTAATAGGAAGAAATGCCAATTTGGGCAAAGCAAGATAGAATATTTGGGGCACATGATATCGGAAGAAGGAGTTGTTGTGAATCCCAACAAGTACAGTAGCGTGGTGCAGTGGCCGACACCAAAGAATGTAAAAGAGGTGAGAGGATTTTTGGGATTAACCGGCTATTATAAAAAATTCATTCGTGATTATGGAAAAATAGCGAAGCCCCTAACGGAATTGACCAAAAAGGATGCGTTTGGATGGGGAGGAGAGGCACAACATGCTTTTGAATTGTTGAAGAAGAAATTGGTAGAGGCACCGGTGCTTGCTTTGCCGGATTTTGAGAAGGAATTTGTTATTGAGTGTGATGCATTGGGAACTGGCGTTGGGGCTATTTTGCGACAAGGTAAAAATCCTATTGCTTACTTTAGTAAGGCTTTAGGTGTGAGAAACTTAGCAAAATCTGCATACGAGAAAGAATTGATGGCTTGTGTTTTAGCGATCCAACATTTGAGGCCCTTTTTATTGGGAAGGAAATTTGTGGTGTCGACTGATCAAAGAAGTCTTAAGGATTTGTTACAACAAAAAATCATAACCGGTGAGCAACAAAATTGGGTAGCTAAGTTGTTGGGTTTCAATTTTGACATACGTTACAAGCCTGGGAGATTGAATCAAGGAGCATATGCTTTATCACGAATTCAAGAAGGTGAATTCAATAATTTTGTGTCATATCCATTTTGGGAAGAGCTTCAGCAGGTGCAACAGGAGATACATTCTAATGAGAAGCTTAAGAAAATTTGTCAGGATTTATCAGTAGACCCTACAACACATCCTAAGTTCAATATACAACATGGCACATTGCTATACAAAGGGAGGTGTCATCACAGTCTTCGTTGATTCCGAGAATGCTGAAGGAATTTCATAGTTCACCTCAAGGAAGGCATTCAGGGTTCTTGAGAACTTACAAAAGAATAGCTGCTAATGTATATTGGCCGGGAGTGAAGAGTACTGTTCAAGAATTTGTAAAAGGGTGTGATACTTGTCAGAGACATAAATATGTAGCAGCATCTCCAGGAGGTCTTCTCCAACCTCTACCAATTCCAACGAAGGTGTGGGAAGACTTATCAATGGATTTCATAACAGGGCTGCCTAAATCCAAAGGGTATGAAGCGGTGATGGTGGTAGTCGATAGACTATTTAAGTATTCCAACTTTGTGCCCCTCAAACACCCTTATATGGCCAGAAGTCTTGTTGAGATATTTGTCAAGGAAATTATTAGTTGCACGGTATCCCAATGTCAATTATGAGCGATCGGGACCCTATATTCATGAATCATTTTTGGAGAGAACTCTTCAAATTACAGGAAACACATTTGAAGTTTAGTTCAGCTTATCATTCCGAGTCCGATGGACACATTACAGGGAACACATTTAAAATTAAGATTTTTTCTCTCCTTTATTATTACAATCATCTCATAATTTTATTTAAAAGTAAATAAATTAATTTTTTTTCTTTTTTCTTATTAATTGTTTCTAAGAATATGAATAAAAATTTGTTACCATGCAAGAACTTTTCAAGTGTTATATTACCAATGTGATTCCATTCCATTCTTTTTTTTTTAGTCTATGTTGTTGAAAATTCAACCATAATTTATTGAGAATTTCAGTCAATCAATTTTGATTTCAAGATTGTTTCAACTCACATAGTGACAATGAAAAAAAGTTAACGTTGGAGAAGAAGAAGATGAACAATGATTTGTAGAGAACTCTCAGCGTTCCATGGTCGAGCTATCTGGTCCCCGTGTTGGGTTTCGAGGTAGTAGGCCCCATGATCCGTCTTATCCCAGACACGATAGGGGTCATTCCAATTCGCGACGAGTTTGCCCTCGTGTGAATCCTTTTGGTTTCTTCGTAAGACTAGGTCACCGACCTGGAATTCGCGCCTTAAGACTTTAGTGTCGTAGCGCAGGGCGATCTTTTGTTTTAGCGCGGCTTCGCGGAGAGCTGTTCCTGATCGGATCTTTTCGACCAGGTCGAGCTCTTCCCGGAGAGCCTCGTCGTTGGACTCTTCCTTGAGGGGGGATTCAGTCCTTCTGGACGGTTCTCTTATTTCCACCGGGATAACCGCCTCGATTTCGTACGTGAGTCGAAATGGGATTTCTCCAATAGTCGAATGAGGCGTTGTTCGGTAGGTCCAGAGCACGCTGCGGAGCTCCTCGACCCATCCTTTCTTGGCGTCGCCGAGTCTTCGTTTTAGACCTGGGAGGATCACTCTATTCGCGGCCTCGGCTTGGCCGTTTGTTTGTGGGTGCTCGACCAAAGTGAAATGGTGCTTGGTCCCGAGTTTGGTGACGAAGTCTCGGAAATTTCTGTCAGTGAACGGTGTCCCGTTGTCGGTGACTATGGCGAGTGGGACGCCAAACCTGGCGAGGATGTTCCTCTTGTAAAAACAGAGTATGTTGTGCGTCGTGATCTTGGCGAGGGCTTCAGCCTCAATCCATTTGGTGAAGTAGTCGACGCCCACTATCAGATACTTGTTCTGATAAGAGCCTAAGGTGAACGGACCGAGGATATACATCCCCCACCAGGCGAATGGGCAAGGGGAGGATAAGGACTTGAGGTCACTCGGAGGGGCAAGGTATATGTCCCCGTGCCGCTGACACCTGTCGCACTTCCTGACGTGTTCCTTCGCGTCCTCCTGCATCGTTGGCCAGTAGTACTCAGCCTATAAAGCTTTCCTCGCCAAGGACCGTCCTCCGAGGTGTTGCGGTTTGATGCCTTCGTGTACCTCTTGCAGGATGGCAGAGGCTTGGGTTTTATCGACGCATTTGAGGAGGAGGATTGAGAAGCCCCTTCGGTACAGTTTGTTCTCGAGCAGAACATACGAGCAGAATCGTCGTTTGAACGTACTGGCCTCCTTAGTATTGGGGTCGTCCAACAATTGGCATCCCCAATGGCGTTGACGTCTAGCAGCGTTTTCGCCTTCTCCGTGCTTGGTTGAGCGAGGATCTCCTGGACGACGGACTTGTGTCCGCCTTTCTTTTTGGTTCTCGCCAACTTTGAGAGGATGTCTTCCTGAGTGTTCTGCTCGCGAGACACGTGTTGTACTTCCGCAGAGTTGAAACTCTTCATCCGTTCTCTTATGAAGGCTAAGTACTCGGCCAGATTGTCGTTCTTCGCCTGATATTCGGCTTCGGTCTTAAGGGTTTTTCTGCCTTTGTAGATGATGTCAAACTCGGAGAGTTCCAGGGGCCACTTCAGCATGCGCCCCGCCATGTCGGGTCGGACGAGAAGCTGCTTGACGGGCTGTTCAGTTCTGACCACGATGGTGTGGGCCAGAAAGTAGTGTCGGAGCCTCCTGACCGCGTTGGTTTTAACACCCTATTTAAATTATTTAGTCGTTTTTGTATTTTCTGCGATATGTATTTGTCGTAATGTCCTTAATTAAGGGTAGGAGGTTAGGGGATTGAGTGAGAGTTGACACTTAGCTGAGACAAGGTGGAACCATAATAAATAATGTGAATGATTTAATGATAATAGTAAGAATATTATGCTTATTGGTATTATTATTTTAATTACTACTAATAATAAGATTAACGGGGTAGTAGTTAGTATTATTATTATTATTATTATTATTATTATTATTATTATTATTATTATTATTATTATTATTATTATTATTATTATTATTATTATTGAGTTCCTTCGTGAAATAAGAGAAGGTCAAAAGCTGGATTTGAAATTGGTAGACGTGATGACTGTAGGCGGAACAAATAAAGAAAAAGACTTTAAAGTAGATGATTCTAGTGTGTTGAAGTTCAGAGACAGAATTTGTGTGCCAGATAATCCTGATTTGAAAAAGGTAATTTTGCAAGAAAGCCACAGGAGTAGCTTGAGTATTCATCCAGGAGCTACGAAAATGTATCAAGACCTGAAGAAATTGTTTTGGTGGCCGGGTATGAAGAAGGACATAGCCCAGTTTGTGTATGCTAGTTTGACTTGCCAGAAGTCGAAGGTGGAACATCAGAAACCCCCCGGTTTTATGCAACCGATGGAAATACCGGAATGGAAATGGGATAGTATTGCCATGGACTTTGTGACTCGATTGTTGAACACGGCAAGAGGCTTTGATGCAATTTGGGTGATTGTGGATAGACTGACAAAGTCGGCGCATTTTATACCGATTAACTTCAATTTTCCTTTGGCGAAGTTGGCAGAAATTTATATCAGAGTGATAGTGAAGTTACACAGGGTTCCGTCGAGCATTGTATCGGACAGAGACCCGAGATTCACTTCTGGATTTTGGAAAAGCTTGCAAGAAGCTTTTGGTTCTAGTTTGAAATTGAGATATGCTTATCACCCGCAGACAGATGGACAATCTGAAAGGACTATTCAGTCATTGGAAGATTTGTTGAGGGCTTGCATACTCGAGCGGGGAGGCGCTTGTGATACTCATTTACCGCTGATTGAATTTACTTATAACAACAATTATCATTCTAGTATTGGAATGGCTCCTTTTGAAGCATTGTATGATAGGAGGTGTAGGACACCTCTATGTTGGTATGAGTCGGGCGAGAGTACGGTACTCGGACCCAAGATTGTGCAACAAGATACAGAGATAATCAAGATGATTAGAGAGAAACAGAAGACGGCCCAGAGTAGACATAAAAGCTACCATGATAATAGGAGGAAAGACTTGGTATTCAGCGAAGGTGACCATGTATTTCTTAGAGTCAACCCGGTGACCAGTGTTGGTCGTGGGCTGAAATCAAAGAAATTGGATCCTAAGTTTATTGGACCGTATCATATTCTGCAAAGGGTTGGAGCGGTTGCCTATAGAGTGGCGTTGCCACCCGGACTTTCGAATCTGCATGACGTGTTTCATATATCGCAACTTCGGAAGTATGTTGCTGATCCGTCTCATGTGCTTCAGAGAAATGAAGTGCAAGTTTCAGATAACCTTACGGTGGAGGCGATGCCGTTGAGGATCGAAGACCGCAAGATGAAACAACTAAGAGGAAAAGATATCCCATTAGTGAGAGTAGCTTGGGGAGGAGCTGCTGGAGGAAGTGTGACTTGGGAATTGGAGAGCAAGATGCGAGAGTCGTATCCGAAATTGTTCTTATCAGGTACATTTTCGAGGACGAAAATATTTTAAGTAGGGGAGAGTTGTAACACCCCATTTAAATTATTTAGTCGTTTTTATATTTTCTGTGATGTTTATTTATCGTAATGACCTTAATTAAGGGTAGGACGTTAAAGGATTGAGTGAGTTGACACTTAGCTGAGACAAGATGGAACCATAATAAATAATGTGAATGATTTAATGATAATAGTAAAACTATTATGCTTATTAGTATTATTATTTTAATTACTACTAATAATAAGATTAATGGGGGAGTAGTTAGTATTATAGTTATTATTATTATTATTATTATTATTTTTAATATTGATTAAATTAAATGAATTAAAATCTAATTAAGGGGGTTAAGAGAGGGTTAGTGGAAAATTAGTCAGTTAACACGTGAAAGAGGAAAAAGACAGAGAAAGGAGAGCTAGGGCAGAGGAACCAAGATTTCTCCATTGTTGTCAAGCAAGAGATCAAATCCAAGGTAAGAGGGGAGAATGGATTTTAATATGGGTGAATTAACATGAGAGGGTAGTGAAAGGTCCTTTCTCTCATAGGAATTATGTCTGTTTTGGGGTTCCTTTATCTGATTTTTGTAGCATGATGAATCCCTTGTAATTGCTGTTATTGTTGAATCATCATCGTATGATGTTTGTGTGTATAAATTTGGGACTGATATGAAATTCGTGTGGAAATTTTTTGATGCTGTCATAGAACTCTGAGGAATAACAGATCTGGAAAATAAGGATTGAGGGTCAACGAAATCGAATCCTTGCATGATTGAAACCTTAGGGGAATAATGGATAAATGAAGTATTGTGAAGATAGAGGGAATAGATTATCAAAAAAACGGAGTTTTGGGTTGAATTGAGTGGAAAAAATCAGAGTATTGAGGGAGGATTCGTGAAAGTGAGGAAATCTGAGTTTTTGACAGCAGCTTCGGTGATACACGAATGGGACTAGGCAATACGCGTATGGGACTGACCATACGCGTATGGGATGGGGCAATATGCGTATGGGACTGGGCAATATGCGTATGGGCAGGCCTGGGATGACTTTTTCCCATTTTCGCGATTTCTGCCGAGATTTCGCTTGGAACGCAATTCTGTTTAATCGATAGGATTAATATGACTAAAATGGACCTAAGGAAAATTAATAATGAACTTAATTAGAGAGAATATGGAAAATTATACTTTTGCCCTTAGGGGTGTGTTTTGATGGATGTGAGCCATGATTGTCGAAATTGGACGATTTTGTGCGATTGTGGTAATTGACGAGAGGATTACGGTGAGCTGATGGCTCGTGTGGATCATTGATGATCATGGATTATGCTTGAATTAGTATATTGCATAATTGTGTTGTCATGCATTTCATGTAATGTGTCTTGTGGAGATGGCTAAGTGGAAATCCATGATGGGTGTCTAGTTTCATCCGGACTTCATGTGGAAGTCGTTGTGGAGATAAGTTGTAGTTCAGAGGAACGTATACAACTTATCTGGTTTCCGACGGGAATCGGGTTCTAGGGTGAACCGTATGTTATTGTGTTGGTACCACATGCACTGTGTCGAGTCATTGAGTCACATTGCATACTGTATTGGATATGGGCTATTAATGTCGAGGAATTGATGTGGCACATGTATGTGCATTGTATGTGTACGATTAAATGTGTGGTATGTCACTACTCCTTAGCATGTGTATTTCACCGTTTATTTATTGAATGTAGTTCTCACCCCTTTTCTGTTTTTTGTGTCTGTGCTCCTTGGTGAGTGCTGAAGACCAGGTGCCTGAGGAGTGCTTGGAGTGTGTTGCAATTTTATAGAGTCCTAGGAGTCCCTCTGATACGTAACATGGGACGATGGGACTACGTTATTATTTGATTATTTATTTTATTTATTGTTACGTATCTTTAATTGTTGGATTGAGGATGTATGATCACCTCGTGGTGGAAATGATGTTTTAAACGATTAATTTTATTCCGCTGTTTAATTGAGACCAGATAAGCTTGATTTATTTAAATTGAATGAAGCGACTTAGTGTGATATCTCACTGTTTTGGAGAACTCTGATGTATTTTATGAATTATTTTCGTATATGTCTTATAATACGCGTACGGGGTAGAGTGGGGTGTTACAATTGGTATCAGAGCAGGTCGGTCCGTCCGGCCAGTGTGTAGTAGAGTCTGAAGAAAAGGTTGACTACCGCACCAACGTTAACCTTACCGAATATAAATAATCCTTTTGTGGTATATTGTGATGCGTCTAAAATGGCATTAGGCGGTGTTTTGATGCAAGATGGAAAGGTTGTGGCTTATGCTTCACGACAATTGAGGATTCATGAAAGGAATTATCCTACTCATGATCTTGGGTTAGCTGCAGTGGTTTTCGCATTGAAAGTTTGGAGGCATTATTTGTACGGGTCGAGATTCAAAGTGTTCGGTGACCACAAGAGTTTGAAATATATGTTTGACCAGAAGGAATTAAATATGAGGCAGCGAAGATGGTTGGAATTTCTGAAAGACTGTGACTTTAGCTTGAGTTACCATCCAGGTAAAGCTAACGTCATGGCAGATGCTCTGAGTCCGAAGACGATACATATGTCGACGTTGATGATTAGAGAATTGGATTTTATTGTGCAGTTTAGAAACTTGAGTATCGTTTGCGAGTTAACTTCTGAAAGTGTAATGTTGGGGATGTTGAAAGTGAATAATGAGTTCCTTCGTGAAATAAGAGAAGGTCAGAAGCTGGATTTGAAATTGGTAGACGTGATGACCATAGGCGGAACAGATAAAGAAGACTTTAAAGTAGATGATTATGGTGTGTTGAAGTTCAGAGACAGAATTTGTGAGGCAGATAATCCTGACTTGAAAAAGGTAATTTTAAAAGAAAGCCACAGGGGTAGCTTGAGTATTCATCGAGGAGCTACGAAAATGTATCAAGACCTGAAGAAATTGTTTTGGTGGTCGGGTATGAAGAAGGACATAGCCCAGTTTGTGTATGATTGTTTGACTTGCGAGAAGTCGAAGGTGGAACATCAGAAACCCACCCGGTTTGATCTAACCGATGGAAATAACAGAGTGGAAATGGGATAGAATTGCCATGGACTTTGTGACTGGATTGCAGAACACGGCGAGACCCTTTGATGCAGTTTGGGTGATTGTGGATAGACTGACAAAGTCGGCGCATTTTATACCGATTAACATCAGTTTTCCTTTGGCGAAGTTAGCAGAAATTTATATCAGAGTGATAATGAAGTTACACGGGGTTCCGTCGAGCATTGTATCGGACAGAGACCCGAGGTTCACTTCTGGATTTTGGAAAAGCTTGCAAGAGGCTTTGGGTTCTAGTTTGAAATTGTTCTGCTAATCACCCGCAGACAGATGGACAGTCTGAAAGGACTATTCAGTCATTGGAGAATTTGTTGAGAGCTTGCATACTCGAGCGGAGAGGCGCTTGGGATACTCATTTACCGCTGATTGAATTTACTTATAACAACAGTTATCATTCCAGTGTTGGAATGACACCTTTTGAAGCATTGTATGGTAGGAGGTGTAGGACACCTCTATGTTGGTATGAGTCGGGCGAGAGTACGGTACTCGGACCCGAGATTGTGCAACAAACTACAGAGATAATCAAGATGATTAGAGGGAAAATGAAGACAACCTGGAGTAGGCAAAAAAGATACCATGATAATAGGAGGAAAGACTTCGAATTCAACGAAGGTGACCATGTGTTTCTTAGAGTCAACCCGGTGATCGGTGTTGGTCGTGCGCTGAAATCAAAGAAATTGGATCCTAAGTTTATCGGACCGTATCAGATTCTGCAAAGGGTAGGAGCGGTTGCCTATAGAGTGGCATTGTCACCCGAACTTTCGAATCTGCATGACGTGTTTCATGTATCGCAACTTCGGAAATATGTTGCTGATCCGTCTTATGTGCTTCAGAGAGATGAAGCGCAAGTTTGAGATAACCTTACGGTGGAGGCGATGCCGTTGAGGATCGAAGACCGCAAGATGAAACAACTAAGAGGAAAAGATATCCCATTGGTGAGAGTAGCTTGGGGAGGAGCTGCTGGAGGAAGTGTGACTTGGGAATTGGAGAGCAAGATGCGAGAGTCGTATCCGAAATTGTTCTTATCAGGTACATTTTCGAGGACGAAAATATTTTAAGTGGGGGAGAGTTGTAACACCCCATTTAAATTATTTAGTCGTTTTTAAATTTTCTGTGATGTTTATTTGTCGTAATGACCTTAATTAAGGGTAGGACGTTAAGGGATTGAGTGAGAGTTGACACTTAGCTGAGACAAGATGGAACCATAATAAATAATGTGAATGATTTAATGATAATAGTAAGAATATTATGCTTATTAGTATTATTATTTTAATTACTACTAATAATAAGATTAATGGGGGAGTAGTTAGTATTATAGTTATTATTATTATTATTATTATTATCATTATTAATATTGATTAAATTAAATGAATTAAAATCTAATTAAGGGGGTTAAGAGAGGGTTAGTGAAAAATTAGTCAGTTAACACGTGAAAGAGGAAAAAGACAGAGAAAGGAGAGCTAGGGCAGAGGAACAAAGATTTCTCCATTGTTGTCAAGCAAGATATCAAATCCAAGGTAAGGGAGGAGAATGGATTTCAATATGGGTGAATTAACATGAGAGGGTAGTGAGAGGTCCTTTCTCTCATAGGAATTATGCCTGTTTTTGGGTTCGTTTATCTGATTTTTGTAGCATGATGAATCCCCTGTAATTGCTGTTATTGTTGAATGATCATTGTATGATGTTTGTGTGTATAAATTTGGGACTGATATGAAATTCGTGTGGAAATTTCTTGATGCTGTCATAGAACTCTGATGAATAACAGATCTGGAAAATAAGGGTTGGGGGTCAACGAAATCGAATCCTTGCATGATAGAAACCTTAGGGGAATAATGGATAGATAAAGTATAGTGAAGATAGAGGGAATCGATTAACAAAAAAACTGAGTTTTGGGTTGAATTGAGTGGAAAAAATCAGAGTATTGAGGGAGGGTTCGTGAAAAGGAGGAAATCTGAGTTTTTGACAGCAGCTACGGTGATACGCGTGTGGGACTGGCCATAGCCGTATGGGACTAGGCAATATGCGTAAAGGACTGGCCATACGCGTATGGGATGTGGAAATATGCGTATAGGACTGGCCATACGCGTATGGGACTGGGCAATATGCGTATGGGGCAGGCCATACGCCTAGGGGCAGGCCTGGGGTGACTTTTTCCCATTTTCGCGATTTCTGCCCAGATTTCGCTTGGAACGCAATTCCGTTTAATCGGTAGGATTAATATGACTAAAATGGACATAAGGAAAATTAATAATTAATTTAATTAGAGAGAATGTGGAAAATTATATTTTTGCCCTTACGGGTGTGTTTTGATGGATGTGAGCCATGATTGTCGAAATTGGACGATTTTGTGCGATTGTGGTAATTGACGAGAGGATTACGGTGAGCTGATGGCTCGTGTGGATCATTGATGATCATGGATTATGCTTGAATTATTATATTGCATAATTGTGTTGTAATGCATTTCATGTAATGTGTCTTGTGGAGATGGCTAAGTGGAAATCCATGATGGGTGCCTAGTTTCATCCGGACTTCATGTGGAAGTCGTTGTGGAGATAAGTTGTAGTTCAGAGGAACGTATACGACTTATCTGGTTTCCGACGGGAATCGGGTTCTAGGGTGAACTGTATGTTATTGTGTTGGTACTACATGCACTGTGTCGAGTCACTGAATCACATTGCATACTGTATTGGATATGGGCTATTAATGTCGAGGAATTGATGTGGCACGTGTATGTGCGTTGTATGTGTACGATTATATGTGTGGTGTGTGACTACTCCTTAGCATGTGTATTTCACCGTTTATTTATTGAATGTAGTTCTCACCCCTTTTCTGTTTGTCGTGTCTGTGCTCCTTGGAGAGTGCAGAAGACCAGGTACCTGAGGAATGCTTGGAGTGTGTTGCAATTTTATCGAGTCATAGGAGTTGCTCTGATACGTAACATGGGACGATGGGACTACGTTATTATTTGATTATTTATTTTATTTATTGTTACGTATCTTTAATTGTTGGATTGAGGATGTATGATCACCTCATGGTGGAAATGATGTTTTAAACGATTAATTTTATTCCGCTGTTTAATTGAGACCAGATAACCTTGATTTATTTAAATTGAATGAAGCGACTTAGTGTGATATCTCACTATTTTGGATAACTCTGATGTATTTTATGAATTATTTTCGTATATGTCTTAAATTACGCGTACGGGGTAGAGTGGGGTGTTACAATTGGTATCAGAGCAGGTCGGTCCGTCCGGCCAGTGTGTAGTAGAGTCTGAAGAAAAGGTTGACTACCGCACCAGCGTTAACCTTACCGAATCTAAATAATCCTTTTGTGGTATATTGTGATGCGTCT
This sequence comes from Lathyrus sativus, assembly GCA_963859935.3. Lineage (NCBI taxonomy): Eukaryota > Viridiplantae > Streptophyta > Magnoliopsida > Fabales > Fabaceae > Lathyrus > Lathyrus sativus. Next base: position 6,382,409 of record OZ012738.1, on the reverse strand, counting down.
AAAATGGGATTATGCGGTGTTTTGATGCAAGATGGAAAGGTTGTGGCTTATACTTCACGACAATTGAGGATTCATGAAAGGAATTATCCTACTCATGATCTTGAGTTAGCTGCAGTGGTTTTCGCATTGAAAGTTTGGAGGCATTATTTATACGGGTCGAGATTCAAAGTGTTCGGTGACCATAAGAGTTTGAAATATATGTTTAACCAGAAGGAATTAAATATGAGGCAACGAAGATGGTTGGAATTTCTGAAAGACTATGACTTTAGCTTGAGTTACCATCCAGGTAAAGTTAACGTCGTGGCAGATGCTCTGAGTCCGAAGACGATACATATGTCGACATTGATGATTAGAGAATTGGATTTTATTGAGCAGTTTAGAAACTTGAGTATCGTTTGCGAGTTAACTTCTGAAAGTGTAATGTTGAGGATGTTGAAAGTGAATAATGAGTTCCTTCGTGAAATAAGAGAAGGTCAGAAGCTGGATTTGAAATTGGTAGACGTGATGACCGTAGGCGGAACAGATAAAGAAGACTTTAAAGTAGATGATTCTGGTGTGTTGAAGTTCAGAGACAGAATTTGTGAGACAGATAATCCTGACTTGAAAAAGGTAATTTTAAAAGAAAGCCACAGGAGTAGCTTGATTATTCATCGAGGAGCTACGAAAATGTATCAAGACCTGAAGAAATTGTTTTGGTGGTCGGGTATGAAGAAGGACATAGCCCAGTTCGTGTATGATTGTTTGACTTGCGAGAAGTCTAAGGTGGAACATCAGAAACCCACCCGGTTTGATCTAACCGATGAAAATAACAGAGTGGAAATGGGATAGAATTGCCATGGACTTTGTGACTGGATTGCCGAACACGGCGAGACCCTTTGATGCAGTTTGGGTGATTGTGGATAGACTGACAAAGTCGGCGCATTTTATACCGATTAACATCAGTTTTCCTTGGGCAAAGTTAGCAGAAATTTATATCAGAGTGATAGTGAAGTTACACGGGGTTCCGTCGAGCATTGTATCGGACAGAGACCCGAGGTTCACTTTCTGATTTTGGAAAAGCTTGCAAGAAGCTTTGAATTCTAAGTTTGAAATTGAGTTCTGCTTATCACCTGCAGACAGATGGACAGTCTGAAAGGACTATTCAGTCATTGGAGGATTTGTTGAGAGCTTGCATACTCGAGCGGAGAGGCGCTTGGGATACTCATTTACCGCTGATTGAATTTACTTATAACAACAGTTATCATTCCAGTGTTGGAATGACACCTTTTGAAGCATTGTATGGTAGGAGGTGTAGGACACCTCTATGTTGGTATGAGTCGGGCGAGAGTACGGTACTCGGACCCGAGATTGTGCAACAAACTACAGAGATAATCAAGATGATTAGAGGGAAAATGAAGACAACCCGTAGTAGGCAAAAAAGATACCATGATAATAGGAGGAAAGACTTCGAATTCAACGAAGGTGACCATGTGTTTCTTAGAGTCAACCCGGTGATCGGTGTTGGTCGTGCGCTGAAATCAAAGAAATTGGATCCTAAGTTTATCGGACCGTATCAGATTCTGCAAAGGGTAGGAGCGGTTGCCTATAGAGTGGCATTGTCACCCGAACTTTCGAATCTGCATGACGTGTTTCATGTATCGCAACTTCGGAAGTATGTTGCTGATCCGTCTTATGTGCTTCAGAGAGATGAAGCGCAAGTTTGAGATAACCTTACGGTGGAGGCGATGCCGTTGAGGATCGAAGACCGCAAGATGAAACAACTAAGAGGAAAAGATATCCCATTGGTGAGAGTAGCTTGGGGAGGAGCTGCTGGAGGAAGTGTGACTTGGGAATTGGAGAGCAAGATGCGAGAGTCGTATCCGAAATTGTTCTTATCAGGTACATTTTCGAGGACGAAAATATTTTAAGTGGGGGAGAGTTGTAACACCCCATTTAAATTATTTAGTCGTTTTTAAATTTTCTGTGATGTTTATTTGTCGTAATGACCTTAATTAAGGGTAGGACGTTAAGGGATTGAGTGAGAGTTGACACTTAGCTGAGACAAGATGGAACCATAATAAATAATGTGAATGATTTAATGATAATAGTAAGAATATTATGCTTATTAGTATTATTATTTTAATTACTACTAATAATAAGATTAATGGGGGAGTAGTTAGTATTATAGTTATTATTATTATTATTATTATCATTATTAATATTGATTAAATTAAATGAATTAAAATCTAATTAAGGGGGTTAAGAGAGGGTTAGTGAAAAATTAGTCAGTTAACACGTGAAAGAGGAAAAAGACAGAGAAAGGAGAGCTAGGGCAGAGGAACAAAGATTTCTCCATTGTTGTCAAGCAAGATATCAAATCCAAGGTAAGGGAGGAGAATGGATTTCAATATGGGTGAATTAACATGAGAGGGTAGTGAGAGGTCCTTTCTCTCATAGGAATTATGCCTGTTTTTGGGTTCCTTTATCTGATTTTTGTAGCATGATGAATCCCCTGTAATTGCTGTTATTGTTGAATGATCATTGTATGATGTTTGTGTGTATAAATTTGGGACTGATATGAAATTCGTGTGGAAATTTCTTGATGCTGTCATAGAACTCTGATGAATAACAGATCTGGAAAATAAGGGTTGAGGGTCAACGAAATCGAATCCTTGCATGATAGAAACCTTAGGGGAATAATGGATAGATAAAGTATAGTGAAGATAGAGGGAATCGATTAACAAAAAAACTGAGTTTTGGGTTGAATTGAGTGGAAAAAATCAGAGTATTGAGGGAGGATTCGTGAAAAGGAGGAAATCTGAGTTTTTGACAGCAGCTACGGTGATACGCGTGTGGGACTGGCCATAGCCGTATGGGACTAGGCAATATGCGTAAGGGACTGGCCATACGCGTATGGGATGTGGAAATATGCGTATAGGACTGGCCATACGCGTATGGGACTGGGCAATATGCGTATGGGGCAGGCCATACACGTAGGGGCAGGCCTGGGGTGACTTTTTCCCATTTTCGCGATTTCTGCCCAGATTTCGCTTGGAACGCAATTCCGTTTAATCGGTAGGATTAATATGACTAAAATGGACATAAGGAAAATTAATAATTAATTTAATTAGAGAGAATGTGGAAAATTATATTTTTGCCCTTACGGGTGTGTTTTGATGGATGTGAGCCATGATTGTCGAAATTGGACGATTTTGTGCAATTGTGGTAATTGACGAGAGGATTACGGTGAGCTGATGGCTCGTGTGGATCATTGATGATCATGGATTATGCTTGAATTATTATATTGCATAATTGTGTTGTCATGCACTTCATGTAATGTGAGTCATCCAGCCACCGGGATTGGTTACCCGATTTACCCCTATCCGTATCTACATCTACGTCCTGATTGAGTTACATAGAAACTAAGAGAACTTGAAAGCAAGAGATCCAACAGGAATTAAATTTATATATATTTTTAAATAATATAGTTCAAAATCCCCCGAACCTCAGATCCGATAGCAGCTATAATATGCATTTACGACTAGCTACAGGAACTAGATGAAAACTTCTACAACAGGGTATCGAAGAATGCATTCTGACATCGAGTCCTCAATCAATGTAGATGATTCAACAAGGTAGACCGAAGCAACTCGTCGATCAGCTATCACCACATCGTTGCCGAGAATGGCATAGCGATCAAACTAGTGCTAGTGACTGTCTACGGCTACGACTTATGCCTTCACTCGGGG